>OV121073.1:41840445-42255423 GCA_921293005.1 Nemoura dubitans
AGGCTACTTAGACTTCGCAGAACAAAGGATATTTCGCACGAGGCAAGCGCCGGCCCCCCACGGACTTAAAATCAAAACACGCGAATATAACGCGTCAAAAAACCAGATTTCCTCCCGGCGCTTTATCGTTCCGAACTGGTATCTTTTATGGGCGCCATTACGCTATGGTGTTCGCATTACGCGTTATAGAGTCCATGACGTAGGGCCTGCATGAGAGACTAGGAAAACGCGGAAATGAATAATTGAGCATGCGCCAATAAAGCTTATGAGTTTTGAAACACGACGGCCGCTACCCCCCCCCCCCCCACCCCACCCCCTGGAAACTGTGCATGTAAGTCCCCCCCCCCCCCCCCACCCCGTTGGAAGTGACGTCACACCAGGCTGTGCTGCGATTCGGGGGACAAGTTTTTAATGAATCTCGACTCTATGAAGTCCGGACGCCGCGAGGGGTGAATCAAAGGCAAAATGCAGTATGTGCAGGGTTGGTATTTATGTATTTGATATAGGGGTGTGCTGGGTACAACTAATAACGAACTGGCTTTATAGTGATTTATTTAAAACAATGTGTACGAAACGTTTGTAATAATAATAATGATATTTCAAATCATGTGATCGGATCTATATGGGCGTAAATAGAGCTATACACCCAGATAGTTCACCGCATACTCTTAGGCCCGAATGCAGAGACGTCACTCAGTGCGCACTCACACTCAGTGCTTACTCAGTGCACACTCAGAGGGCAATTTTCATTGCACAGTCGAAAATCGTACACTGAGTGTGACCTGAGTGCACACTCAGTGTGAGTGCAGTCCAGACCACACTCGGCGCACACTCAGGGGTCATTTCAGATAATTCAAGCCACATTTCTATGAAATTTTAGACAAACCACAATGGTTTCGCGCTAAAATATCATTCATGGTACTTACATGTGTGGTTCACATTTGTTTTACATTTGTTTTGAACATAAATAGAACGAGAGTAGCTACCTGAATCTGAAAACAGGCCTCTCCAAAAATGTACCTTGCCAGTGATAGTTCCGTCTGACAGCTGCTGTCAGTATCAATATTTTGGACACCACCGTCTGGATCCTTAGCTGCCAAAAGGCTGTGTTTTGAAATTGCAAAGAATTTGTTGACAGTAACCAAGCAAATCAGTTCGTTGTCAAGCATATTGCTACGTTGCCATATGCACATTTTACGCATTGTCCACTTGGCTGAGTGTGACAAAAGTTTGGTCTCTGCAATGAAATCGTCCACTCACGCTCCACTCACACTCAGTGCGCACTGAGTGGAGAAGGCCTTGAGTTCGCACTCAGTCCACGACTGTGCATTCGGGCCTTAGCAGCAGCTACGCGTAAAAAACAATGCAATATTGAAGATATGATGAACACTATAATTCTTGAGAAGGCGATCATTGGAAGAGCGATTCAAATTGTGCTGGCATCCCAGAAAATCTACTCTCATATTGTGGGTGGGTAGAAGTAAGGCTTAATTGATTGTCTTTATTAGTCTTTACTTTGTTACAGGTTCCTAAAGCTGGGTTTACACCTGGCAATGTCAGTGACACGATGTCATCAACATTAGCTCTGGACCAATCAAGCTGGGTTTACACCTGGCAATGTCAGGACACGATGTCATCAACATTAGCTCTGGACCAATCAAGCTGGGTCTACAGCTGGCAATGTCAGTGACACGATGTCATCAACATTGGCTCTGGATGAATCAGAGGCTCCCTATATGCATGACGTCATGTTCGCGACTCTGCGTACTCTGGGTAGTTCAGAGCCAATGTCCAAGACATCGTGTCACTGACACTGCCAACTGTAACACCAGCTTTTGGAGCGTATCAGGGCATTAGGCAAGTACTGAAACATTTGTATACTGAAACCAGTTTGCTGCTGACATCCGAAACTGAGATGTACTATAAACATAGCCGTGCGCAGAAGGGGGGGGGGGAGCGATCGTAGTCCTGGGCCCCACCGAAATAAATTTTATGAAAGCGTCGATTTGCTTGAAAATAACCATGATTGTTAAAAATTTTTGGACCATGGGTTCCTGCTGAGGACCCTGTCCCCCCAGATCTACCCCCTTGTGCCCGTTAAAGTCAAGCCATGCACCTCAAGCCATGCTTCTTTCCTATATGAAAAATGTTCAAGACGATCTTTCGATTACAAGTTTTCCTCGAAAAATATTCTTTGCAGATCGCCTAATTACTCTGGATTAATCAGTATCGTCCCTCCCCCCCCCCCCAACCATTACTGTATGACCCCACCTAAACTGGGACCCTGCGCATGCTTATGGCTATATACCTTTATTAAGATTTCGCGTGGCTAATATTACCACTGGCATGGACCGTCTGTGATCAAGTATATCTGTGTGGTACGTGGCGTAGTATTAAATATTGGGACCACGCGGCGGCCGTAAATAGGCTGGCTTCCCGATAACCTATAATGATTTTGTGCGCGCGGCAGTCTCCTAAACGTGCCGCAAAGAAACGGCCGCGCTAGTAGTTCGTGAGTTGCGGGTCGTATCCTTTGCGGGGAGTCCGTCGCGGTCCGTGCCAATGATGCGGCGAACGTGCTCTATCTCGCGGGATATCATAACGCGGCGACGGCGGCGGCGGTAGCGCGATAAAGGATGTGTTTTCTGGAGCCACCCCTGGGGCCAGACTCCCTTTAGCTATGGGTGCACATTTATAGCCTCTACTGCACTATAGTGATGGGGATGGTAGCAATTACCAAGTACCGAGACGTGAATTGCACAGTAGAGAGTAACAGACGACTTCAGTTCCAGAGTCGATCACGAGTGTGGAGGGCAATCTATATTGCCAGGAGAAGAAATGCGTTTCTTTGCCCACAAACGTGGTTGACTCTGGAACTGTACAGTGACTGTTGCAGCAACGAGCACGTGTTGATTGTGCGGTGAGGGTAACATGTCGGCATGCTCAAGTTGTTCGGTGACGTCGGCTTCGAATCGTTGCGGAAAGACCTGTTTACATGGGAGCATTTTTGACAAAAGCATGCCACAAAAGTTTTATGCTGTCAAAATTACATGACTCTAATTATTTTTGTATTGACAAACTAGACAGTTTATTAAACAGTTTATCACTATTTTATGTTATATACTTACTTATATATTATTTATAACATATATATTATATTATATAATACACCAATATAATATATAATAAAGCCATGGTACTTTGAGGGCATAAAAATGCTGTTGCAAACTTTTTTTGCCAAAAATGCTCCCATGTAACAGGGCTTTATGGCCAGGTTATTCTGTGGAACGACAAGTGCAAATGTGTTACTGAAGCACATGTCAAAACCGTGGTTATCGCGTAGAAACCAATCGCAAAGACTCCACAAAGTGTGCAAAAAACTTGCGAAAAGCACGTACTTCACAAAGTTTGAGACGTATAGCTATTAGCTCGGTGTAGTAGGTTCCGCGAATACCCCGTTTATCTTTGTGATCACAACATCGCAATGAACCTAGGCGTGAATTAAATAGGATATTTTTAAAAAGCATATGGATTGTGCTTGAGATCTCAAACAATATAAGTTTTCGACTCCACTTTTCCAGCATCGGATTCGACTCTTGGATTTTCTCAAATTCAAGTTTGCACAACTTCTTGTCGTTCTCGTTCTGCATACCCGACAAGTTCGTGTAGTTGAAATCAACACTTGCGGTATTCCGCAAAGCCCGACCAAATAATATTTCAGATATATATCTGAAATAATGCAGGGCTAGATCGGGCAAGATAGGGGGCTGAGAACGAGCGAATAGTTTTTCTCTGCAAAATATCCTACCTCTCCACATCTCACAAATCATAGGTGTTTCAAACATCCCCCCCCCTCCCTCTATCTTAATCACCAATATCCAAAGTCACGTTAGGTCTGACTCTCTGAGACTCTTCGTCGTCGTCGTCGTCGTCGTCGTCGTCGTCATGGCCGCAGCTTCCAGTGCGGCAGAAAAGCAGCCCGCGCGTTTCTGCCGTTTGTCTGGCAAATCTTTTCCGACATTGCACGGACTGAAATTGCTTCGTTCATTGCGAAATGAAAGACAGTGGAATGGGGAGAATGGGGGGGGGGTGAAGAAGTTTTATTCCATCATCGAAGCAGAATCCTTGGAGACTTTTGGCAAGAGGAAGGGAGAGCGCGCGAGAGCGAGATATAAGTAGGAAAGATATTCATTGGAAAGCGAATTGGACGCGACAGGTAGGGCAAGGAATAACGAGGGGAAGCGTTCTGGGTCGCGGGTGGAGGCGTTGGGGAAGGAGCCGGGCGGGGCGGAGGAGTCATCGGCTATGAAACAGTGTGCAGCAAGAAACAATGACGGTACATTCCTCGCGCCCTCCCAGCGAGCAAGAACCGTTTAGACGCCATGTACCTTCGAGATGAACGTTGCACTCGAGAACAAAGTTGTTTCTTCAGCTTCTGTAACATAGTACCTACTGTGATTTCCTCTTTTGCTCTACAAGAAGCGATCGCTTTGCTTTGAAATCAACAGAATGAACAGTTATCAAGTGGAGAAGAAGTCGATGCTGTGACGCCTTCGAAATAATGATATTATGCTTCGGTGGCTCTGAGAAGTCTTGATGCTAATCAGCTATCGGGAAACTCAAATCATTCAAGGAAAATGATTCAATGAAATCGGTCCTTAATTCAAGGTTATCGCTGTTAGAGATCTCGCCGAATGACGGGAAATTGAGTACAACGCGTTATTCCAGCGACGGGGACGTACGGCGAACGAGTTTCCCGTATACGAAGGTCTCCCAACGCCCCCCCCCCCCTCCCCCCCCCCCACGCATGACTTTCGTGTGCCGGCGCCTCCACGCTGCCCATACATTAACTCTGTCGACATTAACCTAACCCATTGTATAAGTATAGTTACCATGAACCTAACCCCTAGCGATGTGTGATGGAAAAGTTGAACAGTTTATTTAATCCGATTCGTTTGTAAATCGAATTGAATCAGGAAGCTGGCAGGTCCCTGTCTTGGCTGCAGGATAAAGGAGTCCGGGACGGGATTGTCTCGTGGGAGACGAGGAGGCCGTGGGCTCGGAGTGGCGGCCATTGTCACGGCGGCAAGGAGGCCGGGGAAGACGCGCGCAAAAAGTTCACAAAACTAGAATGGTTTAGATTCAGAGTCTGAGTCTAGACTATAGATCATGCTAGTTTTGACTCTATAGACCATGCAGTACCTATATACCGAACATGGTCTGGATACACACAAAGAGAGGGGCATCAAAACCCCTGGGGTAAATGTGTTATTTCCATGGTGATAACCACAAAAATTCACTGAAAATTAAGTCTGAATGGTTGAGAAAACATTTAACCCGGATTTTAGCTCCAAACATTTCTTATCCCATGTGGTGAATCCAGAGTCCAGACCCATCCAGGTAAATTTTGCGTTTCGAAAACAGCAATCGGCGTATAGTATCTGACTTCAAACGCACACAGAGGATATATTTTCCGACTGTCGCGGAAAGATGTGATTTCTTTAGTAGGCGAAAAGATCCCGAGCGGCGACTGTCCGCCTCTTTCGCGTCGTCAGGCTGACTATCGGGTCGGGGCGCCCGACTTCTTTGTCGCCGTCCCCTCCGCTCGACTCCAGGCTAATCATTACCCGCCACCACGCCGTCATCAGCCCTCGTGTCAGTCACGCGGGGGGCCCTACACGAGGGGCCACTGCCAGAAAGGGGGCCCACCGAAGGCGACACTGCTAGCGTGGGACGGGGGCCCCGAAAAAGGGCGATACACACTCCGGCGTAAAATGCTATCGGATGACACAAAAGCGAGTGGAAAGATTTAATGGCTTGTGTGTATGGCGATGGCTGGTGTGCATGGGGAAAAGTCGTCTCTAAAATTATTGAATGGAAAATTGGAGAAATTCCAGGCATATTTATATAGGAAAGCCATCAAGGGAATGAGTTTTTTTTAAAGGAAATTGACTCGAAGCGTAAACCGTAATATATACGCGAGCTGATCCCAAATTATCGGTGGTAAAGGATATACGAGTTTTAATTCGTGAATCACCGCGAAATTGCCAACTGCACAATGGCGTTGCATATGTGACTACCCCAATGACGCAACTGCATATCTGCATTAGAAATCAAATTCTTTAAACCAGCGCCGCGTCGTGTGCGCGGTATAATGCGTCGCGACGCCGCCGCACGCGCCGACCGACGCCGACGTCGCGTCCCCTTCGCCGAGACTTACACATCCCTCGACATCCATCCAATATACCTTATCGTGCGCGACCCCAACGTACAATAAATGCACTCACGAGACGCAACTACCGCCCCCACCCCCCTCCCCCTTGAGAAGCTAAAAAACCGCTGCCGAAATGAGCTACATAACCATGGTCTAGTGGTGGTGGTATATAGGCTGAGAGTGCACGACCGAACTTTGTGCGTATAGGGAGAGAGGAGCATAATGATCTGTAACATTAGATTTGCTGGATGTAGGGGACCAGAGTATTGCACTTAAAAACGCGAAATGCATGCAGAGCAATAAAGATTCGAAACGACATTTTAGCGTCCGCACAGGCAATGAAACTGTTTCGGGTTCGCGTTTTCGATTAAATTTTCTACTACAGTTATAACGAATTTGTTTTGTCACTCATATAATGGGGGGCGGGATAATAATTAGGGCCATATCAGCCTGGCGTTTGAATCGTCGCAAGAATTTCAAAGTATGGGGAGGGTTCGCATGAGGGAAAATATTGTATTTCTAGAAGGGAATTCGGCTGTTTGTAAAATGCTGTTCTCTGAGTAACAAGGTATAATCAATTTTCAAAAGCTATTTAACACTGGGTTTTGAAGGCATAAATGAAAGTTAACTTTTTCCCCAATACAAAGTTTCGTAACGTATTATATCTGCTGTTTCCAGAGACATGTGATCCATTAGGTTTATGAGGTCCCAGTTCCGGTCTTGGTCTTGCGATTTTGGGGGGAAAGGGTGCCCTTATAAAACATCGGTTTATGTAGCCCAACTCTTGCATTCTCCGTTAATTACATTGTATGGTCGAAAATCAGCAGGCGTAAAACGAAAAATGTTGGTATACACTTTGATTATTTTCGTTTACATCTCGATAAAATTTCACTTCCCAGATCCCAGGGTCCCGGTCCTGGTCTCGAGATATCTATAGAAAATGGGTATGAATCTCGGCCCTGATATTAAAATTACATTGTTTCTTAAAGAGTATGAGATAAACCTGTTCCGGCTTCCGGTCCCTGTCTCATTAAATGCAATAGTTTTCTTTTCTCAGAGTTTAAAGCCTGTTTGATTCGATTTAAGTATAGACATGAGTCTCAAAAATTTTACAGCGAATGAACATTAATTCGCCATCTCAATTTACCTTCAAGCAAGCTGCATCACCTTCTGACAAATAACATTCAAGGAGGTGGCACATAACAAGGTCACAGTACCTACGCTTATTACACGACCTCGCCCGGCTATCTCGACTTGCAAGTTGCAACTGGTATTCATTTTGAAACGACTCGCTGCTTCGGAAATCATCCATCCCGATGTGCACATTAATTATCCTCTCGATGTGCACATTCAAAAAGAAGCATATAAAACGAGAGACTGCAGTGTTTCGGTAGACAATGCGGTTGAGATGCACATGCATAAGTCATATAACGACGATGACAATTTCATTATTAACAACTTGTGCTTACTACAAACATATTACCTCGTATACTGATTCACATAGCACAAGTGCATGCTGCTGTAGTACTGTCAAAGCATAAAGAAGCTTATGTCTGAGATAATGGCGTAATAAAGCATGCATTTTCGCTGTATATAAAGCGATGGAAAACATGATAGTTAATGCCAAGGCAATATTGCACTTGGATATAGTACTACTACTATGGCATTGGATTTGAGATATGATTTTATCTGATTCCCGTTAGTAGGAATATTATAATATCGTTGCCTGCATTACAGGTTGACGATGTTGTTATTATTCAATGAGGCGTGCTGAAAATGCATAGATTTTCATAACAACTCGCCTGCGAAACCGGCTGGCAATTTAGTTGTCATTAACAAAGCTGAGTTAAATCACGTGGAAACGCTTGGTTACTACTTTATTCAGGGGGGCAGACTTACCGAGGCAAAATGGGCAGCGTTTCATCATACATATATAGAAGCGTGGGTCTTTGAACCCCTTTCGAAAGGAAAAAACTTATCTCTATAAGACTCAAATAATATATATTATACCTGCGCCGAAATTTTTGAGCTACATGCGCGGGAAATTACTTTTGGCGAAACTTTCTGCGACAATAGTTGGAGGATAGTTCACAATAAATATAGTAAAATGTGCTACACATAAATACTATTGCAATATCTCGCGTATGGCGAAAAACGAAGAAAGAAAAGTGTGGCAAACAAAAGTTGCATTTCGTACTACAACTTTATATGTTCGCGAGGGTGTGCATCGCTAAACGGGCAAGGGATGGAATTGCACCCCAGTAGATGCACTGCACAAGTTTCCATTGCGTTGCCATATTGTTGGCAAAGTTTGCCCGTTATTAGGAGCGCATCTGCCAGGCAAGTGTGCTGCTATTGCATTCCCACACTCACTCACACACACACACTCACACACACATACACACACACACACACACACACACACACACACACACACACACACAAACACACACACACACACACACACACACACACACACACACACACACACGTATATATTATTATAATATCGTTTTGCATTACGATGACTCGTTATTGTTGTTTCAATAAAGTCCCGCGGGGGACGCGCCGGGTCCGGCTAAGTGTATAACCCATACAAAAAACAATTTGTTTTTTAAACACATCCGAAGTCCAAGCTAAACCAAAACAAAAACCAAGAATCGTTCGCTTAAAAACGTATGGAAATGTATTATTAGCACTGCTCTCGAAGTCAAACATGATTTCAAATAACTACAAAGTACAAATTTCTTCTGTACTGCCAACAAGTTCATGCAAAACCGTATTTCATCCACGTTACTTAATGCGTTACGTCCATTGGTCAAAAACAGTTATAACAGATAAAATAGTCTCAGCACACCCAATATTCAATCGTGACTTCGTAGATTTATACAGGCCATTGGAGTAGGGACGTTGAAATATTAATTATTTTGGAAAGTTGTTTTATGTTGTAGAAAATGTTGGGTTTCAATTATACAATTGGTGTTTGTTATCGAATATTGAGATTGATATGGCAAAGATGAATATTGTATTTTATATTGATTGAATACATGTGATCTGAGGAAAGTATTGAATAGTGAAAGTAATGATAGTCATCGTAATGTAGGTAATAGTTTTATTAAACATGTGAGAAAAGAGATATTATATTGTAAGTGTTAAAGAAGTGTGATTATTGTTAAAAAATCTGGAAATGTTTGGAAATAGTTACCGACACTGCCGCTTGCTGCGAGTTGTATATTTAATTTGCGGGAAGTTATGGTACACTACTAGGGCGAACGCAATTTGTGTTGCGTTGAAGATGAGCGTAGCGATTTGTATTTAGCGCATAAAAAGATTGAGGCAAAAAGCCTAAATCATTGAGCAGCAAGCCAGACCATTGCTTTTACGAAAATTCTGATCACTTGAAATTGTAAACGATTCTGGCCTTTCTTTGCTTCTGTCCGAGCTGTAGGGTAGCGGAAAATGCTCATTTTGTGGTCATAAAGCAATGTGCATACATAGATGTAACTCATGCATAAGGGTTTTTATTGGGTTGGTTTTTATTGGAAAAAATCTGGTGTGATGTTTCGATTTGGTTTCGATGGTTTCTAAAGGCCAATCGAAATTGGGAACATTTGAAAAAAATACGCACTTAAAAATAAATTTCCGTACTTTTCCAAACATGCCCAATTGTCGAATTTTGCTATTTTTTCTGCTTTGAAAGTAATGGGTGTGGGGGATTTTCTTGAAAAACGCAGGGGGTCTAAGTTTAGAACAAAAGTAGACACCCTGAAAATTTCATCCCACTCGAAGCAGGCGTTTGGCCTGTAGAGCGCGCGCAAACACACATACAAAAAAACAAACAAACAAACAAACAAACAAACAAACACACACCAAGTGTTTTTTTTAGCAGAAGTGAAATTGATGATTTCGCTTCGCTCGCTCCGCTCGCTACGCTCATCAATTAATTTGAGTTTGCCATTTTTTGGGGATTTTATATCTTCGAAAACCATACCATTGAATCAAATGATTCAGTTTTTGTAATTACCATTAACTAGGGCGAACGCAATTTGTGTTGCGTTGAAGATGAGCGTAGCGATTTGTATTTAGCGCATAAAAAGATTGAGGCAAAAAGCCTAAATCATGGAGCAGCAAGCCGGACCATAGCTTTTTCGAAAATTCTGATCACTTGAAATTGTAAACGAAACTGGCCTTTCTTTGCTTCTGTCCGAGCTGTCGGGTAGCGGAAATATGCTCATTTTGAGATCATTGAGCAATCTGCATGTTAATACATAGATGTAACTCATGCCCAAGGGTTTTTATTGGGTTTTATTGGGTTGGTTTTTATTGGGAAAAATCTGGTGTGATGTTTCGATTTGGTTTCGATGATTTCTAAAGGAAAATCGAAATTGGGAACATTTGAAAAAATTACGCACTTTAAAATAAATTTCCGTACTTTTCCAAACATGCCCAATTGTCGAATTTTGCTCTTTTTTCTGCTTTGAAAGTGAAGGGTGTGGAGGATTTTCTTGAAAAACGCAGGGGGTCTAAGTTGAGAACAAAAGTAGACACCCTGAAAATTTCATCCCACTCGAAGCAGGCGTTTGGCCTGTAGAGCGCGCGCAAACACACATACAAAAAAAAAACAAACAAACACACACCAAGTGTTTTTTTTAGCAGTAGTGAAATTGATGATTTCGCTTCGCTCGCTTCGCTCGCTACGCTCATCAAAAAAGGTAATTATCATTAAAATTATTAACCATTTTACTCATTATAAATCATAAAAGATTCAAATGATACTTTACTTAGGCTGTGGTATAGTAGTAATGCTAATACGACCGTAGAGATAGTTAATGATGTTGATGTTGTATAGGCTGAAAGAAGTAAATATTGTAAAATTATTTTTATTGGTAAATATTAAATATAACAAATACATCATTAGATATGGAATTTGAATGATAGTAAATAAAAGAGGTAAAGTAGGTAACGAGAAATATGTTTTTGGTGAAAATTATAAATGTGAAATAATGTTGTTCAATGAAGTTAATTGGAATTTTAATTGGTGAAGACAGTAAATTCCAGTCAAGTGAAAGTACTTAACGTTCTTCTCCCTGCAATTGGCGTTACAACATCTCTCAAAACAATAACGTCAGTAACAGGTCGTGGAAATCCAAATCGACATACTCGAACTCTACCAAGTTTAGTTTTCTTGCTGCGCATACAATAGAAATTATCCTTGTGCACCTGGTGATTCATAACTGAATGGTGTAAAGCTGGTGATCGTTCTGGATTTGGAATCCTACTGGTAATGTATTCTGCTAGGTATTAATGTAGGTATTCTAGGTATTACTAGGTATTCTGCTAGGTAGGTGTTAATGTATTCTGGTATTCTGCTAGGTTCCCGTGCATTGATACTCTTTTCTCACCCAGTAGTGAGTAATTTTACCTAAGGGTGCATCTGTTGAAGTAATGAATTTTGCATGGAATTTGTTGTCAAAGAAACTTGCAGCAGATACTGGATCAACAGCAATTAGCTCACTAGCAGTTTTTTTTTGCATCGTTGGCCCATTGACATCACGCAAATATTGACCAAGATCGGACCACTCCCAGTCGCTTGGACTTAAGGTGAGGAACCATGTTGCTGGTCCATAATTCATAGTCATACACTTCAAGTTGTTCCGTGGTTGTATCCAAAATTGTTCTGTACGACTACGGAACACGTGTTCCGTAAATAATAATTCCGTGAATCAATAATAAATGAATAATGAATAATTCCGTGTTCCGTGAGAAAATGTTTGTAAGTTCTCCATGCAACTGGTCGGTGCCTATTTGATCTAAACATTGTTTTGCAGTTAGACGAAGCTTTGGATTGCGCACTGTCAATTTTTGGTATATCCCAGCCTATTGCTGCATACTAAGGCATGCTAATTTTAATTTTGGCCAAATCAACCATGGTTATCAGAATAGGGAATCCATAGTTTGAAATTACCTATCATATTTAATAGAAAGTTTTGTAAAAAGTTCAATTACGGGTACGATCCAGTTACAAGACTCCGGGAGAGTAAACTGGCCTGACCCCCGATGACTGGTGATTTGAACTCCCATCCCCCCCTTCCTACGCCCCTGGTTGCAGTTCGCCCACACGTGAACACATGTTGGATGTCTACTTGTCGAATTTCGAATTCTATTATAACCAGTAGCTAGTACACACTGCGCTTTTTCCACACATATCCGTGGGCTGGGTCCGTTCGAGCCCGTCGGAGCCCGAAACGCTCTGAGTTGCCGAGAACGATATGGATTTGCAATACACACTACGATTTAGAATCCAACGGGCCCAGCCCACGGGCTCATAGCGTATGTGTGTAGTGGCTATTAGGGCAGGAAAGGGTAACACACTAGGTATAGTAGTTGTTGGATTCTCGGAGGGCCCAGTCAAGTGTCAATCAATGGAGCGGTTTGTAGAATGCATAGCTGCGCAGAAAGTTTTCGGTTCTGATTAGAAGGATGGTATTATGTTTTCATGAATTTGAATTGGCAAACATTAAAGAGGGGAGCGGTACATTATAAATTGTGATCGGGGCCCGGTATGGATTTCTGTACCAGAGTACCTGGCCAGTCCGCCCTTGCCCGTACTGGAGCAGTGATCAAAGGTATAGATACTAGATTTTTCGTTCAGCGGATCACCATCATAACGTTTTAACGTCAGTAGAGCTATCACCCTTGAAAAAGTAACTAGCATGTGTAACGAAACGATGGGAAACCAGTGAGACTTTGGATTTAGCATTCAAATCCCAGTTTGAAATAGTTTTTTTCAAAAATAGAGCTAAAGATAAGATGTAGTACACATGAGTCTAAGAAATTTGATAACCAGCATACCAGTTTGTTCAGGATAGGTACCACAAGGTTAATTTCTTACGGGATGTTCTTCTAATTAATTAGACAGGTAATTTAGTTGTTTCATAGGAGTAATTTTTCCCAGAACAACAAGGCTAAAGTATCGGAAGGGGCATCTCAGCCAGTAGCGGATTGTTATCAATCATTCTCCATTTATTTTGACATTTTGGGGTAGACTAGCCTGAGGTGCAATCACAATACACCACTCCTGATGGTCCGCCCCTCTGACGTCACGGCGCTTCGGTCTGACTTGCTGGACGGGTAGACTGTGGGAAACGAATACGAATAGTACAGGAGTGAGGCGGGTTTTAGCTGAGTTTGTAGGCCTGTCAACAAGCTCCTGTTGGTCATATTATGTTGAAATTTAAACTACGTAAGAATCACTATTATTTCTATTACATTTAAAAATTTCATAAAGTTTTGATGGATATCTCCGTTGATGCAAATGTTTGAAATGAGGGCGATTTCAATGCAAAGTCCATGAGACCTCACAATCTTTCCCACACCCTGGCATCGGACTTCACGCGAATACTCACGGCTCTAAGGGTCGCTCCTCCTACCTGGACTTGTCTATCCTGGCTTGTGACAATTCAGAACCCTGCTGGATAATGAAAATTTTAATATCATAAAATAATTTAAGCTTGCGTTCTGTTAGGTTCTTGGCAATAACTACGTAATTCCATACCCTTACTGCAGCCTCTTCTTTGACCAAGGGCTTGACGCTGCCGAGAATACAAGATTCGATGGACCTGTAATTTTTTGTTGGCACAAGCTGTTGTTCAATATTCTCTGTCGGACTGAAGCTTGGATTTTGATAGATTGTATATTTCTTTCCTACTTTTTGTTACAGACTTAAGTAAATCTGTTTTGAGGTTTGATGTGCTCTCAAACTTGTAGGCAGGTACACTTGCGGAAACATACAGTGCGCCTGTCGAAAAATTATACAACCCATTTTCAGGTTCGGTTGATAACACTGTAGGTAAAGGCCGGGTACTGAACACGTGGCTAGCCTGCGAGCTAGGACTATCCTAAAACCCGTTTCATTATCAGTAGCTGCTTTGCTCTGGCAAACGACGATCGGAAAGACTCATGATTCGGTTCACTATGGAGTTTTGCACGATGTTGACACATCTACTTGCCTATAACGTGTAATTTTGAAGATACATTGAAATTTAAAAAAATTCTGCATCTTCCCTCCACAAATCTAGCATTACTTTTTCACTAATTGTGAAAAAGTATTTTTTTTAAGGTAACTTCACTTGCATTCTTTTAATTGCATCTCTTATCTCTCAATCAAGGTAGCTGCGATCGTACCTAGACCCTACCTTTTTGATGGTTGCTCGCCCAGGCAGGTCGTAGATTACAAGAACAGAAGATTTTATGATTTATACCAATTCACAAATTACTTCGATACATCGGGAAAAGATTAATTGAATGGACTCTCATGTTGCGAACATTTTAACAATTGTTAATAACATAATTTGATTAGTATCATCATATTCAGATGTGGAATATGTTTGGCGGCTATAATTTTATTTGCCTATGCGATAACGCAGATCGACCGAAATCAGTCACGGGCTGAATCTAGATAAGCCTCTTCCTTTTGGGTCCACCATGCAATTGCAGGGACTTGGGTCTTTCTTCGAGCCCTAACCAGTATAAAACTACAGTGTTATTTAGCCTAGCCCGTACGTCAGGAATCATAAAAGTTTTGCGGGCGCACTTTATGATTTCATAAGTGTACCTACTGATGTTAGGTAGAAGTTTTTTCACATCGTTAAATTTTTCATCCATCGATCATAATTCCTGACAGGTAGAAGTTTTAAATTTTATGCATACATTTACACACACCAAGATCTGCCATTTCTGGGTGTTTCTAATACATTTAAATTGTTAATCCTCTTCGTGTTCTTCTTCTTCCTCCTCTTTTGCTAATACCCAGCAAACATTAGAGCTCCTTCCTTAAAAATTTATTTCGAGATCTCTATACTACATCCATACAATGTGCAAATTCGTGCCTTTTATCGGCGGTAACCATAACCTCAAGATCGAGCAGTTTCAAATCGGTTAGGCAGCGAAAGTGACGCAGTATGGAGGTGTTTTCGAGATCGCGGTAATATCGAGGCGTTCTCGAGGTCGGTAGTTGATCTGCTTCTCGCCAGGTGCACCCCCACTACACCCAGCATTCACCAATTATAAAGATGGCCGAAGCCGGTTCGAAGCAAGTCGGTGTGTGACAAACTCTTTCAAGTTGATATGAAGATAATAATGAGTGAAAGAAAATAACATTTAATCAGAAGACTACGCTGCTAATATAAATATTGCAATGAGGAAAGAGGACATCGCAAAATCCAACATCCATGCAGTCAAGTAACTAACAAGTAAGTGTATACAGTATGTTCAGGGAGTTTATGTTTTAGCTCCACGAATGCATTCCTGGGGTTGGATTGACATAAATTTAGTGGCTAATTTATTTGATGTATCAACTCTTGTGTTAAGTATACGCGTTAATTCTTTCAGGACAAAATATCCCGCAATCGACCACGATGTCGAGATCCAGCACCGAATGACATCGCCCAGCTATGGCAACATCAACAAGTGAAACATGCAATCATATTCAAATGAACAGCAAAGTGAGACGTGTGAAATGTGTTCTAGAGCGCGATCGAAACATAACTTCAGTGAAGTTATGTTTTTATGTACGAATACGGTTTTTAGTGAATTAACAAAGCAACAGATTTCAGACTGAACAATATTAGATAGTTGCTCATTTGACCGTGCTCACACGCCGGCGCCGCACGGAATCATGGGACGCGATGTGTCGACTGTTGATGTAATATTTTGTAAATTATGATTGTGTTTGGGATTATATGTACTGATGTGTTTCAAAATAAACAAATTGAACTTTATGTTAACTCATATCAGTTATATTTTGTATACCCTGGTAAAATACTAGGTATTTATTTGCCTCCAGGCGACATCTAACACATCTAGACTGCCTCCATAGCACAGACATTTTTTCTCCATTCTTCCTCCATAAGGCAGGAGCTCTAGGAAGGCACATATTTTTAACGCAAATAGTCCCCGATTTTCGTGACCGATTCCGCATTGTGGGGATGTGATCGTTTTAGGCAATAGGCATTAGCAGGAGCTCCTATGGATGTGATTACGATGTTTTTGTGCTGTTTGGGTAGCTATATTATTTCACTAAAAACATTACCTAAATTTCTTTTGCTACATGTCTCTTTTGTTTTCTTCTTTAATAAGCTATTACCATAGAGCCTATTACCATTGATGCTAACATTAGTCAACTGGGGGAATTATTTCTGAGAGTTGACAAAGCGAAGGTTGAATTTGTTTGGTACCTACTCTTGGGATTTTTTTTTCTTGTTTGATTTTAATTTTCAGAATTGGAAAAGGCTCATGCAGTATCAAATGTACCTAGTGATATTGCACATTACTTTAACTGTGAGTTCATTAGGTAGTATTTGCTTTAATTGTTTACTGTTTTCGTTGCTTCACTAGAGAATATATTATGCAATGGTCGAATAATGTGTTAGATTACAGCGATTTTTCTAGGCACCCGCACAGCTGTGACTCAATTATTCTCTGTCTTAATTGGGAAGATTCTGTTTGTACTAGTGAAATTAAATTGGTCAAATAATTTGTTTGATTACAGTGAATCTTCTTCTGCAGTCGTTCAATGTATTCTCTTTCCGTCCGAACCTTTGATTTGGACAAATTGTAAGTTTCTGTTTTGAGAACAGGATTCGTTCATTCAGTCTAAAATGTACTTATATTGCACATTATTTCAACTGTGAACATTACGTCTATTATTCGACATTTACCTATTCCGGTATGATCAGTCGTTCAACCGTTCACAATGGATTTGTCAGTTTCAATGATTATTCGAAAGAAATGTCGGAGGCTTGCCTTTTAAATATATAATATTTATTTAATATCTAGTATACTTACATCTAATTGAATTTCAAGGAAAGTGGATGGAATGATACGATGATTATTATAATTTTATTGTTTAATTTTATCGTTTGCTCGGAACATCAACTTTCACGTCGCAATAGTGGGCGTACGCGTAGCCATTTTGAGTTATTATTCACATTCACATTATTTTAAGACAACATAACAAAATTCAATGTTCTGCAATTAAACGTTTGGACATAATATCCGAGTGAAATATGTTTTTCCGCAATTGGTAAGTGCCACCTCAGATACTTAAATACCTTTTTACGAAACTATGGTTATTTTTGACTCGAGTAAATTTACTACTGTATTCGTTTTCTTCCACGCAGTGTGCCTGAGAGCTACAGCATATTTATTCATAAGTTGCCTACTCTGATCTTCCACGCTAGCTAGGGAGTTGTCACATAAGTAGGTGGCGACCTCTGTCGCCGATTATGGTGGCCCTGAGAACGTGGACTATGACGAAGGGGTGCAATAATCTCTCTAAATGAAGCAATATTTTATGATGCAATATTATTGTAATAAAACGCCATTTAAAGATAATGAAAACTGTCGCATGTATTTTGTATAGCCATGAGATGAATTTACAGTCTCAGATCGATGAAATATCTATCGTGATTATATAAGTTTGTATGTGACAAGGTCGACAATTACATTACTACTTTCATGCGTTGTGCATCCTTTAAAAATTGACTGAGGAATATGTTGAAGTATTCGTACTCTATATGCATTTTCGCTTTCAGCTGTTGTGTAAAATATAGACCAAATTGGTTAATGTAAATGATACAGCGAGTGCTCCGTTTGGTAAAGTTTGTATAAATGAAGTAAGATGCACATAATATTTTGTACTTTCATAGATTGGAAGACCAGGATTTGTGCCGGTCGGATGGTCAGAGCTAAGTACGGTAGGCAGACCGTCGTGTCGTGGCGCGCTCGTTTGAATTTTTTGGGTTCTGGGTTCTCTTTTTTGGGTTTTGGGACTTCTCGGACGGTCTGCCGACCGTCCCGATTTGCAGCGCTGTGCCAAAACGCGTTTGGACGGGTTGCAATTGCTTTCTGAGACTGGCGCGAGGTCTCTGCCAAAGGTCGCAGCCCTGGAAGCAGCCGTCTGGAATCATTTTCTTATGCGAGCCATTCCACCCCGTCCTACCGTTATTTTACACAATTCAATACCATTTTATTTATTATAATAGCCTGGAACGAAAGATTTTCATATCTCGGTGTTACAGAACCAAATTTCGACAATGGGGATAGTTCTTAGTTATTGCAGAGTTGACTGATGTTGAATTCTTAAAAAAATATATAAAACCCTTTTTATATTTTTTCGTGAATATTAACTACTTTCTAGCACATCGAATGAGTGTGTGTGTGTTTGAGTGAGTGTACAGACTGTATAAGTATAGGTAGGACATCTAATTTGTCCTAGTCAATGTTCTGGTCAATTGCTTTGTGAGACTGGTTCCAGATCTCTGCCAAAGTGAGTCACTCGTCGAAAGGTCAGAGCTGGAAGCATCCGCCTGGAATCATTTCCTTATGCAAGCCTTATCAGAACTTAGCATTGCATCAATAACCGCGAATTTGGACAAAACATTTGGCTATAATTCATATGACCTTGAAATACAGCAGATTGATACGGATTCTGATGTTACAGTCATGGTCACAGCAGCCCCTAATTCTGAAAGTGAAAACTTCAATCAGTTATCAGACAATCCTAATTTGGAAGAGCTATACTAACTAATAACATGGCTACTATAAACTATAAGTATAGTTTATACTGTAACGTGTAATATTTTATTTGAATCCATTATATTTTGTGGTGGCGAAAATGAAAGAAATTTTTTCCCCTTCCCTGAAACCAATTTCCCACAGGGGGTGGGAGGGGGAGATTTCCTTTCAATCCTTTCAATCTTGCACCAGGACCTATATTCTGCAACTGTTCTGATGTGAGATGATATGGAATGAGCTTGAGAACCTTCATTTGGTCCACATGATTACATAGGCGACCTTGGAGGTGTCACTCTCATACTTTCTTGTCGTCTCACTTGGAAAAAGTTACAAAATGTACTACAACAGTTCCAGAGTCAATCACTGATTTGCCCACATAAATGCAATGCTTTTCTTATGGCAATTATTTGCCCACATAAATGCAATGCTTTTCTTATGGCAATTATTTGCCCACAGAAATGCAATGCTTTTCTTATGGCAATTATATGCCCACATAAATGCAATGCTTTTCTTATGGCAATTATATGCCCACATAAATGCAATGCTTTTCTTATGGCAATTAAATGCCCACATAAATGCAATACTTTTCTTATGGCAATTATATGCCCACAGAAATGCAATGCTTTTCTTATGGCAATTATTTGCCCACATAAATGCAATGCTTTTCTTATGGCAATTATTTGCCCACATTAATGCTATGCTTTTCTTATGGAAATTATTTGCCCACATAAATGCAATGCTTTTCTCATGGATATTACTTGCCCACATAAATGCAGTGCTTTTCTCATGGCAATTATTTGCCCATAATGATTACTCTGGAACTGTATGTCATCCATAGGGGTGTACTGGGCCCTGCAATTCAAAATTTCACTCATTTGTTGACGGCTTCCACACCAGGGGCGTAGATTTTTGGGGCTCACAGAGGCCCAAGTTAATCCGAAAACAAGGAAACCTTTTTTTAAAGGAATGGTTTATTTGAAGCGAGGCAGTAGAGACTGTCACACAAATCTGGGAGTACGTTTTCAATCCACCGCGAGGGGAGGGGGGAGGGGCCTCAGTTTGTTTTTGCCTTGGGCCCTCCACACTCTTATGCTAGCGATAAAACATCGACTGCGAAACTGAAGCTGAACTCTGGTTCGCTCATTTGCTGGCTAAGATAACTAAATCTCAACCAAATCGGCGTGAATTCCGACTAAGATTCGAGAAAATGTGTGCTAAAAAGCTGACGGTTTATGGAACACATTGCCCCAGCACTCGTGAAGTGGAAACAGGAAAGGGATTTCCTCGACTGCAACCATGTACGAGGCGCGCAGTATATTGTAATAGTATAAAACATTAACGAGCAGTGCACCCAATAAACCGGGTGATTAAAGGAGATAAATAATAAAAACATGTATAGTGCCTTCGTATATGTGTATGTATACAGATTTAGCTCGTAAAGAATTTACACGCCATGGATGCAGGAGCCATGCTACTCGGCTTTAGTGCATCGTCGGCGCCTGCCCGATATTAGATTTTGTCTCTGAATCCGATTGCAGCGCCACATGCCCGTCTGTGTGTGTTTGGCCAATCCAATCGGGCCGTTTTAACCCGACAGAATGTCTCTTATTCCCGTTACGCGCCCTGTTAATCTCGACATCGGCGTCGGCGTCGGCGTCGGCGTCGGGCTCGGTGTTACATGATCGGGAATTGACCCGTAAGAGTGCTTTATTTATTTAATTTACTTATAAAAATATATTTCACTGTAAATTTTAGTATATGCCCATGCGTTATAATACATTTTATTGTTTTACAAGCTTTGAAAATTTCCATGTGTTTTAAAATTAAAACTCATGTGCATTCCTTGCAAGTTGAACTTACAGTCCTTCGTCTTTACAAATTCGTCGATACTATAAAAGCAATGCATAATTAAATAGTGTTTAACGATAGTTTTACCTTATGTAATTAGGTACACTGTGTTTTCGTCTAGCAGGGAATGGAAGATTAATAAAGTTCCTGCATTGCGATTAAGTATATAAGTATGATTTTGTTGGTCTTGGTTTTAAAGCATATAAACAAAAAATGAAATTGACAATAAAAGGGATTTTATTTAAATAAACGAAGTGAAATCTCAAAATGGGATTTGAATCCTAAATAAAAGTCTCACTGATTTCCCAACGTTTCGTAACATACCACTAGTCAGGTACTTCCTCAATGATGGTAGCTCGACAGACAAACAACGTGAACAAGGGAACCAATAATTTTTATATAGGGATTTTATCAATCCGAACCGATAGCGGCAAAACAAAATCGATATAGTTATAGTTATTCGTTACGCAGATTCAATAAATTATATGAGAAAATAATCGAAACGAAAAGTTATTGGGTCTATTTGCCCACATCAGTGATTGACTCTGGAACTAAGTCGTTCAATGAAAGTCGACTACAGTTCCACTTCCAGACCCAAGTCAATTATACTGATTTTCCCAAATAAATGCGATGCTTTTAATATGCGAATTATTTGCCCACCTAAAAGTGATTAACACTGGAACAGTAGTCATCCATTGTGCCGTGGTTTCGGCGAGGTTTCGGATTCGCTCTGCGAGGAATTCTGCCACTGTATTTGGCATCGCGTCACGTCGCGTCGCGCGGTGGAGTGTTTATTTGCCAGGGGATTTCACTCCGAGGATTATATTTAATAAATTATGACAATTCCACGCGGTTAATTCCGAAAATTGAGGGTCCGTGATGCGTCCTGTGGTAGATGTCTCCCGGGCAAACTAAGGGATTGAAGGCTAACCTTATCAGAGTGGTAATGATGATGGATGACGCCTATCGATTTTATGAAGATGAAAAGCGCCATTATATTATACTGTATGCTACTACTACCGGAATTGGGAAAATAATGACCAGGACCGTGAACAGAGATTTAGGACTATTTGGACATGGGCAAACAGCAATATTTGTCGATATATGAGAGTACCGAACTAAGGGCTTTGGGAACGCAGTTGGTGGTGCGTTGAATTTGTGGTGCCCTGTTTGTAGTAACGGATAACAAGTGAAGACAGAACGTCGTAAACAGTACAGGTCATGTGTGAAATAACAACACGCTAAAAAAGAGTCGGTTTTCACTCAAAAAGAGTCAACTTTTCACTCTTTCGACAAAGAGAATCTCTCCCCAAATGAGGCAAATTCAATCCTTCGAAATCTCAACGCTTCAAATCTCAGCGGTATTTTTCGTGAAATAGAACACCACGTGATGTACCCCGTAACTCATTAAAGAGTCAAATCTGCTGACTCTTCATCAGTGAGTGGGAAATGAGTCTCAAAAGAGTCACACTGCAGTGGCTCTTTCAAAAGTGTCAACATTGCACTCATTTAATTGCAGACATTATTACATTATTGGTCTAAGAAAATCTTAGTTCTAAGCCAATGTAATAAATTTACCGCAAATTGAAACAAAATTTAGCAAAATTCTATACAATTTTATATTTGATAGATTGAAATGACCACGGAAAATCATGGATTGGTTGCTGCACTTTACACGCTTAAAGCTGCGTTTAGGGCGATGCAAAGAGATGACGCTGCTGACCGTGTCGCCTCGAAACCGAAAAGATAAACATATTCCATGTCAGTCTATGCGAAGCGATACGGTCGCAAAGCTGCGTGACGTCATCGTGATCAGCTATCTGATTGGCTGTTGCTTGTGAACTCGTCTGCGAAGCCTCGCTTCGCAACGCTGTAAACGCAGCTTAACTCGCTTTAAAAGCTTCAAGCATGATGCGTATTGGGGCCTGGAGTTACGTATTGAGGTATAATGTTTCCAAGAAACGCATTGTATATTTTGTTAAGTCGGTTTCTGGCAAGAAAGATGTTATGTCCAGTCGGATGGAAGATTAAATGTGTTTGTTCTTATCCATTTCATATGAATTAAAAATATACAGCACGGACAGATAGATGAATTTCCTTTTTTGTTCACATTTCTTTTTCCTGAAAAAAGACAGCCACAGCTCCAGCCGGTCTTCTTGACGTAAAGCATGCGTCCGTTGAAGCCTCGTGCTCCCGGGGCCCACCGAGCGCGCGCTCGCTGTTTTCTTTCGTCGACTGGAAAGAAAATAACATTCCCAGACGTTTTTCCGAAAGTTTATACATTTTCCGCAATGTAGCAAAATAATAATTATATACGCGCATATACATGCTTGACAAGAGCGAATTTACCTTCAGGCTTTACCAGCATTTCTGCCGGCTGCAACTTCCATACCAGATTCAGAACTGCCACAAAATAGCCACAAAAAAGAAACTTTCCTGAATCCTCACATGCAATTTTATATTTTCTAGCATAATAATTTTGTCCCCCCCCCCCCGGTAACGAACGCTTTTGATGAAGAATATGGCGTTGTGCTCTTCATATACTTATATCCCGTACCTACTGTGTCGTTCCTTGGGGGAGGCTACAGCATGGGAGCCGGGAAACTTTGCACATAAAAGTCTTCAAAGTGCGCGCTGTTTTGTTGCTATTTGTAGTCATGACAGATACCAACTGCTGCCAGCCTTTCCGCGAATAATACGAATAAATTTCGTGGATGCAAAACTTGCATCGTGTGTGTGTGTGTGTGTGTGTGTGTGTATATATATTACACATCCAAACTATATTGCAAACTAGATAACAGCCTGAAGAGACCTATGAACAGAATCATATTGTCGGCCATATTGGATTGCTGTACCTATTATACATATTATATACGCTTGCGAAAAAGACGAAAATAACTCAATAATATTATATACAAGAGACATAGAGAGTGAACAAATGTAGTTAATTTGCCTGCTTAAATACAGGCTAGGGGAGGGAAAGGAGGTGTATTTATGAAATTATGGAGTGCACTAAAAAGTAATCTAGTTTGTCAATTTCATCCGGTGCAGCGCGCATAACATCTCCGCGTTTCCTGGCACACGGATATATAAAGAGTGTATAGTTAGAGACGAAGTTAATTATTGCCCTTGTTTCGTTAGTCTGGCGCAAAAACTCGTTCGCCAGAGCTGGTGTGCCTTCGTTTGAATTATCTGCCAGCTGGTGTAGTACTCGCTGCAACATTCAAGCTGGTTCGCCGTACGTTCGATGCATATACATTTTATCAGGACTCTGAAATCATGCCCCGTTTTCTGGCATGATGTCCGTACATTTATCCCGACTGAAATCATTACCCACTCCGACGTGGTGTCTGCACCTTCGGGACTCGACCCCGGGACCGGCAGGGAATAGACCGACCACGTGTTTGCGCGTTGCATCTCCATGGGGGACCACAGCACTGGATACTGAAAAATCCTGAAACTGGGGTGGCATAATGCATCGGCATACAAGTTTCAACGTTATAATTGAAACGTCAATATAAATGTTGACATTTATTATTGATATATAGGTTTTATGGTTCAAAACTGCTAATAAACAGACTTTTTAATCAATGCTGGATATATGTCAAATTTCAAAAGTCGCCAACTAACATCACTCAGTTTGCCTCAGAGAGCTCACCCCCAAAAAAACGTAGCACCGGTCAGGGAATCCTTCACAATGGGAAAGAAAATCTGAACGCATGATTCACCGCTTGATTTTGCCTTGATGTACCTAGTTCCTCTCATCGCCGTCGTCGTATGTATATATATTTTTTAAATTTAAGAAATACTTTTCCGCTGGGAGCGCTGGTAGTCGCTGTAGCTTTATATGAGCGCCTACATGAGGCAACTGAATTCCTGTTATCATCTTTACTCCGCCATGTGATATTTCAAAAGCTTGTGTTTCATCTCTAGACTATTTTATTCTTCGAAATTTTTTTTATCATAGTTATGAAATAGAATCATGTTGTCATTTTTGTTTGTATAACCAAAATAGTGTTTTGTGTTCCCTTTTTTTTTACGAGTTGGTTTAGTACCATCATTCATCTATGGTATAGTACTAAGGGGGCAGTTCTTGCTGTGGTATCTTCTCTTACGGGCTCGACTGGTGTAATAGTGCATAGGGTTTCTCTGCACCGAAGGGGTACAGTAGCTCACAGTACAGCGGTGAAAATCTACGAAACAGTGCCAGGTAAAACGACTTGAAACTGAGGAATCTCGACATAGTTATTGATGTTGTTTAATGCGGCTGCCGACGCGTCTGTCCTCTGCTGTGCCATTCCGTAACTGCGGCGCCCAGTTGTGAACGCGGTGTGCATTATTCGGGGTTTGTTGCGGGAAGCTTTACGTTACGGTGTCCAGCTAATCTTCGTCTGGACAGGCCAACAATCGGCGAAATAATTCAGAAAAATATAAGAGCTCGTAAAATGCTTCGCGCCCGTTTATTTTTATGTTTTTGCGATAAATACTGTTTCAAAGCTCGAAAAAGTGGAGGTGAGAGAAGGTCGGTCTTCTATACCCGCTTCTTTCATACTTATAGAAAATCATTTCCAATGCAATTAACGGAACTTTGCGGAAACTCTTCAACGATTTTAAAAGTATTTTCAAGTATAATTATAATATGTTTCGAAATTTTCCTTCGTAGCCAGCGGCAAATTTGAACTATTTCATTAAACTTTTGAATTTATCAAGCGATATCTTTTCTATACTTGGAAAGTTCGCGTGGCCAGAGTTCGATAATATTTCCCCTCGGGCCAAGAGTGGGGTGCAATCGGGTGTACCTCAGTGGCATATGCCGCTGAGGAGCGAACAAACCCATGTGCACGCTTTACAATCTGAAAGATGTTAAAACTTAACACTCGAATCTCGATGGAACGAACTAGGATTTTGTGATACTCCGATTTCAGTGCGATTGGCAGGATAGCTGTAAACGTTCAAGGCCGTCATTGGGATATCTCAATCAAATTTCAATTAAATAAGCCATGTTATGTTATGTATAACGGTCACCCTTCCAATAACTTGCCTCAGCACATATTGCGCTTAACTTATAGCAATACATGATCCAAAGATACCCAAACTCCATTTCACGTGAAGAAGAAAAGTGGATTTGATCTTTCTCGAGGACCCACTGCTACTATATACACACGAGCGAAGAGTTTCAAAACTGCCCTTAGAGCCTTTAGACCGGCTCAAACATGGCTTATGAGTTTTTAAACTCGTAGCTTGTGTCTAGCAGCAGTCCTCGAGGAATATGCTAAATCACTCTCTTTCTTAACGTGATGGATTTTCCCACTATAAAATTTACTCTGGTAACCTTCAATTGCAAGGTGCCTGTTCTATGAGGTTAATGCTTTCACATACTATCATGTACCTGTCTGTAACAATAAAATACAATGCAATACAATTCTTCGACTTCGCGTACATATTATGTGTAAGACATAAGGTATAATAAAACGTCCTTGAAAGAGACAAAATATTCTAGCGACAAGATATTGAATGAATTCTACCTACTTCTGAATCAACACGCCTTGTGTGCATGTCTTGGCTTTCGAGAGCTTGGAAAGTGATCGCCCGCAGCTCGACGCCGCCGCCGCCGCCGCCTAAGCCGACGCCGACGCCGACGCCGACGCCGCCTAATGGACGCCGGGACAAGCGAGATCTTGTTTGTTTCCTACCTTGCCATGCAAGCTCTCGCACCTCTTCAAATATTTATGCCACGCGCTCTCGCTACAGTAGGAGCGTGCACACACGCCGACGCCGACGCCGACGCCTCCGATATAATGCGACGCCGCCCGCCTTTTTCCACCAACGGCGCCGTGCGCACAGATTCTGCACTTCGCATCGTCGTCGTCGTCGTCGTCGTCGTCGTCGTCGTCGTCGTCGTCGTCGTCGTCGTCGTCGTCGTCGTCGTCGTCGTCGTCGTCGTCGTCGTCGTCGTCGTCGTCGTCGTCGTCGTCGTCGTTGTCGAAGGCGATATGATGCCGGCGACAGACACTCTGCCTTTTGGTGCTCGCAGTGAAGTTAGGGTCCGCGGGGAGGGGCGTTGTTATGTGGGAGTGTGTGAGATTGGCACTTGGCGCCAAGACGACGGGGAGAAAACACAGGGAATATAAATTGGCATCGCATGTGATATATACCAACCTACACACCTTGTCACGTGACGTCTGTAGGTGACATCCTATATACGAGATGATAGGAGGAAATGGATAGCTGTACATTTCTACAACGAAATACACACAGATTTATTTTATTTCTTACATAACATATAGGAAAGTTGCAAGTCATTAATTTTGTTTCATCATAACATAATAGTATACTAAACCTTCGGTTGATAGAAACATATTGATCTAGGTAAATACAAGTAGCATATTGCAGTATGCATGTCAAAGTGCGTAGAACTTGAAATGAAATTACTTTTATATACTGATAAACATGTGACTTGGAGTGGCCTTTAAATTATACCCACATTCAAAATAAAATGAAGCCGTGGAAGGGGGGTGTGACGGGGATGATATTTCAACGTTTCGAGGGGGTGTGTGGGGGGGGGGGGCACGCAAATTAATGAAGCCAGCCGTGCGCTTTACGCGATTCATTAGGCCCGGCCAGTAATTTCGGCACCGATCGGTCTTTCCGAGCAGAGCAATTTGTTGGTACCCCCCCCCCCCCCGCGGAACTTTTTGGTGAGCCATCAATAAGTCCGTCCCGGCGCGTTGTATCGCACAAAATGCGAGCCATCCATCTCGGCCACTAATTAATGTTTTCGGGTGGCTGGGGGTTGGGGTGGGGGGGGGGGGGGGGAGGGATCTCTGCGATTTCGACGTCAGGACGAGCGAGCAGCTTTTTAATATGTTGTTCGTTATTTTTGCCGGCGCGCCATCTGACGCTCGATCTGGTCAACGTGTGTATGTGTGTGTGTGTGTGGTGGTCAAAACCGTCAAATAACAACCACTCCAAACAACGACTCCAGTGCTGGGTCCAAACTTTTAATAGCTTGTCTGTGCTTCGGATATTTCGGCCTCTTTATTTGCTGTGTGTGTGTGTGTGTGTGTGTGTGTGTGTGTGTGTGTGTGTGTGTGTGTGTGTGTGTGTGTGTGTGTGTGTGTGTGTGTGTGTGTGTGTGTGTGTGTGTGTGTGTGTGTGTGTGTGTGTGTGTGTGTGTGTGTGTGTGTGTGTGTGTGTGTGTGTGTGTGTGTGTGTGTGTGTGTGTGTGTGTGTGTGTGTGTGTGTGTGTGTGTGTGTGTGTGTGTGTGTGTAGTTCCGCGTGCTACCGCTGCCGCCACATATGGCGCTGGCTGGCGCTGTCGTCTCTGGGGAGACAGTTCATTAAAAAGAAATTGCGCAAAGGCTGTACTGTAATTACAGTTCCATTCGGCGTGCAATCGACAAGGCGGCCGTGCCGAGACCTAGCTCTGAACGGAGGCGTCGTCGCCGCTAACACTGCCGCTAACGCCGCTGAAACACGCTAGCGCCAAACGTGTTCTATAGCGAGATGATAAAATCTGCGAGAGCTTTTGTTGGCTGTCGATTTTCAGGGAGCGCCGGTAGAAATAGAATGTTTTAAAGCCAGGGGAGTGGGAAATTAAAATTAACTTAGTTCCAGAGACTATTCAGAAAGTACAAACATTCATACATTTATATAGGTATTCATAGCGGCGGTCGCAGCAAAGACGTCTTATATATAGCATTTCAATCAAAACGGTGACCACCACTAGGTTTACTCTGCGGGACTCGGAACCCATTGTTCTAGCCGCAGGCAAACGCACGAAATATTTAATTTTGGGTTTAATCTTGATCGAATATTTAGTCAATTTCTTTAGGAGCTAACCTGGCTAGCTAAGACATCGATATAAACTGCTAACAGTCTCTAAAACATCATATTTTAGCCAAAAAGATTGTAGAAAAATTTCATCCGATGTCAAACCTCCTTTCGTCCGTCGTCTGCTAGTCTCGGTCTTTGTGTACACCGTCGCGTACAGAGAGCGCCACATGCTTACATTTTCTGTGAATGATAAGTGGCGCCATCTGTTTATGTTTTCGGAATTAGTGTCGGAACCTCGAGCGTAATGCAGTCCGTCCCCCAACCCGTCGCGGCCCTATT
Source organism: Nemoura dubitans (assembly GCA_921293005.1). Lineage (NCBI taxonomy): Eukaryota > Metazoa > Arthropoda > Insecta > Plecoptera > Nemouridae > Nemoura > Nemoura dubitans. Next base: position 41,869,200 of record OV121073.1, read on the forward strand.
GTCCATCATTCAGTCGACAGGCGTGTGCAATAAAAGTGACAAAAAGCACTTGACGTTCCACAGATCTTTGGTCCACAGCAGTCCTAAGCATGGATTTGGTATGTAGCTGTCTGTACGAAGGCGGCTCCAGGCGGCAACATAATGAACCCAAAGTTTTGTGCATGAATTGCGATTTTCGCGAAAATAGGAAATTTGAAATAGTGCAATAAATTGATTTGGAAGTTCAAACGTTTCAGTTACTCTAATAAATATCTAGCTGTATAATAGAAAATTATTTTTAGAAAGTATAACGTAATTATTCGGTGTTATTCAACTTAATTCATTTTGTGCTCAAGTTTCTTCAATTTCAAACTCTGCGCAAAGACATTGCAAGGCATTGAAATGCAAACGCGAACGCGTAAAAATCGCAGCGCTGCGTGTCAGCATGGATAACCTCGACCGTAGCGCCTCGCAAAGGAAAACACTCTTTCAAAGTGCATCCTCTGTCCATCCATAATATTATGCTACAACGAGCCGGCCGCGCGGCATGAGTCGCATGCCTGCCCGACAAGCAAATACAAAAAAGTGTATTCAAAACGCAGCGACGAGGATTTAATGGCCAAAATATTGTTAATTACACTCCCTTTATCAATTACATGAAAAGTTTTTAACGATATTGGTCGAGATGTAGATATAAATCGCCTTTATCCTCAAGGGAAACACATTTCAAGAATGCTTCTCATGCATTTGGCCATTCGGGACTGGGTCGGGACTTGGTCGGTGAGCCGACGATGTCCGATTGCCGCGGGCGGGGCACTATGCCGCCAGCCATGCCCTGAGCAACACTCCTCGAACGACGCTGCATATGTCTTTGTGCGGAGATTTGAAGTAAAGTTTTAAACGGCTGATTGAAGCGGATTTCTTGCGGCTCCCCTGCTTTGAACGCGAAATTCAACTTTAATGATCATTGAATTAATAATCATTGCAGTAGGATCATTGAAGCTTAGATTCGGGTATTTCGCCAATGATTTCTTTTCATTACGAAAATGACTAACACCCCCCCCCCCTCCTAACATCAGCGATAAAGATATATATAGGGTCGAATTTTATTTTTCCACGGCACGCCACTGTGTGTTATAAACCTTTGCGCAGACAACCATTGTTGACAGCTCAGAGCAAGTATATTCAAAGAGACATGGCGGCTACCGTTCATGCCTGATTTGAACATGAGTTCAAACTTCAAAGAATAATCACGATAGAGTTGTAATAAAATATCTACCATGATATAAAACCAGAAATTGACATCTTCAATTGACAAACAAAAATTAGAGGCTTGATGATTGAATAGAGGTCATATGGCGCGTTTTGTAAACGCAGCATCCAGAAAAAAGTTTTAAAATCGACATGTAAAATGACAGTTAATTATCTGCCCATGTCCACTAAAACAACATAACTTTACCCAATTACTGAAAACTTTGTGTACTATACAGAAAATGCACTGCAATGCATTGCAGAGAAATTCTAGCCTAATTACGAAAACCATAATGTACTTTACCATAATGTAATAGGTATTTTAGATATTTGCTACGTGAAAAATTGGTTATCGAATAAGGACATTAGGTTTAGGACCCACGATATTAAATGGAAAAAGAGCTGAAATCAACCATACAAAAAAACAAGTTTTAAATCTCACGACGTCTTTTATATATATATATATATATATTTCAATTCTTTTTACAGCTAGCAGTTTTGTTCTTGGCACATTTATAAAAGACGTCGTGAGATTTAAAACTTGTTTTTTTGTATGGTTGTAAGCAAGGGCCTGAAACAAGCATAGGGAATAGTGCAGAAATATTTCCCCTCACTTCCCCAGCCTCGTTTCGCTAGGTCTCAGAAGTGGGGATGAAAATAAGGGCTGTGAACGTTGCCCGTCTAATACACTTCTTACGATGCCCCTGATTGGTCGGGGACCTTGGGACCTCGTGTACCTGGGCCTATCAGATTCTTTGTAAGAAATTGAGCGCTAGACAAGACGGTTAAACAGCAAAATAGCAAACATGGATACAAAACATTGAGGTGACGCTGCTACAGTTATTGGTGAAAAAGAAGAAAATTACTTCAACTTAAGTAAGTACAGTTCAATAACTTTCAATTTATCTGTCTGAGAGCATCTCCCTTGATTTAACACATATGTAGACGAGTTGTTATGTCCTGTTCAGTCACTAATAGTGTAGGTTCGGCACGAAAGTGAAATTGCTTTGGCTCCTTGTTCATTTTCAACGACTCAACATATTCTGATTGACTGGCTACTGACCACATTTAAAATGCCTGGTAATCACTTTTCAGATTTGATCCTGGATGATGAAGATGACGTGGAGGACACCGTCGTGCCGGTCGTGCCCTGATATGCCTTGCCATGCCTAGTCTGCTGTGTGGCTGCCTGCTCGAGTAAGTTATAGCCAGTTATGATGCCAATTTATTTGTACTATTGTTGCAAGCTGAACATTTTTGTAGGACTTTTGAGAACTTATTTTGGGGCTATAGTTGTTCGAAAACGTAGGTTTATGCCAGCAGCATTGTACAAGTTTGCACTGATCTTGCAAAGTCCTTAGCCGATGACTGTCTAAGTTTGCGGTTATTTTTTTTAAATACCGAAGAATTTTGAGTTATCACCCATTCAGCCACCCTAAAGTGTCGGAGAATAGGTATTTTGTTGGAAAATGATGTTCGATAAGGAACTCGGGTGTGTTTGTACTTGTTTCAGGTACGGCATCGGTAACAGCGCCCCAGTCTGAGACGGCTGGAGTCACCTTCACTTCGGATACGTTTTTGTGTCAGCAATTTACATTGTATTAATTGGAGCTACAGTGTGTGAATTATTTTTACTGTAAATGAAATTCTATGGTTCAAATAAATACTAGCGTATCGTAAAGAAAAGTGGTGTTTGGAAAATTTTTACATTTACGTACATTTTTAATATTTGTTGTGCCAAGTGACTTGATATGAACTTTTGAAGTAATATAAAAAAACGTAGTATTTAATACTAAATCGACGGATTTTTATATTACTTCAAAAGTTCATATCAAGTCACTTGGCACAGCAACTGGTAGCTGGTGAACTGGATAGTACCAAACCCCCATTTAAAATTCCCGCAGATTAGGTCTCAGAATGCTGCGTTGCCAGTTCTTGCTGTACATATGTTGCAACCATGTGTGATTCAAACAGTTTTGCATATCTTAGGCGGAGCCTATTTATAATAGTATCTTTGGTTGTAAGAGAGTTAGCTCGCTGCAGAAGTCGCACAGAAGAGTTTTGAACCTTTAAGACCAACTTTTTAAAATGCTAAACTATTCTGGCTGCTAGGGATGTATTTTTATAATGTCATATAGTTTTCCCCGCAGGTATGTTTAATTTAATGAGATTTTCTGTAATGAATATTACAATGGCGCGCTTGCTCCACGTTTCCATTGTTTCCTGTCGGCGACGCTCTCAGATACTGCTCTAGCCGCAATCGAGGGCAGCGCTCGCGCAATACAGCGGCAGGCCTCGGAAGTTATAGATTTGAAAATTGACGAGGAGATTTCTTCGCGGGCTGGCCGCGACCCGTCAATCTGCGTTCTCTGCGACAGCTCCATTACGACGTCGAGCGTCGTGCGTCGTGCGTCGCGGCATTGACCGAGTTGACCCAGCGACCGACGCTTGGGCATCGTCCATAGATGTTTGTTCTGTGCGATGCTGGAGTAACGACGTCAATCACAGGAAGAAGCTCTGCTCGTTAAAAAGAATAAACGGGAAGTACAGCGGGGTACATACCCTGGGGACATTCTGCGAGCGAAGCCCTCCGATGTCATGTGTGGGGTCGTAGCGTAGCGGGACCCGTCTCTAAGGTTAATTGGATTTGGCGTGGGAAGCAAACAGTAAATTATATTGGAGGCTACGGACCAGAGTCATTGAAAACGAATAGTCATTGGCATTGCAGCAATCGCCAGACATATCAATTGCATGGTTGTGCATGTGAAATGAAATGATAGCCAGGCACAAAGGGAAGCTACTCATAAGCCAATGCCTGATACGGCTAACTCTGGTCAAGCCGTCAAGAGTCAAGACTATTTAGTATAGGACACAAAAGACGCGGATGTATTGTTTGCAGCACGTAGCAATTAAAACAATTAAACGTTCATGTTATTCAAGATGTCAGGGCGATGTCAGCGGCGCATCCACCAGCGCGTCGGCCAAATAACTGTGTCGACGTCAGAGAATCGGCGACCTCGTCGGACGACCTCTTGAGTTCGAAGAAGAAAAGCATTTCTGATGTGCGCGCGGGCTATCAACGCCTTCCTCTTGGCCGGGCTGCATCGTCGGAGGCTCAAGTCCTTTCATTGGAAAACGCCGCGGGAAATGCCGGTATAGACCGACCGACACCATTTGCATCCGCGCGAGCAATCGCATGTCAATCTCGGCACCGCGACGCCACGTGAGAGAGAATCGCGAATCTGTCGCCTGAAATAAGGGAAAGCAATCCGATATCGACGCCTCAGCCTCTCCAGCCCCTCATCATCGTCGTCTAACGAAACCAGGGGCGTGCGGTGGATTTTTAGCAGTGGCTAGGCGTTTTTTTAGCCCCCCTTCCCACCAGAAAACGATGAAATGTACTTATCAATAAGATACAGGATGTACACGCAGGGTACTCACTGGTTTATTTAAAGGTAAAATCAATCCCCGATCTGGCTTGACGAATACTTCAATGCATTTGGCGTAAAGATCGGACATTTCCTGCAGGCGACACAAGACACTTTGCTCGATTGAGAGCAGCTCAAGGCGCGCGAGTCTATTCTGCCCGTGCGTCGTGCGATTAAATAGTGTAGACTCGTTTTAATGCGGAAAACGAACACTCGACCGATGCGGTGCCTTTCGATAACACAAACACTTGAACCCGCACTCGAATTTTTACATGCTCGCATCACGATCAAAAGCAATGAGAATTGAAATGAAATACTGTGCGACCGCATGTGTCGAGTGCGCGTCGCCATTACTCTTGTCTCGACTAGCAGCGGGGAGTCACGTGAGGGTGACGCATCGGCACCGGTACCGGCAGCGTAGCCAGGCTTGCTGTTGCTTGCCAGGACGGCGTATCGGACCGAGTGCTAGCGTTGCCCTCCCCTCCCTGCCATCCAGCTCCCGCGGACGGGCATGGCATCTTGCAATGAATAGCGTCGAAGCTACCTGGCGTACTTGACAGCCTACGCTGCCAAGCCGCGTTTCGCATAGCGGGGACACTTCACGGCGCGCGCATAGCGCGCGCCCGGAGTATTTTCAAATAATTTAATATTTGAATTTGTCTTACAAATCTATTTAAAAAATATATATATGAATAACACATAATATGTTTCTGAAGCAAAAAAAATCTACTTTCCCTCTTCTTCCTCTTCTTCTTGCTCGGCTCCGCCTAGCCTGCCTAGCATGGAGCGCACGCTCCTGAACCAAACCAATACGAGAAATATTTGCACTTCACGTGCTTCCGCGCTCCAGACATGTGTTAGCAAGCGCCTATCGCGACGGATATCGGCTCTATTCAAACACGCCGCCAGAAGAGCCGCATTCAACGCAAACAATTTCTTATACTACGCTACGCCGAGACTAATTAAATATTCCACCGCCGCCGAGCCGATCCGATCCGAAAGCGCGACGTCGTCTTTGGTGCGCGGGGAAATAATTGGACGCCGTGTGTATTTCAATGCATCGAAGGCGGCGGCGGCGGCGGCGGCGGCGTCAACACGCGGCTTGTTTACCCTGCTTCCCGCGCGGCAGCCAGCTCAAAGACGTGTGCTCGACATTATAGGTTATAGTAATTAGTCAACGCCGCAGCGAGTTTTATTTGCTAATGTACTCTAACTAGACGTCGCCAACGCGCGAGTATGTTCACCGAGGGTAAAAAATAACTTCCTTAAATTATTCTGTGTACCTCGTTTGATTTATTTGAATTTATTTGAATTGCCACCCACCGGGTAAGTTAATTGCTGGCATTTGAAGTTACCGACTTTTGCGCCTCGAAATCGCATCGTCAAAGGGAAAAATCCTAGCGCTGCCATGCTTCATTTCTAGCTTTGACGCAGCGACCTACTAACCGCCAGCACATACCTCTATACGGCCGTCTAAACATTAATTATGTGAATTCTCCAAAGTCGTCTAGATCAAATTAGAGCCGCATGTACGCCGTGTTTGTATTTTGTTTGGTCGGCAAGTAATTATCCCGAACTGGTGTACATATAACTTCTAAGGGGTTGTCCCCGATTGGATTACGCGAGGAACGACCGGCTCATGCGATAGACGGTGTCTTTGCGGGGGCCGTCTGCCAATAACACGACGCTGGCTTGGTCTCTCCTCGACCCGGGGCGCTCAATTACAAAAGTTTGACACATCAAGTTGTCCTTCCGTCGCCCCTTCCCCCTCCTCGCCCCCCCCCCCCCCCACCCGCCACACGACGATGTCTGTATTTTTTGGCCGCAGAGGATAATGTCGTTCGACGGGTTCGGCGTCCTGCTATGCGTTCTTCAGTTCCTCAAAAAGAGTCCTAAGCCCACTTTTTGTATCGCTCTGTACCTCAAAATCAAGCAGGACGTATTCATTTCCTGTACCGGAATGTCCAGCACATAGGCGACGGCGAGTGTGCGCTCCTTTACGGGGAGCGTAACAAGCACCCTGTCACGGAATGTCCAGCACAGAGGCGACAGTTAGTGTCTGCTCCTTTACGGGGAGCGAAACAAGCATCCTGTCACGGAATGTCCAGCAAAGAGGCGACGGCAGTGTCCGCTCCTTTGCGGGGAGCGAAACAAGCACCCTGTCACGGATTGTCCAGCACATAGGCGACGGCGAGGGTCCGCTCCTTGGCGGGGATCGAAACAAGCGGACTGTCACAGAATGTCCAGCACAGAGGCGACGGCGAGTGTTCGCTCCTTTCCACCCTGTCACAGAATGGTCATTATACACGATTTGAGCGAATCAAGAGAAGGTTCAGGTACCCCTCGCACGCTAACCGGATCACAAAGTCTGCCGCCGATCGGAAAACGCAGCCTCATCGTCGGCAGAGGGTGGGGCAGAAGGGGGGGGGGGGGTCAATTATTTGGCAGACATCGAGACGACACTATCAACGCCGAAATCGAAAAATTTGCGTAATTGTGTGACGTCACAACGCGCGCTCGTGAAACAAGCGAAGAATGGATGTCACGTCTGCACGACGAGTAATTCGACGGCGATACGCGAACTGACGGCGTCGGCGTCGGTGGGGGAAGGAAAGCGAGAATGGAAACGAAACTAATTGCAATTTCCATACAAATAACAGTCGTCGACGTCGTCGTCGTTGCTCCGACAGCAAGACGCTCGCGGGGGTCTGGGCGGAACCGGGAAAGTTGCCGATAGGAATTAGAGTCAACATCCGCGACAAGTTGGCGTCTTGTTTGACGGAAAACGCTGCGAGCTGCAGTCTTGTCAGAGCCGCACTGCTCCTTGACTCTACACTTTATTACTTTTCGCCGCATCGATTGTTTGCTATCCAATACCGTGATGAACCAGCTCTCCTCGGGAGACATCTTCGGAAGGGGCGGCGGTCCCATGGCCGGCTAATCTCTCGTACAACGCGGCCTACTGCGCCGCCCGACCGACGCAGCTAACGACGCCGTCGGGACGCCGCGCGGACGTCGGTACAGCGAGAGAGAGAGAGAAAGCGACGTCGTTGGGTGATCGAAAGATCACTCGCACGGACGGTGATTAGCCCCGGCTACATGAGATGGACAACCGCCCCCCCCCCACGCCCCTCCAGCCACGGCATCATGGTTCATATGTGAGGCAATCATTTTCCACCGCGGCTTGCCGGAAATGAACTTCTCGACGGATCGCCATGCCAACCTATAGTTTGTGTCCATCGGAGCGGGCGTGCGACTTGGCCGGGATTTTCTGAAGGGTGGCTCGACCGTTTCCAGTGGTTTGTCTTGTGTGCACATACGATCTACACTGTTACACATATACCTATATCTATACCAACCATGGCTGTTTTGAGCTGTCTTATAGGGCACATCTATAAAGCCCCAAGTATTTTAAGAGTCATGTAGTCAGATAATCCTTTCACCCCCACCCCCAGTTAAACGTTGAATGCAGAGGTCCACTCGATCCATGAAATGAACCCCTCAAAGTATTCCAATCTTTAATTTAAAAATACCAGTAGGTAAAGGAAGAGTATATCTAGTTTCAGGACATCATCACAATTTGATATTTTCAAAAATGTGTATGGAGCAATTTCTCAAAAATCGCCTAAATGAGCTCTAAATGAGCTCTAGACATCGATTGTGAAACGATTCCCATTCGCTCTTTTTTGTAAAAAGGCTTAGTCCCGAAACAGCAAGCACTCTTTCGCTATGCACAGTTTTTTTCAGCGATTTTCGAGCACATTTAGACCCTCTTTCGATGCCACACGTAAGGGTCTGCGCCACAAACTTTTAGCGATCACCCTCTACGGAATTGTCAACAAAAATCATTATGTTGCTTTTTTTGTTAGTTGCGTCGAGCAAAGCGGATGCAGCGGATTAAAGCCGAGCCCGACGTTTGGAGCGCGCATTAATTTTTATGACTCCACGGGATTTTCAGAAAGTCTTGAAAGTCTTGTAGAATGGCCATTTGGAGCACGAAAACTTTGATTCAACATCGATTGTAATCAGCTATCAAAATAGAACCCTATTGTGTTAATTACAACTCAATATACAAGAAATTACATGTTTTTTACATTTGATGATATGTGTTTGTGCTAATCTCGATTCTCGGATTTTAATTGCATTTATCTCCGAGATTGTTAATTATTTATGTGTCGGCACTTGATAAGATTGTTGTGATTGTTATCTTAAGCTGCGATAAGCGGATTATAGGCATGGAGGCCTCTTAATGACACAGAACCAAACAATGCAGCTATTTGAGACCGGCAACTTTCTTACTATACGAATTTCTCCAACATTGAGCTAATCGTGGAATAACCCGGGGCCTGGATAAAGACTAAAACCAATGTGAAAATTTTCAACATTTTGAAAGATTTCAAGGAGAGTAATGACATTGATACACCATAAAAATATGCAAAATATTCTTTTAATGCGAAGTTGAATAATATATATAGAGAGCACTGTTCTGTCAAACATATACATATTTAACTTTATAGCCGTATATATTTTCTTTATTAAATCATCCATCAAAGCCTAATCCTATACATAGAATGTAAACCTGATTGTCTTTTTGATGAGCGTAGCGAGCGAAGCGAGCGAAGCGAAATCTTCAATTTCACTACTGCTAAAAAAAAAGCAGTAATGTGTGTGTGTGACACTAGGGTGAAAGAATTAGCGACAGAGAGCGATCAAGAGTTTGGCGAGGAAACTTTATTCAAACACTCCACAGCAAAAAAATCGAACTATAATATTGTTACATGGTGGCATGTTAAACAAACGCGCAATCTCGCGCTGGTGTTGATCATATTGTCTGAAATGCACACAAAATGAATTTCCAGTGACCTAACGCAAACACAACCGGCGAACAAAGTTGTGGTTAGTTAATACCGCCATGAGCTATGCCGCATTGCCTGCGTGGAATGCATTTTCATGTAAACAACATTGTTATTTTAACTAGATATTGCAGTGTTGACTATTATTATGAAGTTACAAGTTCACACTCTTAAATTATGAATCATTAACAAGAACCTCATGCGATCCAATTCTCGCCAGGAGGTTGTCGAGGTCAGTCCCGTCGCAAGGGTTGGTATTCCTGTTTGACGCCATCCGCGGTGAAGATGACGATCTGCAGGCCGTCCCCGGTGAAGATGTCACGTTCGGCGGCCATTTTGAACACGTCCTTCACCAACGTGAGCGATTCCTCCAGCGGCCACTCCGTGCGATAGGTCGGCTCGTCGGACAGGTCGAAGGCGCCGTCGCCGAGCTGCAGAGGATGCGGTCGACAGTCAAGGTTACAACACGTACTTCACACGTGAAGACCAGGCGGGATGTGGACGAGGGTTTTCAATGGCCCGTGAAGATACTAACGGTCCATTAGCAAGAAAATAATATGCTCTGGTTAAACGTTGCTAAGCAAATAACAAGTAAACAAATCTTTATGTATTTAACGAGTCACCGAAAAGTCGGGTCTTAGTCTGCACAAAGAACGGGCTAAAACAGATGATGAATCTAGCCTATAGCATACAGGAGCCAGACGATGAAGCTCCTATAGCGAAACAGAAGGCAGACGATGAATCTCCTATAGCGATAAAGAAGGCAGATGGTGAAGCTAGCCTCTAGCGTACAGGAGGCAGACGATGAAGCTCCTATAGCGATACAGAAGGCAGATGGTGAAGCTAGCCTCTAGCGTACAGGAGGCAGACGATGAAGCTCCTATAGCGATACAGAAGGCAGATGATGAAGCTTGCCTCTAGCATACAGGAGCCAGACGATGAAGCTCCTATAGCGATACAGAAGGCAGATGGTGAAGCTAGCCTCTAGCAAACAGGAGCCAGACGATGAAGCTCCTATACCGATACAGAAGGCAGGTGGTGAAGCTAGCCTCTAGCATACAGGAGCCAGACGATGAAGCTCCTATAGCGAAACAGAAGGCAGACGATGAAGCTCCTATAGCGATACAGAAGGCAGATGGTGAAGCTAGTCTATAGCATACAGGAGGCAGACGATGAAGCTAGCCTCTAGCGTACAGGAGGCAGATGGTGAAACTCCTATAGCGATACAGAAGGCAGATGGTGAAGTTAGCCTATAGCATACAGGAGGCAGATGATGAAGCTAGCCTCTAGCGTACAGGAGGCAGATGGTGAAGCTAGTTTATAGCGTACATGAGGAAGATGATGAAGCTAGTCCATAGCGCAAAGGAGGCTGATTCTTATATGCTAGCCTATAGCGTATACATGGGAGGAAGATGATGAAGCTCATAAAGCGATACAGAAGGCAGATGATGAAGCTAGCCTAGGCTTCTGTTGGCTGATAATATAGCTAGTGCTGCAGTCCTAAAAAAGGATGATGGACCTTTTATTGCATAGCGATATGCCACAAATCGGCGGCATAATATGCTGAAGCTCACCTAGTCGAGAAAGCAGACGATGAACCTATATTTAAGCTATAACCGAGCATACAAGCATATATACAAGGTTGTCTTTCTGAATCCTGGGAGAAGTCTAAATTATAGTTAATTCACGAATTACTCGTCAAATCCACTTCAGGGCTTCGGACAATGCCATTGTTAACAAAGACATACTTTCAAAGATATACTCAAGATATATCTTGACTTGTGTCAAGAATTTGCACCGACTCTGTCCTTTTCACAGCCTTGTGTTGCCAATTTCCGGGAAAACCACTTCATTGCCAATCATCAGGTAGGTAAGCACACAATAGCGACGAAAGTGACAACACAGCTACTTTCAAGGAGATCCGTCAGTTGTCCCTCTCGAAGAGAACTCAATGGAGCTTAGCAGAGCTTACAGGGGAGTCTTCTTACCCCAAAATCTCAAGTGGTTTTGAACAGTAATTCGTGAACGTACTATACAGAACTTTGGAAAAACGCATTAACGAGTCTATTTTGCTAAGCGTAGTTATTTTAGCATTGTACTAGGTACCACCGATCGGAGAGACGACATGATAGTCGATGAACCTATACACGTTCATCTTTCCCGTGGCCCCAAAGGGAACGGAAAACGACACTATTGCCTTCATTTCTGTCATAAAATTTGTTATACAACCTCCTGAACTTTTGGAACGAATATCTATGAAAAACATTAGGTATGAGGGCGTTTTTGCCAAGACTCCCGTTTCTAGCATTCGTCGATAGTTGACTCAAGGCGTTTACCTGGCCGTCAAGAAAGGGCTCTATTAACTCAGCCGCCGACCCGACGGCGTAGTACGCTGCCGGCGGCAACGGCCCAAAGGGGTGGAAACCGTACAGACACCCGGCGCCCTTGTTGTCGACGCCTGCCAGCACCGAGTAGACGTAGTACGGGAATGTGCGCTTGTTATACAACATGGCCGCCATCAAGGAGGCCACGGACGGCGGCTGGATCGTTTTCCATTGCTCGAGCTCGTAGATCTTCGTGCGTGCGTCGAGCATGGCGGTGAAACCTTTGACGTCGGCCCAGCAGCCGACGGCGCCGAGCACGCAGTGTTCGGTCACCGGGAACAGCCGGGTCGGATGCCGGGCCAGGATCGCGAACGCGTCGCTCAGTCGCGTCGAGCCGGCAACCAGAGCGTACCGCGTGCCGGCGATGCCGACTACGGTACTGTGAATTTGAAGACGATTTTCAAGAACAGACAATTTAGAGTGAAGCTGGGTTTACAGCTAGCAATGTCAGTGACACGATTTCATCAACATTGGTTGTGGACCAAAAAGAGACTCCTCGCAAAGTCGCGAACTTGACGCCATGCACGTCCATGGAGTCTCTGATTGGTCCAGAGCCAATGTTCCTGACATCGTGTCACTGACATTGCAAGCAGTAAACCAAGTTTTAAAGTCAATTTTGGCGAAAGCTTTAGGTGTATTTCGGTCTAATTAATGAACGTTATCTTACCCTCCCTGGTAGAAATTATAAGGCTCGAATATCTCCCGGGAAGACATAATTCGCCCGGTTCAAAACAATGTGGAAAAACTTGGAGCTTGCAACGACGATTCGCTTTATCATCTGCGCCTAAAAGACAATGGAAAGCAGCTGCATAGCATAAGTGGATCGTCACGTGACTGGACTTCTGCACCGCCATATAGAAACGGCGAAACACTTTGCGAATTTACTCAAATTGTTATATATATATATATATATATATATATATATATATATATATATATATATATATATATATATATATATATATATATATATATATATATATATATGTTGTTTTAAGTTTTCACAGCAATTAGTTTTTAAAAAAGACTTTTGGTTAAACTGTGGTGTTTTATTTTTCATAAATAAAAAATAAATAAATAAATAAAACACCACAGTTTATCCAAAAGTCTTAAAAAAAAAAAAGATATATATATATGATATATGATATATATGATATGTATATGTATGATATGTATGATATATATATGTATGATATATATATATATATATATATATATATATTACAATAAATATATATTTTGGATTTAACTGTGTTGAAGGTTTATTTATTTCCCCAACGTTTCGGGCGGAGTGTCCGTCCATCTTCAGGGTTTGCTTTCTTCTCCAAGAACCAAAACAAAACTACTCAATGACAAAAGTATCATAGCAAAGAGGATCATTAACAATACAAATGTATACAACTGACACTGAGAAAATACAATCAGGGTTAATTAAAATTATTGAGTGTTGCATATCGGCTTCTGGTTATAGGGCCACGATTTGGTGTTGTGGGGCATGCGGTTTCGGTGTTGATTGCAGATGCATTTAAAGCCGAAAATGGAAACTTGCATTGAAACCTTTCAAAGTACATCACAGAGACACAACGCCAGATTCGGCTTTAAATGCATCTGCAATCAACACCGAAACCGCATGCCCCACAACACCAAATCGTGGCCCTATAACCAGAACATATAACATATATATATATATATATATATATATATATATATATATATATATATATATATATATATATATATATATATATATATATATATATATATATATATATATATATATATATATATATATATATATATATATATATATATATATATATATATATATATATATATATATATATATATATATATATATATATATATATATATATATATATATATATATATATATATATATATATATATATATATATATATATGTGTGTTACGGAAAGCGAATACCACACCAATGGAAACTTGCATTGAAACCTTTCAAAGTACATCACAGAGACACAACGCCAGATTCGGCTTTAAATGCATCTGCAATCAACACCGAAACCGCATGCCCCACAACACCAAAACATGGCCCTATAACCAGAAGCCGATATGCAACACTCAATAATTTTAATTAACCCTGATTGTATTTCCTCAGTGTCAGTTGTATACATTTGTATTGTTAATGATCCTCTTTGCTATGATACTTTTGTCATTGAGTAGTTTTGTTTTGGTTCTTGGAGAAGAAAGCAAACCCTGAAGATGGACGGACACTCCGCCCGAAACGTTGGGGAAATAAATAAACCTTCAACACAGTTAAATCCAAAATATATATTTATTGTAATATATATATATATATATATATATATATATATATATATATATATATATATATATATATATATATATATATATATATATTTTTTTTTTTTTTTTAAATACTTTTGGATAAACTGTGGTGTTTTATTTTATTTTTTATTTATGAAAAATAAAACACCACAGTTTATCCAAAAGTCTTTTTTAAAAACTAATTGCTGTGAAAACTTAAAACAACATATATATATATATATATATATATATATATATATGTGTGTGTTTAATAAGCTTTACGGTTAAAAACTGCAAGGAAAAAAGTTTTGCATATCGATACCCTAGAGGCAAGACCTCGTATCTACTGAAATCCTAATTGTGCAGGAGGTGGTTTAAACGTTATTTCACAGCATCCATTGTACTTACGATCATGAATATTTTATTGGGTTGTTAAAATATCAAATATATAATAGTTCAATACCAATAATTTTCAAATATATAAAAAAAGCAGGTTACTTACGAGGTTTTTCCCTGTTTTTTGTCTTGCAAATACGTGTTTTTCCTGCTTATATCGTTATGGATGATATTGCATGAAAGGTACAGGAGTAGGCAATATTAATACGTATTTTATCTTGGATTACTTGATCATTTTATATTTTATTTTAGAAAACATATTTTGATACATTGTTAGACATGACAAGCATCCCGGTATTTAAGAGGGAACGAAACGATCGTTAAAAGCTGTCGTTATGGTCGATTATCGCTTGACAGTTAAACGGAACATTTCCTGGCTACAAATATCAACTTAAAATTTTGAAAAAAAAATCGCGTGTTGCTAAAGAGTATGTGAATGGCTGATACTAATTTTTTTGTATTTTGAAAACTTACGGCGGAGTAAATTTTCAAAAAGTGAGATTTAAGCCACTTTTTTAAAATTCCCTCCGCCTAAAGTTTTCAAAATACAAAAAAAATTGTATCAGCCATTCACATACTCTTTGGCAACACTTTTTTTTTTCAAAATTTTTAGTTGATGTTTGTAGCCAGGAGATGTTCCGTTTAACTGTAAAAATCATGCGAAAATCGACCATAACGACAACTTTTTACGACCGATACGCTTGCTCTTAACATAGCTACACATGAGGCAAGTCATCGTAGAATGGCCAAGCATGAGCAGGTATTACAGATTTAAGTTCCTGAAGATGCTTGTATTTTTCAGCTTTAATCTTTATTGGAGCGCTGTACAGTGGAGTAACACCAAAAAGCCCCCTGGAAGGACGCTTTGGTAACTGCTGCCATTCGTCCCCATAGTTAAGCTTAAAGTCGATCCCCTCGGACGTGTATCGCAAGCAACGAATGTCTGTAACCTTTTGGTCACCCTTCTTAAATCCTGGGCGGATGGAGCTGAAGTATGCCAGTTTAGTGTAATCTTGAAAGAATGTGTAGTCAAGATATTTGACCTCATACGGCCTTTTGATACGCGCCCCTCGACAAACACCTACGTAATCAGTGGGCAGGTATATTTCTTGGCCCTTCAGCTTCCGTTCAATGGAAGCGTGCACGCTGTCGACTTCCATCTGTGTGTGTCCTTTCTCAAGAAACTTTTGTGCTATCGTTATGTTGTTAGCGCATACAAAATGAAACAACCCGTTGGCTAACACAGCATTTCTGTTCTGATAACAACACCCATCGCTGTATAAAATGATGGTTGTGTACCCATTAACTTCAACGAGGCGCTGTAGTTGGACTGTTATCATCGAAACAAACATGCTTGAGTCCAGCCCTCCCCGACTTTCATTCCATAAGTAGCAAACTACTTCTCTTGTGCCTTTGCTAAAGGTGGTAAAATTGTGCACACACAATTTTGTCTTGTAGTACATACTGCTAGCTTTAAGACATGGGGCCAGTTTTACTGCTTGCACGTCCATCGTTATAACGCCGATCTTTGGGTTTTTCAAACAAGCCTCGCCATCTTCAGCTTTACTTCTGCGAGCATCTTCTTTTCTCTTGATGTGAGCTTCATACTCATCTTTGGTCTTATGCCCGTGTTCAAAGGATACACAGGTATCACACAGGTCTTTCTTCGTAGCATACAAGCACAAGTTCAGTTTTTCAAATTCCTTGTCGAATGTAGACGACGAGACTGATGGTTTAACTTTTTCCTTGCATGACTCCATGTACACGCGGAAGAGCTGCGATTTACTTTGAAAAATTGGCTCGAGGTATAGCTTGTTAGTTCTTGCTCTAGCGTAATGAGATGAAAGCTTCGGGATGAGAGTCAAAAACTCAATTGCGTAGTTTACAGCACTTGCAATCAAGCTTTGATCTGACCGCTTTCGATTAGGTTGAATCTTTCCATCTGATATTTCGACAATGCCGGACCCATTAAGACTAGACTGACATCAGTTTCTTACTGACCATTCTCCTATGGCAAGTGTCGACAGAAACATTTTTTTGCAAACTTTTACATTTTGGTTATCAACTTTAAATTGTACTCCAAAGAGAAGTCCCTTCTTGAATCTGCAGCAGTTTTCCTCTTTGTTGAAACACTATTTACCATGGTTGCAACAAAAGACTTTCTCATATCCTACGATTTCATTACTTTCCAAAAGTTGTTGAAAATCAATTTCCTAGATTCTTCACTAATGTCATCGCAATGCCGAACTTTAGATTTCTTACAGCTCTCTGCCTCGCAGGTGGGTCCCATCGTTCTGCCTTTCTTTGCCTCAGTAGGCCTCAGTAGTCCAGAATCCGGGCTTTTTTTGTAGCCCTTGTATGGTGATCCCTTGGTGCGAAGATTCCTAAAAGCACGTTTAGTCCACATGGAGCTGTCGGCATGCTTTCTACATTTCCTTTCGGGTTGTTCCTGGTTAGATTCTGAGTCACTGGAATCCACATGGTTGACCAGCTCGATATCAATGTCGACGTTTTCATGTAGCTCTGCTTCATGGCTTCCGACAGGCTGCAAAATATGTGTATGTGAGTACACACTAACTGCTTTCAATGATAGTATGAACAAAGGTTTATGTACAGCGTCACTTACCATAACGTGGCGATCCAAAATTGGAAGAACAAGTTCCGATCCCGATTCATCAGACTCGACCGCGTGTAGCTCATTCCAAATGTCTTCATCGGACAACCCAGCATTCATTTTACCTGCAAATTGTCAATATTATCACTAGTCAGTAGATAGTAGGTTCAATCAATCGTTTCATCCAATCATTGTCACAACAATGAAACGTAACCTAAAACAGGAAACCGCATGTCTAGCTAGTTTTATTACAAGTTTTTGCAAACAGAATAGTAAAGTAATTAATTACGGAAATAAACATGAAAACAGCACACATTATTAACACTCATTTAAGTACCACCAAGATTGACAAAAGCATAAACTTACCTCTCGATTATATCCGAAGAAGAAACAGCACGCTTGACAGCTAGTTCAGATTGAAGATACGAGGTTTTTCTGGAACTATTTTGGTGTCTGCAAATACGAGATTTCAGAAGGCGGTGAAATCAAGCATTTTGATTGGTTATATCGATACGAGGTTTTGCAGGCGGCAAAAACGAATTTTTTAAAGAATTATCACGTAGCTAGTCCAATTTCAGAAAAAAGGGTAGATACGAGGTCTTGCCTGTAGGGTATCGATATATGTTTTAATTCAACGTTTCGCGAAGGAAATGTCTTGGCATCTTCAGGAAAAAGATTTCTCCGAATAAAATGAAAACACAAGGTTACCTAAAACCTAAACCTAAAAACCTAAAAAACCTAAAACAAGCTCGGGAGCCCCGCCCCCTCACTTGGAGCCCATAGGGCACGGCCATATGCCCATAGGGCATAAATATGCCCATAAGGCATAAATATGCCCATAGGGCAAAAATACGCCCCAAGGGCGTAGTGAATGTTCTTTTTCCGGTGAAAAATATGCCCGGAGTGCATAAATATACCCTTCGGGCAAAAATACGCCTGTGGGGCGTAGTGTAGGTTCTTTCATCGGAGGAAAATATGCCCAAAGGACTTATAATATGCCATTGGGCAAATATTCTTCTCTAGGGCATGGTGTATGTACTTCTACCGGGCGTCCTAGGGCGTTCCTAGGGCACTCTTAGCCCTTTCAAAAAATCTAGCCCCGTCTGGCACAGTTGAAGTTAAATCTGTGTTTTTATATTTTAGTCCTAATAACAAGAGCATATTTATATTATGCCTAAAGTCATAGTATATTTGCGCAGCTTTTCCGGTAGAATAACTTCTAAGGTGGAACATTATGGCACATAGTGCGTTTTCGTATCCCGGTTGAACAGCACATTTTCCAGCCTGCCCTTCCATCCATCCATCGCTTACTGTTTTAATCAGCAAACCGGGATTTGGGATGGGATATATGCAGACGATTCTGTTAGCAAGGCTCGAGTTGACCTTGCGCCAAACATGCGTTGCAAATAATCATTGGATAATGAGTTGCTCAGCCTGTTCTTTAGAGGTCGCCTATCCCACCAAAAAGTTTAGCGGTAGAGCATCGACCGGCAAACAGGTGGTCCCGGGTTATATCACGGTGAGGCAACACATTTTCTAGTTTCGTCTTCCTTCGAAAGCAGCTATGGAATCGGAAATCAGAATCAGAAATTGACCGCTGGGAGATGATAGATGAAAGATGCCACTTGCAAGTGGAACAGTCTAATTTGCATGACAAGAGTCAGCTTGTTCCTACCAGAGACCCGAACTGGAATTGGAGCCAGAATCGGAGCCAGAATCGGAGCCAGAATGGGAACCGCTTGGAACCCTTAATATTTCAGAACCGTAATAGGTAATTGAACCTTTTAAAGAAAAACTTGAAAACCAGAATCAGAAAATTATTTTTTACAAAATATTCAAATTCTCAGCGTTTTTATAAAGCGTTCCGAAGTTCTTAATGTAAAACAAAACGAGGTAGGTAAAGTGCCTTAAACCCCACTATTCATTTATTCATTGATATTTTTCCGATATTCTTAATAAATTGCCAATGTATTTTGGTTCAATGACCACACAGAATAGTTATATGATGCCTGCGAAAGACTGTGCATCCATGAATGGGGTTGAGATCTTTTCGTCTGTTTCTGAGGAATCAATACTGGAAATGGAACCGGAATTGTAATAACAATTTCAACCCCCTCTAGGACTACCTTATTACCGTGGTGAGGGGGTTTGCGTGGTTCGACGACCCGGGGGGGCTATGCCAGGAGGGGAGGTTTCGCTCCCCGTAAGGTCTCCTATACCGGGCAGGCTCCCGGCGAGGACCCAGACCAAGAGTAGTCCGGCCACGCCGCTGTTGCGGTACGCGGACTCTGGTCTAGGAAGTTCTGTGCACCCTTTTCTTTTTTATTTTCCATTCACGCTCGAAAAGAAACGCTAACCGGCAATGAAGCTTCACAGGGATCTCAGCATTTGAAATAGGAGGAATTTGCACTGCTAAACTTCAGTAATCATTACCGAATGATTCATTCAATCTCAGTTACCGAATGAAAATGTAGATGAATACTGCCCTGTGATTGGTTGTTGCTGGATCGGGTGCTAACTACTTACCCATTCATCTGTCACGTCGAATGTCAGCTGTGAAGGAACACAATCACAAACAAAACAATACAAGAAAATATGCAATTAGGTTGAACAATCTGTTTTTAATATTATCAGTGAAACAAAATAAATGTAACATGGGTATATAATGACAAAGTTCAAGCTATATAGTTTCTCAATTTCATTAACAAACAAGGTGGATTGAAAACTTTGAGGTTAGACATGTTGATCGAAAGCAGTCGCTTCATCTAATCTTTGTCGAAGTCAAAGTGTGTGTATGTGATGTTGACCATTTGACTTCAATGATGAAATGCTTGTGCATGCTACCTTCTTTAGCAAATAATAAATTTAGTTCTCATCAAATCCGCACATTACTGTTAGTAGGTATTTGTCAAGATAATCGCAAAAGTAAATTGTTTCGGAAATCGGACTGCTTTGTTTAGAATATTCCCTGAACAGTGATTCACGCAATACTTTTCTTTTTGAACTTAATTAACAATATAAACTATAAATAATACTATAAACTATAAATAATACTATAATATATACTATAAATAAATAATTTATGAGAGGAAATTTTTACTGGTTGAAGCAGTTACCAGTATGCAATTGATGGAAGGGAGGCGAAGCTGGAAAAATGTGCACCCGAACCGGCAGAGCACCTGCCCGGCAAGCAGGAGGTCCCGGGTTCGTATCCCGGTTCGGGTGCACATTTTTCCAGCTTCGCCTCCCATCCAAATAATTTATAGTATAGGCATAGTATATTTATAGTATAGGCAAAAAAAAATTTTGCCGAGGTGTGCAAACTTGTTTGTCCTTGCGCTGCGCTGACTTGCTTGTTCTTTCGCCGCATTGCGGAAACTTGCACGACTCTTGGCAGCGTCGCACCTTGGCGCCCGTATGCCATCGCCTTCTCTGCCTACCGATGAGGGGTGAGGCACTGTGAGCGGTGTGCAATCGGGCTCGGGCTGGTCTCGAAAGATAACCGTGGCTTGCTGAGGCGGAATTTCAATTGGTGGAGTTTCAGTCATTTACTGCTGGCTCTAGAACAATTTGCACAATTTGATGCTCCTATTCACCCATGAAGCTACGTAGGTATATATGCAGATCCAAGTTGTAAAATACAAAATAGTGAGACTCATGAGATTAGGCACAGGTTTCCCCACAATTTTGTGGAAGCATTTATGTTGATGCTCCTTTAAATTGAGAGAGGTCGGTACTTATTTAAGTAGGTACTATCTACTTCTCAAACATCAAATCAATGGTTTATTTTTTTAAATTAAAAAATATTGTATCAGGGTTCAGACCACAATGAAGACCTACCTTTCTTGTCTAACAAGCAGAAAGTTGCAGAAAATTGATCCTGATAGTATTGTAAGTTGAGAATAGTCTTCAATCAGCCTCACACATGTTGTCACTGGTTCGATGGTGATTATCCCACACACAGGCGTTGCTAAAAAAAAGTAAAAATCCTAAACTTCATTTATCCATAGGCCTAGAATCAAAATGTAACAAAGAGTACAGCACCAGTAAATACATCAGCTAAAGCAGCCTCTGGCCTATTCGTACCTTCATCCAGTGCGCTCGTAGGCCATCGCCTTCTTTGCCTACCGGTCAATACGCGACAGAGCAGTGAGCAATCGGGCTCAGGCTGGTCTCGGAAAATCAGTTTCACTTATTGAAGTGGAATTTCAGTTGAAGGATTTTCAGTCCTGCTTTGCCGGAGCTAAAACAATTTGAACAATAGTTTGAAGCTCCTATTCAACCATGATTTTACATATCCAAGTTGTAAAGTACAAAATAGTGGGTGCATCAGACTTTTGAGATTAGGCACAGGTTTCCCACCAATTCAATCAATCAATTCCTTCAAACTATGTCTCTAGTAATATGAGAAAAGTACTTGTTTAGGTACTTTTCTTCAAACATCAAATCATGTTTTACATTTAAAAATATTATATTTAAATTCAGGCCACAATGTAGACGTACCTTTCTCACCAAACAAGGAGAAAATTTAAGAAAACTGCTCTTGATAGTAATAAAAGTTGTGAATAGTCTTCTGTCTGCCTCAAACAAGTTGTCATTGGTTCGATGGTGATTATGCCACACACAGGCGTTGCTAAAAAAAGTAAAAATCAGTTTATCCATGCCTAGAATCTAAATGTAACAAAGAGAACCTACAGTCGTGTTAGCCTAAGATTACCACAGCCTGGTGGACTTCGAAGTAAAGTATCATTTGACTATTTACCATTTGTAAAGAGTAAAATGGTAAATTACTGAAATGATAAGTACCTTTTGTAATGGTAATGACAAAAACTTATCATTTGATTCTATGGTATGGTACTCTATGATAAGAGATCCCCAAAAAGTGGCAAACTCAAATTAATTCTAGTATACAGCACCGGTAAATACATCAGCTGAAGCAGCCTCTGGCCTATTCGTACCTTCATCCAGTGCGCTCGTAGGCCATCGCCTTCTTTGCCTATACCGGTCAATACGACACAGAGCAGTGTGCAATTGGGCTCAGGCTGGTCTCGGAAAATCAGTTTAGCTTTCTGAAGCGGAATTTCAGTTTTCTGTCATTCAGCACTGGCCTAGTGCTAAAACAATTTAAACACTTTAATGAAAGCTCTTTTTGCATGAATCTATGTGTACAGGCCCAAGTAGAAAAAACAAAATTTAGTACCTACCTAGGTAGGTTTGAGACTTGATATAACAGGTTTCCCATCCATTTTTGAAGTAGGTATCATTTATAGAGATGTTCCTTCAAAGTTCAAACTATTTGTCTAATATGAGAAAAGTTAGTTTTCAAGTACTTCTCCTGAAACATCAAACCACTGATATCTTTTCACATTCACACATTTTAGATTTGGATTCAGGCTACAAATTGTAAACCTACCTTTCTTGTCAAACAAGCAGAAAAAAAGCAGAATATTACTCTTGATGGTATTGCTAAGTTGCGAATATTCTTCTGTCCGCCTCATAGCGAATCATCATTTGTTCGGTAGTGATCATTCATTATTCAACCGTTCCACGTGCAGGTGATGCTAAAAATAAATATAAATCAGTGCAGAATTTTATTTAGCCTAGAATCTCAATGGTACCAAAAGAGCACCAGTAAATGTCTTTACAAAATAATCTAAGGGTGTATTGTGATTCTATATTTCGAACCAGGGTGACCAGGCCGACCAAACCTTTGATGGATCAGACCGACCGCTGCAAATCGTGAGTGGCTCTGATTAGCGACCAATGGTAAACCAATGGCAACATGACCGACACAGCTGATGATTGCGGAAAGGACTACGGCTAACCGAAACAATTAATCGCTGTGATTCGAAATGCAGAATAATACACCCTAAACGTGCAGTACCATAGATTAATGGTAAACTTTGAAAGGTACAAAAAACAAGTATGATTTATTATATGTACCTACATAATAAGTGGCGGGTAATAACATTGATTAACAATGCTAATAGGTTGAAGATTAACCTGTGGATAAACTTACCCTAGCTGGGATCATGATGAACACTGATGGAAGCCATTCTGTTGCTTCAATTTCAATAGTTTCAACCTACACACTTATCCACAAATACTGAGATATTTTCAAGTCTGTACATCGAGTGGTGATGATAACGGTTAAGTCTGTCCTGAATGGCGAACAGAATGACACGTTTAAATGTTACGCTTCACGATACTTCACATTCGTCTGCGACCTTTATTATGTTCCTCCACATTTTTTGTCGTTCGGTGTGGTTTATCTGGTTATATTACGAAAGAAAAGTCAACATTTTGTGCTAGGCAATGAAAACAACAGCTCTGACACTGACAGTACATAGCCGTTCTGCGCGGAGCGCCTCTAGCGAAAGAAAATAGAAATGTCTCTAGATTTGAATGGTACAGTTTACTTCACCGGAATCTAGCGATTGAAAAAGGAGGATGTGCAGCTTTCTTACAGATTCTTCTCCGAGATTCTTCATTCAGTAGCTAAAGTTACAGTTTCTTTTCGAGCGTGATTCACCATCATTTTCTTCACCTCTCTTCTTGCTTCACTCCTTACCACTTGCCGAAGCCCCCGTCTGCCTTCTGCGACAGCGGCGTGGCTCCCTCCCCAAAGATGACTTGGCAACATTTCAACGGATTCTCTTTTCGTAGTCACGGCTTGTGGCTCGCAAAGAGAAGCTGACATTTCGGTATTTATTTTATCATAAAAAATCCGTCAAATTATGCCCAAAACCACCATTTGTATTGCCTACACCCAAAGAAAAGCAGAGTAAAATGTGGAATATCACGTTTCAATGCTTGTTGTACCAAGTGTAGGTATATAGGTACGACTGATATATGGTAACTAAACGTTGCACCTACCAGTCTGTGACCGATACCTACTAAATCGTCTGAAACTGGAAATCAACAATCTATATAATAGTTCAACAGCCGTTGAAATTTTACACATTGCCTGTAGACATAAATACCCACCTAACATCTAAGTAAATTTGTAATAACACTTGAAACATGACTTATCAGGAAATACTTCGTGATGTAAACCGCAACTCAAACTCAGCATGCAACCAATTTTACGTATCTTTTAAGAGGATCGGTGATACTGTGACGCTACTCTGCGTTTGCGTCTCGTCGTCTTTGCATTTTTGGGGTGGATTTGGGGAATGTGTGTTTTGGACGCTGGTAAGAAAGTTTAAGGAAATTGTGTAATTGTTTTCATGCATTGTAACGCTCTGTGTGGTAATTATCGAGTAGTGCCATGTCGTATTGATGACAGGTGCATTCTTTGTTATAAAAGCATCGGCGATTTTAGCCGTCATGAGGAAGGTATAGATTGCATCAGGTGTGGACTTTGGAAGTGCTGACTGGGCGGTAGTGGCCGAATGAAGCGATACAGTTTGGTAATCGTGGCTGAAAAGTCATGTGTTAGGTGTTGGCTTGACAGATGTTATATAGGTCAGTGAGACAAGGAAACGTCAGTCAGTTAGTCAGTCAGTTGGTCTGTGAGGAGTGAGTTGGCGAGTTGGACGCGAGATTGACTGGAGGACCTTTTGGCGAGAGTGAGTGCAAGTTGCACAGTGTGTCACCGCAGTGGTCAAACGTACGGACCCGCGGTTGTTTGTCATTACGTAAGGGGCGAACTTAGGCACAGTGTTCTTGTCGTGTTCTTGACGTGGTACGAAAGTCGGGAGATCGTGACAGTAATCATCGGACTGGCCGTAGTGTGTTTAGGGTCGAACTGTAACTATCCACGTGGTCAAAATAAAGGAATATTTAGGTTTAAAAAGCAGTGTCCTTTTGGTCCAAACGATCCCTAGGTGACGGGTACCTTTCACAGAAGAGCCAAGCGAGTCGAGCTACGTGAGCCCCAAAGGTAAAGTGTGAGCGGAACTAAGAGCGAAGCGAGCGACCTGAGAGAGAAGTAGAACCGGTGCTTTCTTTACACCCGTCACAATACTATCGCTTTAAAAACTAGCAATCAAGATACTATTTTTTATGATTGAAGTGAGATGAGACGCCCTCGAAATGAATGACTATACACACGTAGCCGGCAAGAAGTTTTAGAACAGATCACAAGTTGACAGGCAACTACAACAAAATAATATAATATAAATAGCATGTAAAATATCATTATTTTAAAAATATGTTGATATGAACAAAACGTTGAGCAATACTTTTACGACCCATTAATTGAATGCACTTAAATCTACAACCGGGTAATTTGCGTGTGGTGGAAATAGTCAGAGCCAAGTCAGCTGATAGGTTAGGCTAGACTTGAGCAAAGAAATGAGGTTATTTGTTGTTTATTATTCATTATGTGGCTAACTTCTACTATCCAATGATTAAAACGTTTTGAAGCATGGTGAGTTCTGCTTGCTTAGTAATATATACGATCGTAAATTAATTCACTAGAATTGCTGTGAGAGCGATGGTCTATTTCGACAAATTTTTAGGTTTGGAATCAGGGGCGAAGCGTGGGAATTTTCACGGGGGAGACACACATAATATGACGTACATTTGGCAGTGGCACGTGCGTAGGGGTGCCATCATCTCTCTATAGCACGGTAAATGAAATTAATATCAGTCTTAGTGCCTTTAAAAATTTTGTATATAAGTTCGATCATACGATCATGTTCATTCAGTTCATGCTGGCTAGAAATATGAACCTTATCGTTACTAAATTACCTAATATTTAGGACGAAATAAGCTTGCATGTGCTGTGGTTTACGTTGAGCAGGAAAGCAATGCTAATCGCTTTCAACGCTCGGTAAGCGCCTTGTACCATGGGTACGCGCTACTACTAAACCTGAAAAATATCCCGCGCCACGGAGCGCGCTTGTGCTACGGAGACGCGGTTCCCAAAGCACATATTTTCAGGACGGCACGGAGTCACAGAGCCGAGACGCGTCTCAAACGCACCGAGTTTATTGCAGAGGTGACTCGGAAATCAAGCATTGTCGGCGGGCGGCGGGGGCCAGTGTATAAGACCCTATGCGAGGAGACAATCTCCAACTATGTCTCTCGCTCGGTGCTCGAATAGTAAATCGCTCGTAGCTCTTCGGTTGCGCTCGCGTTACAGCCGAGCTTGGCGCGCGAGTGTGAAGCATATGCAGCTCGCACCGAGCTTGTTCAAGCCACTCGCTAAATAAACTTAAAAGATCGGTAAAAAAAACTTCATCACGTAATTTTTAGGGAAAACACTGTCTCATTGTCTCATAGGACGCTTCGCCCCTGTTTGGAATAGGCCTATTTGACAGTCTGGATTGGTGATTTTGTAAAGCCAGTCTTCCACTAACTGAGATCTGTTATATCTCGGTGCGTGGGTCGGGGATGCCGTAGGATAAGGTTGGCTAATTAAAACGCAGATTCTATCTGGTCGCCATGTTTACTGTACAAACTCCGGGGATCGACTGCCTCGTACCTCGTCGGCCCGCTAGCACTCGACCGCAGTGCCGCCAATACAATTCTAGCTGACTATCAGTAATACCAATACACCACAATTCCTTTCGGGCAATTTTAGATTGGCACCACCAGGTCCATCTGAACTCAATTAAACAAGAATATAATACATCCATACCCAAAACCATTGAACATCTTCCTCCGTACCACAACAATGCATAGATCACCATCCTTGGACCCATTCCTCGATACATTTAAGCAATATGAAATATAGTTAGGCATACAATACTAGAAATACAGTTCGTCAATATAATCGTTCCTTCTAAATCAAGATACATATTGGTACAAGGAATACCCGCCACTTCTTGGGGTCTCGGTAGCTCCGTTCCTTGTACGCTAACATACGCCATATAATAATACTCTAGAAATATACAATTTATACAGTATAATAAAACATACACAATATAGCCAACATACATAATAATATTATCATGATCCAGAAATATCCCAGTTACAGATCCAATCGTTTGGGAATCTTGACTGCACGAGAAGATTTCCGCGGTGATTTGGCCACATCCTGGGTGACAATATCCGTAGGATTTGTCCTTTGATTTGGAACAGCGGTCCCTGTTACATAGAATGGAAACTGGACCGGATCCAACTTTACAAATTTTAGCTGGTCCCCATGGACATGTCGAAGCTTCCCTTCACAGCGAATCAAATACGTTACAGCACCTAATCTATCCTCGACAGTACCACGCTCCCATTTCTTGGTAACCAACGACCTGACCCTTACTTCCTGTCCGACCTCGAACACCCGCGCTTCCCTTGTGGGGTTACCCGATAGAGACATTCCTCTTTTAATCAAGGTAGTGGTAAGGTTTGGTTTCAGATGGTCGAGCTTAGTTTTAGGTTTATGTTTAAGCACAAGTTCCGCTGGACTGACTCCAGTAACGGAACTCGGTGTGTTGCGGTGATAGAACAAGAAGTTGTCTACCCCCTCCTGGACACTCAGGTGTTTCCAAGTAAGCATTTGCTTGGCTAGGTTTGCCTTTACAACCCCAACAGTTCGCTTCGCCAACCCGTTAGATGCAGGGTGATAGAGGGGGGGGGGGGGGAATGCATCACTTGGATTCCTTGACGGGCACAGTAGTTCAAAAACTCCTTGGATTCGAAGGGGGGTCCATTGTCTGTGACAATGACCTCAGGCATACCGAACGTGGACACAAATCCTCTCAGTGCCTTGATTACTTGTTCAGCCGTAGTGGACGACATAGGCCAGACTTCGACCCATTTCGAGAAACTATCCACAAGAATGAGGTATTTCACCCCACTTTTCTCCGCAAAGTCCATGTGGACTCGCTGCCACGCCTTGTAGGGTGACGGCCAGCTACGGGTAGAAACTTTTGGTGCTGCCGGCAGTGTCTGCTGACAGATTTGACAACCTTCTACCTTGGACTCGATATCCTTATCAAGACCGGGCCACCACAAGTGACTTCGGCACAACATTTTTGTTCTGACCATGCCAGGGTGCATTTCATGGATTAACTATAGCACTTCCGACCGCAAACTAGAAGGAATGACAACTCGGTGTCCCCACGTGATGCATCTGCCATCTACCGACAATTCAAGTCTTCGATCAAAGTAGGGTTTTAACATGGATCAGTGACACGGGACGGCCACCCAGAATTTATGTAATTCCAGACTTTGGAAAGCACGACATCCCTAGCCGTAGCCCTTGCCACATCCTGAGCTGTCAATGGATTATCCCTAGCATTTTGATTCTCTACAAGGCATAACTTGAGATCCTCCGCTGGAGACCCTAGATGGTACGGTGCTTCACAGGGCCCTGGTAGGGGAAGCCGGGACAAACAATCCGCTCCCGCAATCTCGCTACCCTTGCGATACACTAACTGGTAGTCGTATGCTGACAATAAAATTGCCCACCTTTGAAGCCGTGCCGCCGCCATGTTTGGTATTCCCTTCATTGACCCAAATAGGTATTTTAGCGGTTGGTGGTCAGATACCAGAGTAAATTTCCTTCCTAACAAATATTTGTGCAGCCGTTTTACTGCTGAAACAATAGCTAACGCCTCTTTTTCGATGTGAGCGTATTTCTGCTCGGTTTCGCTAAGCGTAGATGAAATGAACATAACAGGGCGTTCCTGGCCATCGATCACGTGATTTAACACGGCGCCGACCCCGTACGGGGACGCGTCACACAAGAGCACGATAGGCTTGTGTGGATCGAAATGGACCAGCAAATCGTTTGAAGCAAGCAAGGATTTGCAAGATTTGAACGCCTCGGAGACTTCCTGCGACCAATTCCAGGCCACGTCCTTCTCTACCAACCGATACAATGGCTTTAACTCCGTAGAAGCCATAGGCAAAAAACGGTGGTAAAAATTGATCAAGCCCAAGAAGGATTAGAGTTGCTTAACATCTTGCGGACACGGACACTGCAATATGGCCTTCAGTTTGTCCTTGGTAGGACTTAAACCGCGGTGGTCTATGGTATGACCCAAATACGTAACAGAGTTACTTCCAAATGTACATTTCTGGGTATTTACCCGAATGTTGCATTCATTCAGCCGCTGCATGACCCGAAAAACCATTTCCCGGTGTTCCTCCATGTTTTCACTTGCAATCAAGATGTCATCAAGGTAACAGCACAGTCCCGGTAGATCCTTCAGGACTCTATCCATCACGGACTGGAAGATAGATGGTGCACAAGTGATACCGTATGGTAATCTAACGAATCTAAAAAGGCCAAATTCCGAATTCACCGTGAGATACTTTCTCGATGCTTCGGATACAGGAAGTTGTAAATAGGCATTTGACAAGTCAAGCACTGAGAATACTTTCCCCTTCCCTATGGAAGCAAGTAAATCCTCTAAACGAGGAAGCGAATAGTGTTCTGACTGAACTACCTTGTTCAGCGTGACCTTAAAGTCCACACACAGTCGGATTTTGTGATCCTTTTTCGGTACAACTACTAGCGGGGATGCCCACTCGCTTGACTTAACCTTTATCAAGGCCCCAGATTCGACCAATTTACCAAGCTCCTTTTCAACTGTCGGAGCCACGGCATATGGGACCGCGTAACCCTTGTGAAAAATTGGGGTCGCGTCCTCCTTCAAAACGATATCAGCTTGATACCCTTTTATGGGATCACCACTAGAAAGAAAACCCTTAGGGTACCTCCTCTGGCATTCCTTCAGCAACCATATATCCTTAGACTGGTCCCATTCAATTACCCCAACATGGTTAACCTTTAACCCCAATCGCCAGCTGGGCACTAATACATCCAGCCATGGCCGGCCTAGTAGGGGTGTGAAATGACCTGGACCCGCTACTACTAACGGTAATACACATTTTTGGTTACCTCGAGTTACAGACACAGACATCTCTCCTACGACACTAAGTCTTTCTCCCGACACCGTCTTCAGACTGTTAGGACCTTTTTTCAGTTTGACCTCACTGAAATTCTCTACATACATTTGTTCCGAGATAAGGGAACAAGCAGCCCCGGTGTCAACTTCCATACGAAGTAGGTTACCATTAACTACCACATTTGCCCACATGGGCGTGTCGGATCCTTCCAACTTATGGACACTAAATGTCCCGTCATCCTCTGACGAGTCCTCCTCGCTCGTGGTGTCTTCTCCTTGGACAGCCTTCACCCCACGTTGCCGCCGCGAGGTAGAAGTGGAGGTGTAGCGCTGACTCTGCTTGCCTCGTTGCTGCCGACCACACCCGAACGACGTTCCAGCTGCACTCGAAGCTCTCTCGTTCGCCGCCTCGGCCGTCTTCCGACCACATTTGGCCGCTGCGTGGCCAACCTTGCCGCAATGGAAGCATTTCCAATGCTTTGAGGGACACGTCTCCGCGTCATGACGACGTCCGCATCGCCAGCACGAATCGCCCACTGTCTGTTTGCGATACGACCCACTCGAACGGTCTATTCGACACACCGCTGCACTTGCTTGTAGCTCGCGCATTTTCTGCTGACAGTTCGTGGCTACGGGCCATGGAGCACACCATATCAAATGTTAGGTCAACCTTCTCGAACAGTTTCCGTTGAAACCCCTTGTCTGCCACCCCACAGATAAACCGGTCTCTTAGAGAATCTTCCAGAGTGGCAGGGAACTCACACGTGTTTGCTAGATGCTTTAGTTCCACTATGTATTGCGAAAATGACTCGCCCTCACGCTGCCCTCTCTGGTGAAACTTGAATCGTTCTGTCGTCAC
Source organism: Nemoura dubitans (assembly GCA_921293005.1). Classification (NCBI taxonomy): domain Eukaryota; kingdom Metazoa; phylum Arthropoda; class Insecta; order Plecoptera; family Nemouridae; genus Nemoura; species Nemoura dubitans. The sequence goes on from OV121073.1 coordinate 41,900,071, forward strand.
TGAACGCTCCGGCGCGTAATGATCTAATAGTCGCTTCTTTAAGTCTTCATACTTAAACTCACGTGGTGTTTTCGGTACACACAGACGCTTCAGTAAATGGTATGTCTCTGCACCCACGAGGGTGATGAGGAAGTCCACTCGCTCACCGTCGGCCACCTGATTTACACGCATATAACTTGTGAATCGTTCCATATAATCGGCAAAAGGTTCCTTCCCTTCCACGAACTCACTAAAGTGTCCTAGCACCCGTGTCGGCATTTTTTGTGGCACCTTACCGGACCTAAGTTGCCTCGCCTCTTCGTCACTCATGTTTTCAATGAAAGTACTTATTCACTGACTGAGCCCCCACACGAGTCGAGTCTTATCCTACTAGCCCCTGACATGCGGGTTTCCCGAAACCCGGTTTCACGGCGAAAAACCAAAAAATACTTATTTCGCGAACCTCGTTACGCGGCGAACTTATCTTCAAATTACTCTTCGTACGCTTGTGCACATCCTCGTCGCCAAAACTGTTATATCTCGGTGCGTGGGTCGGGGATGCCGTAGGATAAGGTTGGCTAATTAAAACGCAGATTCTATCTGGTCGCCATGTTTACTGTACAAACTCCGGGGATCGACTGCCTCGTACCTCGTCGGCCCGCTAGCACTCGACCGCAGTGCCGCCAATACAATTCTAGCTGACTATCAGTAATACCAATACACCACAAGATCTTAGAAGGACTGCAGTTCCAAATTCTCTAAATGTTTCAGAAAGATGTCAGATTTGAAGAACCTATATTTCATTATAAAGCACCTTTGTGTTGAAAATACACATACCTAGGTAGGTACACTTCTGGAATCAGAAACTGCGCCCGCAAAATTTTACAAGTCCCGACGTATGGGCTTGGCGGAAAAACAGTGTAGTTTAAAACTGGTTAGGGCTCTATGAAAGACCCACACCACATCCCAACAAAAACGTGGTCGATCCAAAAGGTATAGAGAGGCTTATCTTGATCCAGCCCATTACTATAGTTGGGATCGATCTGCTTCATCGAATAGGCAAATAAAACAATAGCCGCGAAATATTTTCCACATCGGAATAATATGATGATACTAATTAAATTATGTGGTTAACCATTGTTAAAATGCGAAATTGACAGTCCAGCCAATTAATCATCCCGTTCTTGTTATCCACGACCTGCCTGGGTGAGCATGGCCAGCAAAAAGGTAGGTTCTCGGTACGATTGACTACCTTGATTGAGAGATAACAAAAGCAATTTAATAAAGCACTTAAGATTGCTTTGCGACAGCTAGTTTTTTTTCAAATAACGGAAATGTGATGCTCACATATTGTTGGGAGTTAAGAATAGACGTTAGAAGTTTTTAAAATTTAATTATATCTCCAAAATTACGCATTTTAGAATATTGCTATACTAGTGGCCGGCAAATTGATGAAGGATAACGATTAGCTGTGGTGTGGAACAAAAATAAATGCTCAAAACAAATAAATCTTAGACTTATCTGTGTATAATCGCAATTAGTATATTTTTTCTTCCATATTACCATTGGTATAATAATTTAAAGCGTAACCATGATTCCCATGGTTAAAAAGTAACAAAATGAAACACAACAAGAAACTAAATAATAGTAAGACATTTGCTCTCGCAACAAAATAGGCAACAAAGAAAAAAAATAACAAATCTCGGGCTAGTAGCCGGTCCAGCCGCCCTCGTACTCCAGGACTTTGGCCAATCGCCGAGGCATCGACTCGGTCAAAGCCCGGATGTAGCGCTCGCTACCCGTCACGTCCAGCCAGGCGGCCTCGACGGCGTCCCAGAGCTCGTCTCGGTCCGCGGGCGGCTCCCAGTCCTCCTTCATGGAGCGGACCACCTCGGCCCACACGTTCTCTATAGGGCTGAGGTCGCAGCCCCTCGGTATCCAATCCACCAAATGGATGTCCTGTTGCGTCGCCAGCCACTCCTGGACCACGCCAGCAAAGTGGACGGGGCTGTGATCCTGAAATAAAATAGACGCATTTCAAATCGCTATTTTTATTTCACCACTACAAATCGCGTATAGCTTTACTCGCAAAAGAATGCTTACCTGCTGGAAAGATATGCGGCATCGGAAAGATGCGATATGAATGTGATATGCGGAAAGATATCGGGGTACAACACCCGCACCGAGGGCACCATGACGTCCCTCAGGATGTCCCGGTATTGCTCCCCGGTGACGTACCCATCGACGCGCCATAGTGCCCCCCCTCCGGCCGCGGACATCCACCCCCAGGCGCACACAGAGAAGCGTCCACTCTTCTGCCGCTGGTGGACGTATTTCGGGTCGAATCGGCTGTTATTCGGCCTGTAAACGATCTGGGGGCCGTCGTTCGAAGAGGAAAACGTCTTCTCGTCGGAAAAAACCACCCTCGACCAGTCGGCGTCGGCATGCGTTGCCGCGTACGCCATGCGGTCAACGCAATGGGCGTCGGTGAGGACCTCCTTGATGGCGGCTCTCCTCGCATGCATGTCGGCCTCCCCGAGCCGATTCTTGGCGGTCTTCGAGCAGCCCGGGAAATTGCTGTTGGCCACTAACCAGGAGGAATGGCGGAAAGGATTTCCCTCGGACAGCGCCACGAGGTTGGCATCTTGCTCCGCCGTGGAGACTCGCTGTCTACCGGTGCCAGGCCTGAAAATGTAATAACATCGAGCGAATCGCTAATAACATTGCAGAGGTAATTTGTGATTACGCTTTGTGTTTGTTTTCGTTTAAACGACCGATCGATGACTGAATATCACATTCACAGGCACGGCAGCAGGCATGATGTCTTGTTCAAATAATATATTATGTTAATAGATTAATAGATTTTATATTTAGGTGGTAAAATACACGAGATGAACTTTTAATTATTTCAAAGCATGATTTACCTTCGCTGCATGCTGCCAGTATCCTGGTAGCGCATCCACCACCTCTTCGCACTTGCGCGGACACACCGAATTGCTCCCCTGCCGCCCGTGGCGTGAGATTTCCGTGCTCTACGAGCCCCAAAACTGCCACCCTGGTATCATGGTCCCAGTGTGCAGCCATTGCAACTTTGCGTTGGCGAATGAATGAACTTGTCATTCGCCGAGATTTGTTTCATTACATGATTCAGGGAAGACAGCTGACTGGAGGGAACAGGTAGTTCTATAAAAATAGGTCAAAGTGCGCCTTCCCATTGCGCTTCTGTATGGCAATGGCCAAAGGCTTATCGTTTCTGGATGTCTTTATTGATGAGCTCATGAAAAGAATATAATTCCTTTTGTGGAAAATATTTGAATTAATATTTTATCTTGATAATTAGCTAAATATGTAATCTCTAAAGTATTCTTTCCCCGGTGACGTATCGAAATAAATTGTGCATCAGTAATAAACACTAATCCCCCGATCTTGTAATCAGCTCCCAGCCTGCCTGGCCGGGCAGCCATCGAAAAGGTCGGGTCTCGGTACGATTGACTACCTCGATTGAGAGATAACGGTTGCAATTAAAAGAATGCACATCGAATTTCATTAGGAAGTCAACTTTTTCATAGATAATGGAAAAATGATATTATATTAAGGTTAGTTGTGAAGACAAGATCTAGATAGTTTTTTGTTTTTATTTATTATAGCTTTAAAATTACGCATTTTAGACTAGTAAAAATGTGCCAACATCGTGCAAAAATCCACAGTGAACCAAATCAAGAGCATTTCCGATCCTCATTTGACGGAGCAAAGCAGCTAATGATAACGGAACGGGTTTATCAAACTAGTCCCAGGCCCGCAAAAGCACATGGCATAGCCACGTGCTCAGTACCCGGCCTACCTATACTATTTTCAAACGAACCTGAAAAGGACTTGTATATTTTTACGACGGGCGCAGTTTATGATTCCGCAAGTGTACCTATACAAAGTACATACCTACCTCATAGCCAAATTAAGTTTTCATTTTTATCGCAAAGGTTGTACAATATATCCAATTCTGTGCGTTCTACCTTACCGCCATTCTCGGCTCAATGGCATCCTCCGCTTATCTCCGCAATTAGAAGATTACATATATTTTGTACGGCCTACCACAAGCAAAGTGGCTTGGTGCAATAGACTTGGTCAGATTCTGAAGCGTTCGTGTGCAGTCGTGTGCGTTTCGCGCTCCCCAAACATCGGGTTTTATTGCGAGTTCTCCGTGTGAAAGTGAACCAGAAATGGTGAATACAATTGCATTCTGGGCACAGTGAGGGTTATGTTTTGTGAAAATAGTGATTAAGCGCATCAGTTGGGTACAATTAGCGAAAGACAAGAGTGCGATTGCACGTAACAGTGTATTATAGAGTTGCCAGTCTCAGCGACGACAACAAGTGTTAGAGGGTGTACCCCTTCAGTGTTGCCCATTGGGCTGTGTCAACATGCAGTCCTCCAGAATTCCTGCGCCTCGCCCCAATAAGCGCACCGAAGCATTTGTAGCGGTCCCATCTGACTTCCCGGCTCTCCCAAGTCGGCAACGTCGGTCGACGTGCGGTCAGCCCCCCGGCACAGCCGCCAGCCAAAGCCAGAGCCAGACCACCCACGTGGCCTCTGCCACCCTCGTCTGCAGCCAGACCACAAGCGATGGAAGGGGAGGTCGCGACACCTTTCTACAGACAAAACCGCAAGTAAGAGATGATGAGATTAACACTCTTATAGACAACGCGGTTCAGGCGGCTTTTACCCCAGCCACTAAAAAGAAGAGACACTCGGAACGCCGAGCGTCCAAATCGCCGTCGTCGGCCGAACTATCCCCGGCCAACAAACAAAGGCAATTCCGCCACGCCGAGCTGCCCCCACTGCACACCTCGAACCAGTTCGAGGTGTTGTCCGACTCTGATTCTTGCATGGACACCGAATCGGAAGCGGAAAATGAGGAAGACACTGATTCGCAGCCACAGCCAACGACGCAGCCACGGAAGAAAAGGCGCATAGTTCCCATATGCGTTAAGAACTTCAGGACGCACAGGGAACTGCTGAATCTTCTCAAGGAAGTGAGCCCGTCCGCAGAGGCATTCACCGTCACCCCCAGACGCGAATTCTCTAAGGTCATCCCCAGCAACATCAATTACTACATGACGCTGACGTCCTTACTAGATGCCAGGAAAGTAGAGTATTACACGTACTCTACAGAGACTAGCGCATCAAAGCGCTTTATTCTGCGAGGTTGCCCATTCAACGCCGACCCAGCAGACATCAAGCTGGAGTTAATAGAACGCGGCTACGATGTCAAAGCCGTAGAACAAGTGAAGAGAGGCGACACCATCATGCCGCTCTTCACAGTGGTGCTTGCGCCGGCCCTTCCCGGCAGCAGGCCGGTAGATCTTGGAGAGATTACGCGCCTCCAGGGGTGCGTGGTCTCTGCAGAAGCTCCGCGCAAAGGTATTGCCCCGGCAGTCACCATGTGCTACCGGTGCCAAAAGACCGGTCACCTAGCGCCCTACTGTAGACAACAGGCCCGCTGTGTCAAGTGCGACGCGCCGCACGCCAGCGCCGAGTGCCCACGTCCCCGCGACCAGCCGTGCACGTGCACGAACTGTGGCGAGGCGCACGCGGCTAATTACCGTGGCTGCGCCTATCTCAAGGCTGCGCAGAAACGCGCACCAGCGACAGCGGCGCGCCGAGCCCCGGGTGCGAACTCTGCGCAGCGCGCCCCCACGCACAACCTGACGGCCATCGCGCGCCCGGTGTCGCCGAACGTCAGCTACAGTGCCATCACTGCCAACAACCCGCCGCTCCTCGCCGAGCCCGCTCCTGCCTCCGCTCCTGCCGCGCAGGAATGTCCCCAGACGCAACCACCAGCGCTCGACTGGATGAGCGCCGTGCGGCAGATGGCCAAGCTGGTGATCGACTTGGCTCTACACCCGGTTGTCACCACGATTGCGCAACTCGTATTAACGTTCTGTCACAGCGCGCCCTCCCACCATGGGTAGACGGCCCCCCGCTCTCACCCACCTAGTAATGTGGAACGCCAACGGCGTTATCTCCAGACCGGACAAACTACTAGCATTCGTGACGTCACACGAGTTCTCAGTCGCGCTAATCTCTGAAACGCACCTCCGAAACCCGAACCGATTCGCGATGGCAAACCACCAAGTCTACCGCACCGACCGCCCCATCGCGGCGACCCAGCGAAGCGCGGGAGGCACGGCCATCCTCGTAAATCACAAAGTCCGCCACGAAGAACTCGCCTTGCTGCCCCTAGAGCGGCTGGAGGCGACAGGAGTGCTGGTTCACACAGAGCGAGGGCCGCTGCGGCTCTTCGCGGTCTACTCGGCCCCCAATGCCAAACTTGTGCTCAGCGACCTGGACGCCCTGCTCGACTCCCCCCTGCCCACCATCATAGCAGGTGACCTCAACTGTAAAGACCCGGCTTGGAACTTACGTCGCGGGAACGCCAAGGGCCTTCGACTCAGAGCGCACGCCATTCGGTCCGGCTTCGATGTTTATGGTCCGACCGAACCAACGCATATTCACCACAACACCACTGCTGACGTGCTAGACATCGTACTGATGAAGAACTGCCAGCATTCACTGGAGCTGGAAACACTCGCCGAGCTATCATCGGACCATAACCCAGTGCGCATCACCATCGGGGACGAGCTGCTGCCTGCGCCCCAAGTACCGAGACGGTGCTGGCGACGGGCCGACTGGGACGCGTATCGCGTTGCCGTATCAGAGACCGTGGCCACCTCGCCAATTACGACGGCGGCCGAGCTGGACAAGGCAGTCACTCAACTCACCGACACCATCGTGGCGGCAGTCGAGCGCAGCGTGCCACTGTCACCACCCAGCCACTGCTCGATTTACGACCTCCCGCCCAACCTGATGACGGCCATCCGCGAGAAGAACAAGGCCCGACGCCAATGGCAACAGCTGCGCACGCCAGACCGCAAGGCGCAATACAACAAGCTGGAACGGGAACTGACGCGAGACATCGCCGTCTTTCGCGGCAACTGCTGGGAGCAAACCGTCGGCGAACTCACGCCTGAAGACGCCAGCATATGGACTATGACTCGCAAACTGCTAAACCGAGCAGAACCAAGTCCGCCACTGCAAGGGCGCAATCACCTCGCGTGCTCGCCCAGAGACAAAGCCGAGGTACTGGCCGATTCGCTCGAAGCCCAGTTCACCCCGAACCCACCAAATGACCACTCAGCAGGAGTAGAGCAGGCCGTGACCCGTCACCTCGCAGCCAACAGACCACGGGACCAATCGCCACCCCCCGTGACCAGGAGCCAAGTGGCCGACATTGTCTTAGGACTTCCGAGGAAAAAGTCCCCCGGCGCCGACGGTGTAACAAACACAATGATTCGTGAACTGCCTGAAGAGGGAGCTCTCCGGCTAGTTGCCATCATCAACGCTAGCCTGCAGCTCCAGCACTTCCCAACACCATGGAAACGTGCGAAAATCATCGTGTTTCCCAAACCAGGCAAACCTCTGCGCGACCCGGCGAACTACAGGCCAATCAGTCTGCTATCTTGCCTGTCAAAGGTACTCGAGAAAGTTATACTTAGCCGCCTCAAGGACTTTGTCGAACGCCATGACCTCCTCATTCCTCAGCAATTCGTTCGAAGCACTCTACAACGCACCAATTGCTGCGAGTGACAAGTCACATACGGGAAGGTCTGAGAACCCAAAAGAGCACGGGGGTCATTTTCCTTGACATCGCCAAAGCATTTGACCGCGTCTGGCACACCGGTCTCGTGGGGAAGCTGATCTCCCAAGGCATCGACAGCTACCTCATCAACTGGGTAGTCAGCTACCTAGACAGCCGCTCTTTCTTCGTGGCGCTGCGCGGGGAACAATCGTCGACGCGGCCTATCGCAGCGGGCGTTCCACAGGGAGGCCTTATCAGTCCTCTGCTCTTTAACCTGCTGACGAACGACATCCCCACCGACCTGCCGGACACGCAGCTTGCGCTGTATGCCGACGACGCAGCGATCCTCTGCCAGACACACACCGGGGGCGCGATGCGACGTCGCCTCCAAGCGTCCGTGGACAAGGTCTGCGCCTACTACCATCGGGAGCGCATCCTCGTCAATGCCACCAAGACTGAGGCAACCTTCTTCACCCGCCGAACCAAGGTGGTTCGGCCCCTGATTCGAGTAGTGGGTGAGGCCGTCCAGTGGCGACCGCACAGCCGCTACCTGGGAGTCGTGCTCGACAAGAGACTGACGTTTGGCGAACACCTACGCCAAACTGCCACCAAGGCGTATCGCAAGCTGGCCGCTCTCCGGCCACTCTTCCGAGCACGCTCCATGCTGGCCGCCACCAAGGTGCGACTCTACGAGGCGGTCATCCGACCAACGATGACGTACGCATCACCGATCTTGGCAAACGCAGCGCGCACGCACCAGATGCGCCTGCAACGCATCCAAAACGCGGCGCTGAAGGCGGCGTTGCGGCTGCCGCGCTACGCCAGGACGGCCGACATCCATCGACAGTGCCGGATGGCGACCCTGGGCGAGACCACAGCTCGCCTAAACAACACCATCGCTGACTCCACCCAAGAATCAGCGAACCCGCTGATTAGTGCCCTGCACTACAATTAATCAATCCACCGACAAGTGCAGTGACTATAAACTAAGCTTCAAACAATATGGCCAAACGGCCGCAGTGTTGACAGATCGTCGATGGCGAAGCCAGCGACACGAAGACAATGAAGTAATATACTTGGTTCAGGCTTAGAGTAAGTAACTAACCCCATTACTAATAATCTAAGGTTCAGGTACACCGGAACCGGTTGGAAACAAACATTTACCTAGCCATGCGAGAATCAAAATAGTTCTTTTAAATTTTTTCAGAGGCATTGGTATGTGGGATCCTACTTACCTATCTTACCTAGTAATGTCATTGATGGTAATACCTACTTATCGGCTTGTGTTGTGAATGCACTTTAAATATATTTATTTCAAATTAACTTGCACCTTCGGCAACAACCTTTTGAATTGGAAAGTAGAACACACAGTGACAATTTTCTGTCATCTTAGCTGATCTCAGCAATACCTGTCAACACCGACAATGATCCAAATTTTGCCTAGCCAATGGTGAGGTAATTTTAGTTTTTTTGAAATAATAATCAACTTAATTTCTCAATTTGCAAGGAAACAGTTTCTTTGTTCAATGCCTTAGTTTGAAACATTCTAACACAGTCTTTATCGATTTCATTAGTTTTTTTTTAACGCTCGATAGATTTCTGAATTTTAAGTGACAAATTTTACCCGCTGACATTTCGCCCAAACAGATGAATGGGATGAAATCAATCACACTTTTTTTTAGCTCTTGTCGTTTTCAATTTAAATAATTACTTATTTTCTGGTGTTTAGACTATCGTTCCGCAAAACAAAATAATTTTTCATTAAAAAATAATACACAAAATAATTTTTCCAAAGGGTCCTGCGGAATCCCATAGATGGACGGCAGATAAATGCAATGACCTTGAGTACACCCAATTGATAAGCGCCTTTCCCAGCAATGCTGAGGCCCATACAGGGCCCCATTGTGGGAAGGTGCGCTAAAAAACAGGGTCCCTAGGATATAAAACAACAAAACATACAAGAAACAGTCGAAAAAATTCAAAATCAGTAAATGTAAAAAACCACAAAAAAACCACAAAAAAAATTTATAGCGAAAGGTTTCTTGCTCTGCTTCTTTTAACTCTTGTTGTAGGGACGGTTGCTTGTGTTTCTTTCGGCGACGCAAATCTTGGAGTTAATTTTTTCCTTCTGTCCGTTCTTTTTGGTTGATTTAAGAGTGTAACGATTATGCGATTGTGTAACTTTATTTCGTTCGATTTGGCTCGAAATCACTCGATTTCAAATCACTGCCCGTGTTAAACCATAGGCAGTGATATTGAAAACGAATGGTTTTGAAACCACAAAGTTACACAATCGCCCCCCAGTTCGCCTGTTTTCTGGTGGCGGATTCGATGGAACTTCAATAGATTATCAATATATATATATATATATATATATATATATATATATATATATATATATATATATATATATATATATATATATATATATATATATATATATATATATATATATATACATATATATATAATATATATATATATATATATAATATATATAAAATATACAATATAAAATATACAATATATATATATATATATATATATATATATATATATATGTGGACGAGCATTCGTAGTTCATTATTTGTGGGATCAGCTGCAAAATAAAATAAAGAAAATGATGAATCGTGCACAATGAGTATGATGTGCGATAAGTTCCTCTTACATAACGTTGAAAATCACTTTATATATAAACAGAAAAAGTCGCGGGTAAAATGACAATACCATTCCCAGGATTCTATTTCTCCAGCAGAATCGTGTAGGGCATTCCAGACGAGGATAATGCAATCCTCCCGTATTCTCCCGCGACGTTCTCCCGATTGCACGATCGTGGCAATATGATATTGTTCTTATATTATACATATACACACGAGTAGGTCAACCTCGCTCTCTCGAACTCAAGCCGCCTGCATTTGCCGCCTGCATTTGCCGCCTGCATTTGCCGCCTGCATTTGCCGCCTGCATTTGCCGCCTGCATTTGCCGATGCACTTTGCTAGCGCCCAAGTGCATTCTGATTGTCTGCAATCCGCGCCCGCGATGTGAAATCCAGGAACGAGGAGAATTCCAGACAACGCGCGTTTTGCACCCCAGCCAGCATGGTATGCGTTTTCTATGAATAAAATTTTGATTGCCAACAGTTTCGATTTTATGTCACAAGTATATTGCTCTTTGCAAGAAAGCATCATTGTTATTTGAGCGAAAATATTCCGCTTGGATGCAAAATAAAACGCATATCTCTGTGTTTTAAGCGTCTAATATTTCATATCAAAATACAACTGTAAAAAAAGCGTTGCTGCCGCGCGCGCTCGCTTTATCACTGATCCAGCATTGTCTAGTTTAATTTCGTTTCGTCCTGTTACGCGAAACGAGGACCCTTTAGATATAAACTCGGCTACTGCCGAGGCGGCCATATATAGTCCAGTTCAGAATCGACTTTCCGTTTGCAATGTGCGGGGACCTTTTTTTTATGATTGATTATTGTAGAGGGTCACTAGACGATGAGAAAAATCGAGTATATTTTTTCTCAAAAGTGGATTCTTCGGAGAAATTTGGGGTTTTTTGGATTTTAAACTTTCTACTATATCTCCCCAGATAACAATGTTATCAAAAAATAGTAAAGAAATGATATATTTGTCTATTCAATTGTCATACGAAAAAAAATCGTGTAGTTATTTTCTGTTATAAAATGTACAGTAAGTGACATAAGTTCGGAGCGCAGGTAATTTACGCGAACATTTCCGGGATTTACAGAAAATAATATTTTTTGCGAATTAATCAATTACCACCATAATTACGACAAAAAAATAACAAATCGATTAAGGGTATAGCCGTTCTTGTAGCTTCAAAAATTTAGCCACAAACAGCGGTTAAAAAGTAGCGTCTTATTTGAACCCAACGGTTTCACGGCTGAAACAGCCGTAATCTCGCTCTAGCGCAAGCCTACGTGGGTGTCCGCAGCCAGCAGTATTGCACGTTTTCTGTCTGCTAGGCGACTTTCGATGCACATGGTCCCATAGGAGGCCATGGAAATTAATGGGTGGTATGAGGAGGGGGGGGGGAGGTAGGTTCTGCAATTTACCACACTTTAATTTATAAAGTCTCGTTTAAATCATTGCCTGAAAATAATAGGTAATGTAAATTTAAGTAGATCATTGTGACTCTTTACTCATCTTCGCTTGCCCACAAATATGGCCTTCTTGACAGGGGCGGATCTAACGGTCAGCATTTCTGGAATTGCAGATGAGCCCCCCCCCCCCCCCCCCCCCCACATTCAATAGTATCCTGGACGCGCAAGGAGAGTCCTGTGAACCTGCGTCCTCGGGGCCTCGCACAGTGTGTCTCTTGCATTTTGAGTTGACTGATTTCATGTTGTCAAAGATGTGGGACTTATTCTGTCACGCTTGTTCTTTGCTTATAGTTTTATCAACGTCTCATTTACCTCACCTCTATTCACTCGATTGCTGACGCTGGTGAACTCGCACTGTTAAAGATTGGTGTTTGTTTATTTTAGAATATGTAATGAATGGCTGATTGGGGAGCATTATGACCATGAGTGTTGCAAGATGGTTCGAATTGGTACACCATTCCTAGCTGTTATGTTAGTTTGTTTGCGCTTTGCCCCCCCCCCCCCCCCCCCCCCCCCCACCATCACCACAGGAACACCCTAACAGTGTTGTGACTAGATAATTTTTTTTTCATCTAGATAAAGATGAAGATAATGGGCAAATTTGTTATCTATAGATAAGATAATAGATGATTTTTTTTAAAATCATCTTGATAAAAGATGATAGATGAAAAAATCTATCTAGATAATTTTCTTTAGATAATAGATAATTTTTGAAATTGGGAATATTGGAAAATGATGTTGGATTGTGACGAAATTCCAAAAGCCACATAAGTGACTGATAATATTATATTACACCTACCTAACAGTACAACATGAGCTCTTGGAATCGGATTCCCAATTCCCGAATCATTACTCTCAAGATTATACATGTTTGAAACTTTTTCTTGGGATGGCAATGGTTTTGGAAATAATGACAATCTGAATGACAATGTCAACAATTGGAATAAAATTGGCTAAAATCATCTATTATCTATTATCTAAAATATGGAGTTTAGATAAAGGTTTTTTTATCTATATAAAGATAAAGATGACAGTGCACAATATTATCTACATAAAGATAATATTAAAAAATTATCTAGATAATTATCTAGATAATTTTATCTAGATAAGTCACAACACTGCACCCTAAGTCAAAGCCCCTGCGATATTGTGTGCTGACCACTTTTTGACCCTTTAATCCGCGCCTGCATCGAGACTCTCTCATAAACAGAGCTGACCATATCTTTACCGACCTGTGCCATGTGCGCTGAGAGCCACAAAAAATACCAAGCGGGTAGAAATATATTTTTATTGAATTGTTGTTGTGCAATTGGAAAAAGTCTGCACGGAAATTAAATTTATGTCCATTTTGAAAACATGGTGAATTCATATACACCTCGAACACGAAGCCCTATAATGACACCAAAAGTTACATGAACTCATTCAAAATCGTTCCTACTATGCCCAACCAGTAAATATTGTGATAAGTTGCTAAAACTGTAGCAGCAAATGGGTCCCATTTTCTTTCGATTAAATTCCGTCAGCCGTCAATTGGCGTGGAGAGACATCGAGAAACTAAAATTTATTTACTATTATCAATTTTTACACTGCAAAAATTACATGGCTGGCAATGATTGTACTTATTTCGTTACTTTATATATTATAGTACCTATATATAGTGATGCAAAGTTTCCCACTACAGGAGCTTGGTTAAATCCTGGTTGTGGTTTCCCGAGATTGTTTTCAACCAACCCATGCAATTGTTTGGATAGTATCTCCTCGAAGGAGAAACTGCAGTAACGAAAGAACAGCATTAGGTACAAACCGTAAAACAATAATTGACACCTTTAATTTTAATATATTTGACAGATTAAGTAAAGAGTAATAATACACTTACGAAGTAACCCATGAGATCCAAAGTGTGATGCTTATCATCCTTGCCGACTTATTTGACTAGAAAATGTATAATCCACCAATCTACGTGTTATTACAAGGTGCAAGCAGAAATCAGGCAATACATTGACGGATGGCACCACTATTTGTACACCTATTACACATTACACATCTTGGACTTTATCTTACTATAATTACTTGAGACCCTTCAAATATCAGTACACACAAACAAATAAACACTTACTTTGAAAATTACGTCTACCAATGTATAGGTACTTTTGGGCAATTGAATACGATGGCAAATAATTAAGTCGAATTTTTGTATCATAGTGGAAAGATTATGGGGTGTCCATTATTCTTCCAGAAGCAGGATAATTTATATTGAAGTAGTGCTATCTGTCACAACATTAAATGAATAACTCCTGTAACGTTACGACGGTAAAAATGTAGCTTGAAAATGAGGTTAGCTCAGATATTATTTGATTCCAAAAAATTGATTTATCGTAATAATTGGGAAATCCACATAACAAATCAACCTAATTGCGCACATTGGATAAGCAAACACACACTGCACAGCACATTACAGGTAACTTGTACATATTCGGTACACCGCCCCCCCCCCCCCCCCCCCCCCCCCCCCTTCCACCACCAATTAATTTCCATGGCCTCCTATGGGACCATGTGCATCGAAAGTCGCCTGGCAGACAGAAAACGTGCAATACTGCTGGCTGCGGACACCCACGTAGGCTTGCGCTAGAGCGAGATTATGGCTGTTTCAGCCGTGAAACCGTTGGGTTCAAATAAGACGCTACTTTTTAACCGCTGTTTGTGGCTAAATTTTTGAAGCTACAAGTACGGCAATACCCTTAATCGATTCGTTATTTTTTTGTCGTAATTATGGTGGTAATTGATTAATTCGGAAAAAATATCATTTTCTGTAAATCCCGGAAATGTTCGCGTAAATTACCTGCGCTCCGAACTTATGTCACTGACTGTACATTTTATAACAGAAAATAATAACACGATTTTTTTCGTATGACAATTGAATAGACAAATATATCATTTCTTTACTATTTTTTGATAACATTGTTATCTGGGGAGATATAGTAGAAAGTTTAAAGTCCAAAAAAAACCCAAATTTCTCTGAAGAATCCACTTTTGAGAAAAAATATACTCGATTTTTCTCATCGTCTAGTGACCCTCTACAATAATCAATCATAAAAAAAAAGGTCCCCGCACATTGCAAACGGAAAGTCGATTCTGAACTGGACTATATAAGCCAGAACGCAAACCACACAGCGGGAAAATATCCAATAAGAATAACCCTATCCCATGTCTCTCTAATTGAATGTTATATCAAAAAGTTGCGAGCTCCAGCGAAGACTAAAAACACCCTCCCCGATGCGAAAGACGGCGACCAGTGTCCAAACCGATGTCGGTATATATCGACGTCGTTATCCGCCCTCAAGACAACGCATTAAATTGGAGTGTATTTGGACGCGTCTACTTCGGCGTCGCATCTTGCGGTGTCGGCGTAGACGTCGGCGTCGCGGCGTCCTAACGGCTTCTGATGTGCGTCCGCTCAGGTCGACCGGGCCGCGTGTTACGAGACTATACCCGACTGAGATACCACAGTACTAATGCTTGCTGATTGGCATGGAGTGATTCGAGCAGAAGCAGCTGCCGGCAGTGCGGTGGTCCAGTGGTTTTATCACCCGCTTCACGTGCCGTACTGTCTAGCCCGTGAGAGAAGACAAAACAAAACACTTTTTCGGTTACAAATATAAAAATTACAACATGAGTAAGTATATATCATAATTATGAGTAAAAATATCAACGAATAAATATTTGAGCAATAAGAACATAAGCTTTGGTAATATTAGAATGTATAAAGATGATGACAGGATTTCAGTTTTGTCAAATTGGCGCTTATGTATGCTACAGTGCGGTCCCAGCGGAATGGTATCTTCTTAAAAAACCGTAGTGGGTCCCTTGTTAGAACCCCGGAGGAAACTTTTTTTGTCTTTCTAAACGCAGATGAACCAGCTTCAATCTTCTTATCTCTCCGTCCTTTTTGGAGTCTTTGATACATTTACTTTCTAGGGACTAGGGATCCTTTCAGGAAGCCCCGAACTCTATATATCGCACATTTTTGGTTCGTGTACTAGGAGTAAATTTTTATGACAACTCCGGAGAAATTTTGGCTTCTTTTAAGGAAATAACTGTATTATTGGCATAGTTTTTCGTCGCTGGCACTTTAGTCGGGTATACTCTCACAACACGAGGCCGGGCCTGGCAGGGCAGGGCGATATGAGACGACGACGACGGCTGAATGATGTCCGACGCATCTGTTGCCACACACAATGGCGACGTCGTCGGCGTCGAAATCGCGGGCGGTGGTCGGTCGCGTAACGATGCGATTGGCATTGGTATTGAACCGCATAGGTTTTACTGGTCTGCGTTTGCCGCTGGTCAGACGACGACGTTTGGAGGCAGTTAGGTGCCATGCTGTGGACATCTTAGAGTTTCCGTTGAGCGGTTGCAAATGGAAGCGTGGAAAATTTAAAGATCTCTCTTTATATGGAAGTAAAATGCCAGACTTTTGGACCGCTATACAAACACTCTCAAAATAAACCAAATTATATATAAAAGCTCGAATACCAGAGCAAATTTTCAATATTATGTCGGATGTTCTGATTGCTTTGTTACGGTTGAGATTTTGGTCATTTGAAGATTTTGACAATTTTGACAATTTGAGAGTTTGAGAATTTGAGAGTTATGGGATTTTTGAGATTTTTTGAAGGTAGATAGAGGTAGGTAGGTGAGATAGAGATTGAGATTGATAGAAGAAATGAGGCTTTACGCATGGCGAAGTGATTAAAGCTGAACGAAACAGTCAGATGTGGCGAACTTGAACAGAATTCCATAATACTATTCCATCAGACATAATAGAGTGCAGGTTGTTCATCAAATTTGCTTTTGCGGTTTGATTCGGCACTCGAGTATGCGGTTTTATGTCGAGAGCGCAAGATTGACAGCCACAAACGACAAGGGCGGATACAGGGGGGGGGGGGGATCGAATCTTTCGACGATTTGTTTTTTTCTTGCTTTAACCCGCTCTTGTATAGCCATGGTGGGGTCTGCAAATGGAAATGGAAACAGGGAAATGAAGCCGATGACTGTCGCCACTCTCCCCCCCCCCCTTCCCACCACCACCCATGATTCTCCAGAATATAAAAATTATTTCATTATAATGCAAAGTGCCTGACGTAAGGGCATCTATTTTCAATATGAGAAATGCAGACTGCGCCAGCCAAAGAAAGCCGACCACGCTCAGTTTGGGATAATGTTTTTAATGGTTATTGTTTCACTAAAGTAAACCAAAACATGACCTGTTTATGCTAAGTCTATGTTTATGCTAATTACTAGGGCTTCGCGAACGAAATTTGTGTTGCGTTGAAGATGAGCGTAGCGGTTTGTGCAGCGCATAAACAGATTGAGGCAAAAAGCCAATAAAAATCATGGAGCAGCAAGCTGGACCATTGCTTTCTCAAAAATTCTGATCAATTGAAAATGTAAACGATTCTGACCTTTCTTTGTTTCTGTCCGAGCTGTCGGGTAGCGGAAATATGCTCATTTTGAGGTCATTGAGCAATGTGCATGTAAATACATAGATGTAACTCATGCCCAAGGGTTTTTTTTAGGTTGGATATATATTTCTGCCGCGGACTTTCTATCAAACACTTGCATGCACGAAATTGACAACATTTCTAATATCTGTCAAATCTTGCAAGTCAACTTCACGTCAAAAAATCTGATGTGATATTTCGATTTGGTTTAGATGGTTTCTAAAGACAACAATCGAAATTGGGAAAATTTTAAAACAATACGCACTTTTAAATAAATTTCCGTACTTTTCCAACCTTTCTCAATTGCCGAATACTAGGGCTTCGCGAACGCAATTTGTGTGGCGTTGAAGATGAGCGTAGGTAGCGGTTTGTATATACAGCAGATAATAAGGTGGAGGCCGAAGGCCTATGAAAACCATGGAGCACCAAGTCAGACCATTGCCCTCTCGAAAACTCTGATGAATCACTCGAATCACTCGAAATCACTCGAAATTTTAGACGATTATGAATGCCTTTGTTTCTCTCTAAACCTGTCAGATAGCCAAAATGTGCTTATTTTGAGCTAATTGAGTAATTTGGACATATATACATGAATGTGAAATTACGCCATGGATTCTTATTAGGTATATTAGAGATATATATCTAGTGCGAATTCACTTCAATTACTTCCATAAAGGAAAATGACTTATTTCTGATACATCTGTCAAAGTATTGCTTAGACAAACTTCAAGTCAACAAAGATTGGTCACCAAGCTGACGAAGGAAATTGATTCAGGCGTAAAAAAGTTCCGAAATTCACGAAAAAACACTACAAAAATGCTAATAAACACCAATTGGAAAGACCTACCGACCTAAGATTTGCAGACATGATAAATATTTATAAGGTCAACATGTTTAAAAGTTTTGGTGAAGTTATGTTAAGCACTTTGAAATTTACAGAGATTCAAAATTTTGAAAAAATCGAAAAATTTCGTAACAATTGATTTCTTAAAAATATTGTGAACCGATCTTTTCCAAAACCGTTGGGGTCTAAGTTGAGAACAAAGGTAGGTACTCAGAAATTTTCATTCAAATCGGTTAAGGCGTTTGGTCCGTAGAGCGCGCAGAAACAAAAAAAAAAAAAAAAAAACCCCAAGTGACTTCTTTTGGGGGGTAGTGAAATTGAAGATTTCGCTCCGCTCATCAATTTCTATTTTTCCTGCTTTGAAGGGACGAGGTATAGGGGATTTTCTTGAAAAGCGCAGGGGGTCTAAGTTGAGAACAAAAGTAGACACCCTGAAAATTTCATCCCAATCGAAGCTGGCGTGTGGTCTGTAGAGCGCGCACAAACACACATACAAACAAAAAAACGAACACACACAAGTGCTTTTTTTTAGCAGTAGTGAAATTGATGATTTCGCTTCGCTCGCCACGCTCATCAAAAACACGTAAAAGATAATTGTGAATACTAGGGTTTCGCGAACGCAATTTGTGTTGCGTTGAAGATGAGCGTAGGTAGCGGTTTGTATACAGCGGATAAAAAGGTGGATGAAAACCATTGAGCACCAAGCCAGACCATTGCCCTCTCGAAAACTCTGATCGCTCCAAAATTTAGACAATTATGACCTTCCTTTGTTTCTCTCTAAACTTGTCAGATAGCCAAAATGTGCTAATTTTGAGCTAATTGAGTAATTTGAACATATATACATAGATTTGAATTACGCCCGTGGATTCTTATTATAAGGGATAGGTATATATCGAATGCGAATTTACTTCAATTACTTCCATAAATGAGAATTACTTATTTCAGATATATCTGTTAAATCATTGCCTTAGACAAACTTTAAGTCAACAAAGCTTGGTCACCAAGGTGACGAAGGAAATTGATTCAGGCGTCAAAAAGTACCGAAAATCACGAAAAAACACAACAAAAATGTTAATGAACACTAATGGGAAAGACCTACCGACCTGCGATTTGCAGGCATGATAAATATTTATAAGGTCAACATGTTTAGAAAATTTGGTCAAGTTATGTTAAGAACTTTTAAATTTACAGAGATTCAAAATTTTGAAAAAATCGAAAATTTCGTAAAAATTGATTTCTTAACAATATTCTGAACCGATCTTTTCCAAATACGCATGGGGTCTAAGTTGAAAACCAAGGTAGGTACTCAGAAATTTTCATTGAAATCGGTTCAGGCGTTTGGTCTGTAGAGCGTGCACAAACACACAAAAAACAACAAAAAACAAAAAACAAAAAACATACACAACCCAAGTAGCACAAAAATGTTCTGCGAACGTAAATTTGAACGTTCGGTGGAGGTCGAAAAGCTAACGGGGGATCACTTACGTTCAACGTTCGGGCAGAACGTTTTCGAACGTTTGGCAAACGTAAACTCAAACGTTCAGTAGAGGTCGAAAAGCTAACGGGGGATAACTTGCGTTCAACGTTCAGGCTTTAACTCAACGAACGGTCAGCGGACGAGAGTATGACGATAAAAGAATACGTCCACCGAGCGTCCGCAGAACGTTATTCGAACGTCCGGTTGACATACGGTGAAATGAAAATTAATGGCGTCATTTTCGAATTTCGGGCACTAAATCCTTCTTGCACCGGTCAGCCCGACCCCCAGCTACCCGGCATTTGCAGATGCGATCACATTGGCACTGTGCACGTCTATCCTGCAAATATCAGAAATAATTGATTATGGGATGCGATGGTCCTCGAACTCGGTCTCGGCTGGTCCTCGGCTCCGAAGGCGACAGTGTTAACACGCGGCTGCTAGAACATTACAGCTCCTAGCAAAATTTTAATCTATATGTTTTGTTTGTCGAGATTGTTCACATGCAAGTACCTTTTAGAACAGTGAAGATAGCCATGTGTTATACCGTTTTTTATCCAGCTATATAGGTTCATATTTTTTATTAGTTAAATTCGTGCAAAACTTCTCGCATCGACATAATAAGTAATAAAATATACGTAAGTAATTCAATCGGACAGCATTAACGACAGCACCATGGAGAGCGTGTGCTGACTACTAGGCGGCGCTGCCGTCGACGAGTGACACTAATTTATGCTATATGGCGATGGCGCCTGCCTTAGTAGTAAGGAAGTGAAGTAAGAGTTTGAAGTAAGAGAACTTGCCTCAGTAAACGTCTGCTGAATGTGCGATGACAAACGTTCGCATGACTTACTTTCAGAGAACGTTAATCCAACATTCGATATCGAACGTGTTTGAACGTTGAAGGCACAACGTCAATGTAACGTTTGAGTTTGACATAAGGAAAACTTGCCTCAGTAAACGTCTGCTGAATGTGTGATGTCAAACGTTCGCATGACTTACTTTCAGGGAACGTGAATCCAACATTCAATATCGAACGTGTTTGAACGTTGAAGGCACAACGGCAATGTCACGTTTGAGTTTGACGTAAGAGAACTTGCCTCAGTGAACGTCTGCTGAATGTGTAATGACAAACGTTCGCATGACTTACTTTCAGAGAACGTACATCCAACATTCAATATCGAACGTGTTTGAACGTTGAAGGCACAACGGCCTATGTCACGTTTTAATTTTGACGTAAGCAAACTTGCTTATGTCAACGTCCAGTGAATGTTTGTTTTTTAACGTACGCACGACTAACTTCCATAGAACGTTAATCACACATTTGCTACCGCACGTTTTTTAACGTCGGAAACACAACGGCCATGTCACGTTGCGTTTTCAACGTATTATTACTTATGAAACTGAACGTTCGTTGAACATACTTATGCGAACGTTCGCCTGACTTACTTTTAGGGAACATCAACGAAACGTATACATTTGAACCTTTTATAACGTTGCAAGATCAACATTTCTCGTACGTTGGCTTAACGTCGACAAGTCTCAAAGCTAAAAATTTTGCTTTAACATACGTCAGTGAAACGTTCGCTGCGAATGTATGTCTTACGTTATAAAACAACGTTAACCGAACGCTCGCTGAATGGTTTGAACGTTGCAAGACATTCAACACGTTCAACACGTTCGCAGGACGTCGTGCGAACGTGTTGAAAGTTTTTGTGCTACCTGGGAAGTGACTTTTTTTGGGGGAAGTGAAATTGAAGATTTCGCTCCGCTCGCTTCGCTCGCTACGCTCATCAAAAATATTTTCCATATTGAGTAAAAGAAGAAAACAAAGATTTCAAATGTGAAATTTTTATCAACCATATTATCCATCAATTTCTTTTCAACAAATGAAATATCGAAGACTTTTCAAAAACAAGTGCGTTTATGTATATTTCATTTCCATAATTTCTTTTACATCTCCCTTATATTTAAAACAATTTTGCATTAAAATTTGTTGATGGTTTCTGATTGGCAAGGTTACTGTTATTAATCTGAAACGCGAAGAATTGCTCTTAAATGACCTTGATTTCTCAATTTTTATCCGGGGGCGCAGCCACCGGATCCCTGTTTGCTGGTGGGCTCCCCCCCCCCCCCCACGGCCCCCTTTACGGTGCCTGATGCTTTCAGGTGTACAGATATGTGTCTCTCATAAAATCGCCCCCCCCATGATCCAGGTCTAGATTCGCCCCTGACAAGAGACAGCTAACAGAAAAAGTTTCACCGTATTCACGACCGTGGGCTTAAAATGTCAAATCAAATATGAATTCCTCTCTCTCTCTCTCTCTCTCTCTCTCTCTCTATATATATATATATATATATATATATAGGCAACCAACAATGCAATTTTTAAGGACGACTCAATATTATATATAGCAAAGCTCAGACAGTCCGCCCATTATTTTTATGGAATTGTATAGGTATCCTGTAAAATCCAAACATGATCCAATCTCGTCGTAAAAATATGTCCCCGCGCGCCGGCGACCTCGACGAGCTCCGCCGGGGAGTCTGCACCTCGTTAGCCGGTTACGGCGCGGGGTGCAAGCCCGGATGAAAATGATCCGTATCTTTCTCCAATCTCCATAACATTACATCAGCGCCCACGCGCGAACGGCTTAAAGGAGGCTGTCATTTTCCCTGGAAGTCTGGGACGCCGTCGTGGGCGTAAGGTGTACGCGGAAGCGTAGTCGTGAGATAGCGACGCTTAACGTCGGCGTGTTCCACGTTTAGGTTAGGGGGGGGGGGGTCGAATCGAACAACGCTTAGATGGGGGGGGGGGGGGGGGGGCATCAAGCAGTAATCAGTCTCATGCTGCTTTATCAGAGTCTGTAACGCCTTCGTGGAAAGGTGAATGTAGAAGCGTATAGCGTATCTCAGCCAGACTTAATCACAGCCAGCTCCCGAATCGGTTACTGGCTTCACGCCATTTGTGTTGCGTTGAAGATGAGCGTAGGGTTAGTAGTGGATACGATAGTGAATGCAGAACCTTGTATATAAAGTAAGTAGGTATAGGCTTGGCTATGTTAAAATGAAGTATTTATTGATTTGAAACGATTTTGATAGAATTACGCAGTAAAAAATCAAAATTTAGCTAAGAAAAAAAATGTAGAAAGATAGTAAAATTGATGATTTCGCTACGCTCGCTACGCTCACCAATGAGAAGATAAGGGTCAGACTCTGTTATAGAAATCGATATCAAAGAGGCAGGCCGGTCGCCGTCAGCTATGGTAATTCTTACTTCCTGGAGAAGCCATGATCTAATGCTTACGCTATATAGAGTCACTAAATTTAAAGTCGTTAGACAAGTCGAGTACGAAACGGAATTTGGCCGGCCGAAAAAATTCAACGCTGCTCTCTTTTTGCTTCGCCTCTCAAGTCTCGATCCAGTTTGTTCGATTCTAATTTACTACTTCGCCCCGCTGTAACTGATATAAATAGAGCAAGAGGCAGCACTGATGATACCTAGTTTTAATTGAAGATGTCCGCCCCGTCGTTAGCCCGAGATAACGACCGGTTCGACGGCCAAGTTTACGAGCTGCCGGTGCAAGAGGAGCTGGACATGCGCGGCGACGACGACCAAAGAAGTCGACTCGACGACGACGACAACGACGCGAGCAAAGAAAACTTGTGCCAGCTGAAACTTGACTTTAGCGGGAGGGAAAAAAGAACGAGGCGCCGGTCCCCTAAAGTCTCTCATGCAGCATGCATGGGCTACTTGAGTGCACAAACACAAGAACATCGCGTAAACAAGACAACCAAGCCGAGAGATAAAGTAGCAAGTTTGGTATGTACGCAATTTTTAAAGTAATTTGACGAGTTGAGTTTTCTTTATAACTCTCAATCTCATAATATATGAGAGCCTATCTACACGAGAAACTAATGCACTTACCTAGTGCCTCTCTGGCAATGGCGTCATGGGTGCTGGCTGGCCGGGGGATAAAATTTAGAAAAAGATGCGAAACTTGCGACAATTTATATTGAACATGACGTTTACTGCGAGTCGATTTTACGAGAGTCCGCGTCGATGGCGAGAATACTTACCTATCTTCCGTTCGAGAAACACACATGTGCCGATACTCTAGCTGCCTTTTTACGTCGAGTGCTCGATAGGTACCTACATGTACACCTTGTCGACGACACGAATATAAAGGTAAGTTCTGGACGGGTGCAGCTGTACTCAAAATTACTATTTCTTTAATAACGTCGCTCGTCATATAAAAAAGGTGAGTGGCATTATGCAGCTGTGGCGGCAGCAGCTTTTAAAGCGTATGTACCCTTGGTTGTAGCGGCTACTCATCGCGATCGATCGCATCAATTATTGGAAATGGTTAAATATTCAGTAGCGTCTTTAAAAATCGCGTGTAAAACTTTGCCGTCATGAACTGTGCGACACCTTTTTTTACTCAGTTTCATACCTATGGTGCTTTTTTGACAGGAGTCTGTGTCTGGGTCTGGGTAAACGGTGCTTGTATCGGGTTTTTTTCATGCGTTTTAGGCTAGATTAGGTTCATCACAGTCATCATCGTTTAACTCCCCCTTCACATCACTTTCCCTTTCACTCCCACTTTCACATCACAAAACTGCAACAATCAGCTCGAGCCATTCAAGCGATTTTTAGCGCAGCTTTACCACAACGGTCCCAGAATGGGATCTAATGGTAAATCTGCTCTATTGCGAGAGGACTTACGGGGCGTTGCCGAGGAAAGTGACGTCTGTGTATAGAAATCCACATGCTCTATCAAATTCCATCAAACGAAGTAGAACTTTGAGCGAAAACATATAAAAAGTATGCGCTGCGATAGTTTAAACGCTAGGAAATAAGTAATTATTCAATTTTTTGTGCCAATTTGGTAAACTACATACGTCAATATTTTAACAAATGAAGGTATAGCTACGTCTAGGCTAGCAACTCAAATTTTTCAACGGTAGGATGGTAGTGGTACTTGGAAGTTTGTGTCTGAACATACAAATTGAGTGCCGTGGTTGCATTAATTGTTCTTCTGTTCATGTAGATCTTGTAGATTTCCACTTGTAAAATTAAAAGGAATTTTTATGTCTGTATACCTACCTAGTACAAAATATATGTCCAAGGTGAAAAGCCATCCCAGTAAACACAAAACGGCTGGCCGACGTTGTGCCAATGTCGGCAGAAAGTATTATCCAGCATCGGCCCAGAGTTGGCCAATAGCTAATGTCCAGCACCGCGCCAGTAAAAATGTGTCACACCTGCCTTCATCGGCCCGGTGCTGGCTGGCCAGCATGTCGGCTCGGTGAAGGACTGGCTGGATGGGGCCAGTGAGAGGCCGACACCAGGCCAGCAGCAAGCCTTCACCGTGGCGCCGCGGTTGTCCACCATCTAGCCATTACTTTGCCTGCACTATGCCGTTGCTATACAGTCAGTGACAATCGGCCACGGACAAAATTATGATTTGGGAAAATGAAAATAATTATACAGGGACGGGTTTTTTATGTAGACCATTCCGCGCTGCATATGGTGGAAGGAACTTGTTCACTCTAATTTTTCATCGCTGCGACAATCGAATTCATTAATTGGACCTGGACGGATTTGAACTGGGTACTCCTCGCTCCGTAGGCTGAAGACTTGACGATTGCGCTGCCGACACCTGTGCTATGAGGTTGCAATTTTAATGCATACCATCCCCCCAGTTATGTTTTGAACTTGAGGTTAACGCCTAGGATGAAACCATCTAAAGCTAGTCTTAAAAATGAATATAATGCTAGTACTTGTATAATTCGATGTTAATACAACATATTACATGAGCATCCTGGACCTGATTCACTTGAAATATATGGGTAGGGAATGGCAGGCTGACAGTGCCGCGAAAACCGTATGCCGCCGATACGATGCCTCCACCGATGACGACACGTAAATTTACGTCGGCCGTGTGCAGGCCAGCCAATGTCGGGTCGGTATTGGCAAAGTGGTGGCTCTAGTGGCCTCGAGTATGCTGGCCAAGCTACGTACAAGCGGCATTGGGCCAGCACACACTGGCCTGCACCTCGCCGACGCGCTGGCCAGCCAACACTTTGCCAATGCCTTGCCGGCGCCGTTGGCAATGTGTTGGCCTGCCACTGTTATGCCAGCACACGCTGGCCAGCACCGCGCCGACTCGCTGGCTAGTCAACACTTTGCCAATGCCTTGTTGGCGCCGCTGGCAATGTGATGGCCTGCCACTGTAAAGCCAGCACTCGCTGGCCTGCACCTCGCCGACGCGCTGGCCAGCCAACACTTTGTCAATGCCTTGCCGGCGCCGTTGACAATGTGTTGGCCTGCCACTGTTGGGCCAGCACTGAAAAAGCAGTGGCAGGCCAACGGACGAGGGACGTCGGCAGGCTTTCATGCCGCCAGCATTGACCCAATACTAACAGACGATAGGTTGCCGCCAGGCAGCACTTCGAAAAAAGTGGATGCGTCAAGCCAGAATAATGCCATCATGTTGCCGACAGTTTGTGTTTACTGGGATGGAATGGTGCTGCTACGTGTTTCCAGCACTTCCAAACAAATATATGTTGGAAGAGTGTCTCGTGTATACCATTCTGATATACTCATTGCTAATTGTAATGCCTAATTCGGTGTAATAATTTAATTTTATCGAGATTCTTTAATTTTAGATCCAAGAATGTACACAAACGGACGCCATGACACTATTGAATATTGATAGATCCCAATCCCAGTGAGGTCATATTATTCTAAATTATATAAGTTATATATAATTATATTAAATTATATTATATTACATATTATATTATATAACATATTATTATATTATATTATATAAATTATATAATAATTTAAATCAGTCTGTGGTCAGCTGTCTGTCTTGATCAGCTGTTGGCCAAAATCAAATGGCAATTCACCGGCCTGACATTTCAGTTCAGTTCCGTTAGTTTTTATTTGCATTTCCAATTGTATCGAAATATGTGTTTGATCAGGATACGGATGTGGGTTCTTGAGACGGTTCGTGGCATGTTGTCCGTAGGCCGGCATATCTGACTTCAAAGGACCAGAGGTAAAATTTTGTGCATATTCACTACCTACTGCTCATGCTACTACCATAGAATTTGAAGGCTTCAAATTCAATAAATATTTTCAATTAAAAACATTCTTATATTCACTGTCATTAATTTGATTAAAGATTGCCTGACATGTTTGTGAAATATTTTGCGTAGAGTAGGCACATTTTAAATGCTAAATGAGAGTTGTAAAACTGTCTTCTTACAGAGCGACGTCGTGACAGTTCATCCGTATCCAAGACTTATTTTGAAGCCAACAATGTCAAAAGTAGACAAGCACAGATGAATTTTTAAATCCAGAATATTATTTTTATCTTGAAGCAATCGTCATCATATGTAATAGTCGCGTACTACATGACATGCCACGGTAGGACTACTATACGCACTGAGCCTGCCTACTTCATTACAGGGACGAAGCTGTTATTCTTTCGAAGGTATACAACTTGTATTGGGTTATCTCGTGATTTTTTTGGTCTTCATTGTGCTTTTGTACGTGAATAGTTTGATTTAATTGGTTTACAAACTGGTGTGTAGCTAAAAAGATTTTTGAAACTAACCTTACATGACTAGTTATGGTTTAAGCAGCTAGAATTCAATGTTAATCTGCTATGATATGCATTGAAAAGAAAATTATGACACTAAGACAGACAGTTTTTAGTTGCCGATGTGTGTAACTACTATTTTCGTGTAGCTGGTTGTAGTTGAAATAGTACCTAGTGATTCACTGAAAGAAATTATTGCACTTAAATTTCATTTGCAGCTACCCCTGCTATTGGCTACAAACTGTGTGGGCAAACTGTGGTCGGTGGCGATCGATCAACTGGACTTCATGTTGGTGCGATTACAGAACAAGAACTGTGAGCAGTGGCGTGTGATTTCATTTTTTTTATTTTATCCTATCTCTGGAAATCAAGAAGGAACTTTAAAGTTGCTGTCAGAATTGATAGAATCTCAATTTACCCATTTGCAATTAATTATTGGGTGTCTTGTATGTAATGAGTGAATAAAACTATTGTCGTTAAACGCAGGTAGGCAGTTCTTTTTTTCATATATAGGTAGGTACCCAACCGTATATCCAAGAGACAAATAAAGATATAAAATTGCTTATTTTCTGGGAATGTTACCAACAATTCCAAAGTTCATTAGTAGGTAGGTACCAGCTCTGGCACGTTCCTTTAGGTACCTAATAAAAAGATTGTAAGTAATAATAATAAACACTCAATAATGATGTTCATGGAATTGAATGAAGACCACGTACAAGTAATATTGTTTCTGAACCAAACATGCAAATATATTTCAATGTAAAAGTATTTTTAGGTTAAATTTTTTATAAGTTCATTGCCTGAAGAAGAAAAGCAGCCTTTCAATGCAACTGTCAAAATCTGGCTGGTATTTTCTCGTGAAATCCCCGTTGTAAGTCAGGCTGGTTTAGTTAAAAGGGCATGTGTTCTTTACTGGTTGGACTGTATTACATTTGTGGCAATATAAGTTGAGAATCTGATCATCTCAAGTACCATTTGACAGTTTAGGCATACCTTTAGGTGCCTACATCTAGATCCAATGTGAAAATTTCCGATGGTTGAACACTTCTATAGATACAAATTTCTGATACAATTTAGTAGGTAGGTACCTGTCAGTCAAAGGTTGTTAGAGAGGTACACCTCTGGACACGGAAATCTTCCTCTTAGATTTTCGGCTATGTGCTGAGAAAGGTTTGTTGAAAAGAGCATAGGCAGGCCAGGTACCGACCACGTGGATGAGCACATGGTGGCAGGAGATGTAATGTGTACGTTCATTGATCGGTCGCATTCCAGTTTTGATAAACCAGTTTTATTATTATTGCCTGCCGTGCAAAACTCACGAATTTGTTCTCTGGCAAGTTTTGTATCCGATTCCACACACCCCTACTGGCAAAAAACACATAATTTTATAGTTAGAAGAGAAAATAAATAACTTCTCGAAACCTCTCTTTGATAGGAACACTTCTATGTCACCATTTTTTTAATATTAAAGAAAACATATGTTTCCCTAACTCAATTTCATTTTATTAATATTAATTGCTTCCGTTATCTCGATATCAATTTAATGGTTATTACCTATACCCTACCTTTCCGTGGCTACACCTTGTCCAGGCGGGTCGGAGGTAATGTGATATAACAAAAGCAATTATGCAATTTAAATTAATTCACATTGCGTATACCAACTTTTTTGCAAGTACCGAAAAATGGATGGCATAAATGTGTCTTTCGTGCAGAGAAGATGCAAGAAACTTTTTGAAATTTCTGCTAGCTCAAAAATTACGTATATTAGGCAATTGGATTTGCGTGAAATCTAATTGCATAACTCCATAGTGCACCAATATATCAGCTTGGGTCGATTCTCATTTCACGGAGCGAGGCAGCTGCTGATAAGAAAACTGGTTTGTCAAAACGAGATTTCAATCCCCTAAGCATGACATCCATTCCTCCACGTGGTCGGTACCTAGTGCGATTGTATAACTTTAGTCAGGTATCAATCGATACGGCTAACGAGAGATAACTCTATCGATTCGATAGCTTAATAGTGATTGTCTATCGACGTCGTTAGTGCGAGATCGCTTACCGATAGTGGCTCATGATAGTCACGTCGAGCTGTATGTAAACTCATTGTGCGCTTGCGCAGTGTACGTTTTGTAGCCACCGCGAATTATTTAAATGTGTTTTTCTGGATACAATAATATGCTGAAATATGAATAGAATATCTTGTCAGATATGCACAAAATATGTATATCTCAATTAATATTACAAATACCAACTAATTAATGATAATCTTTGCAAGAATATAATAAAATCCTATAACTTATCGTGATAAAAAAGGAAATGTTAAATCAAAGCCAAATAATTTGTTTGTCATTTTTGACAGGCCATGTTACTAAATCACAAGGTCGTCTCATGGCACTAATGTATTTTTCAGTAAATCTACCATTTTTTGAATGCATTATTAACACGAATATGACCACAATGCATCGTGATTTGTCTGCAAACAAACAGGTGCAGCAAAATATGATTCTAAGACCGATAAAGAAATATGTTATATTTTTAACAGCTAAATCAACGGGACGAACATGATAACCGAAGGTTATTTTATGGTATTTTTGAACATGATAATAACATTTTCGGAGCGGCAAGCTAAGGTTGAATTATTATTACGATGTTAAAATATATTAAAAACGTGGAAATGCATTTACTTGTTTCATTTTTGCTTATCTCGCTAAGAAATCCGACTTCATAGGTAAATAAGCATCCTGTTTGCAATAGGACGCCCAAAAACCAACCAATAGAACGTCATATTATTTCAACGCATTGTCATTTAGACTATTTGCCTAAAGTATTTTAATTTAAAATTCCCATTAAACATTCTGAATTATAAAAACAATGATATAGCATTGTTCTTTGAAAGCATGCGTAGCATATTTCTGAAAATTGAGTGAAAACTCCGCAGGTTATAAACATGTTGTCGATCGGTAGTGAGCTAACGACACCTTTTTGATATCGTTAGTTTTATCGATCTCATGGCAGCTTGTCGATCGATACTTATTTATACAATCGCTGATTTATTTTATCGAATAGTTATCCCTCGAGACTGGTTTTTATACCTGCTATCGATCGGTAACCGATCGGTTAAAAGTTAGACAATCGCCACCCTGGCCTGCCTCTGCTCTTTTCAGACAAACCTTTCTCAGCATAGTCGAAATTCTACTAGGCGGATTTTCGTGTCCAGAGGTGTCCAGGTGTCCAGATGTAAAACGGGGAGTAGTACGACCAAGAGAAAGATGGATCGATCAAGTGAGAAGAGACGTCGAAGTATGAGGAGAAATCTGGGAAGAAGTAAATAATACAGAAAAATTGTGGAATAGTAAGGAAAGGTGGATGGAGTTAGCCAATAGAGACAAAATGTATGAAGAAATAAGTGTACAGAGAATATTAGGTAAAAATGTAAAAAATTTTGTATGTTAGCTCGATTACACATTGCAAGGAAAGAGCTTGTATGTTAATGTTTTACACCTCTCTACCTGTTTGTGGAAAAGAGAAATAAAGATGTTAAAAAAAACCTTATAAGAACTTCGGATTGCTTTTTGAAACCTTTCTGAAAACGCTGAGAATCAAAATGTTTTGTATAAAATAATATTACGATTCTGGTTCTGGTTCTCAAATTTTTCTGAAAAGATTCCATTTCCCATTCTGGTTCCGAAAAATCAACTCTTCTAAACAGGTCCGATTCCGGTTTGGGTCTCTGATAGTAGAAACACATACAAATTAGGCCGTTCCACTTACAAGTGGCTTTTTCGTCTGTCTCATCTCCCAGCGGCTAATTTGTGATTCTGATTTCCGATTCCATAGCTATTTTGGAAGGAATGAGACGAAGCTGGAAAAATGTGTTGCCTCACCGGATATAACCCGGGACCACCCGATTGCCGGTCGATGCTCTACTGCTAAACCTTTTGGACACACATTCTCCCCGCTTGGTCTGGTAGGATAGGCGACCTCTGAAGGACAGGTCGAGCATTTCATAAACCAACGATTATTTGCAACGCATGTTTGGCGCGAGGGCAACTCGAGCCTTGCTGACAGAATCGTCTGCATCTTTCCCATCCCAAATCCCGGTTTGCTGATTGAAACTGCAAGCAATGGATGGAAAGGAAGGACCAGTGGTAATTTGTGCATAAACTACCTCTTTTTCTAACTCTTTTTCATGCGTAAACTCCATTTACTCACACTTTCTTCTCCCCTCTTTTATTTTTTCTCATTCCTAGCCATATGCAGTGATTATTTCAAGGAACGAGCTTTGTGTCTGTTCAATTGTATAAGGAACGTAGATTGTTACATTATGTATGTTACATATTTGAGCTCATATAGCAACGTTCGTGGTGTTTCTTTACTATCAGCTCAAACCACAAACAATGCTTTGAGTGGCAGCCCCGACAAAACAGAGTGAGTGTTAGGGCGAAACATTTTGCAAGTCTAGTAAAAGCTAAACTTCCAATAGTTTTTGCATCTGTTTTTCCTGGGATATAGCTTCATGAAGTGATTCATCCCCATCTCACTGGACACGTTAATCAAATATATTTAATAAAAATCCTTCTACTATTTAGTCGAGCATTCATCCTCCACGAGCATGTCGCTTATAAGGAAACGTAGAGATGGTTTAGATTTGCACTGCAGTAAATATAAATTTGGTACATTTTTTAAAAAGTAAACGCATTATTAGTGGTGATGGTGACACCTGGAATGGAGATGCAGGGTCAGCGTTGCTCATGATGGAGACCACCACGATTTATCAACATATCCACATATCAGGTTATGTACATAATTATGCCTAAAGCTAGTTACAAACACAATTATGTTTGTAACAATAGCTTACCTGCACTTAATTATCCTTAAGGAGTAACCAATACTCTATATTAAGTTAGCAGGTAGTAGCGATGGGTTCCTTTGCATTGAGTTGCTTTATTATATAATAAATTATCGTTGGACATTTTCTCACCAGTTAATTTTATAGTAGTGTCACAACCGTGACTGGTTAGATCTCGGTCGGCGCTTAGGTAACGTTATTTGCTGCCACCACAGTGTGTATGTCACACTGAAACATTGTGTCAACTGACCAGAGTGGTCTGAGGCACTTAAATATTATGCATGTGGATCAAAGTCCAGAAAGTATAAGAAGCTAGTATTTAATAGGACCAGAAGGGTCGGATAACAGAGTCATGCATCAAAGACAAATGAAGACAAGATTGAAGATTTATAATGTTTATTGTAGGTTTTAAGCGAACATTTACAAGCAAGTAATAAGAGTATAAGTGTAACTTACATGGTCGGTGTCCAGGGTGCGTATCCACTAGTAGTTGCAGAAGACAATAGGTTGACTGATCGAATGATCGAATGATCGAAGGCTCGAATGTATATCGAATGAATTTGGTGGTGAATCCGTGGTTCTTTTATACTCATATCTGAAGGATGTTTGCCTAGTGATAGTTGTCTATCATAGGTGCATAAATAGAGCACTTCCAGGTAATGTGGAAGTGAAAGTGTCACGTGCTCGAGATGTGTCGAGCCTATGGAGGAGCCATATAGTAAAACCATATAGACTACCTTCCAGGGGCTGAGAGCTAGCATAGCTCGTGACACCTCACCACTTTGAAAAAGAGGGTACGTACCCACACGGGTGCGTCCCGACAAAAGAACACCACAAAACAAAAATTTGAAGTTAAGCTTCCAAGTTACAATTTTTGAATTTGATGAAGTTACATTGGATATCGCCCTTTGGATGTACCGGTTTCATAATAGATATGCACTATGCTAATGATTCCTCTTGAAACATTAAATTACGCAATTGTTGGTTGGTTACCACTTTTGTAACGAATCCAAGTTATATCAAAACAAAGTGAACAGTAAACATAGCAATCCCTTCATTATAGTAATCGTATGGGTCGTCCTGGTGAGTTATCTCGCTAGGGCGTCTGTTGAATCGGTCTGCAGATGGATGTTTTGGGCTCCTGTGATATCACTCCAATGTATTTGGATTAACGTGATCTTTGACGAAGACTGGGTGCGATCCTACAATCGACCAGTTGTGATTGCGCAAGACCTCCAGTCCGTCCAGTGGAATTCCTGGTCCTGGTGAGTCCTTTGCGACCCTCTCTCCATCCAGGTCCCATCCAATCTGCAGCCGCAGACAGTCTCCTGGAGTCACCGACGCCTTTTGATGTATACCGCCTCTTGACTGGATGCTATTTCAAAAATTAATATCTTATATTTTTCCATTTCGTAATTTCGTTTTTTAAGAGTAATCATGTTTAGTGTGAGATCTGAATCCTCAGTCTAAATGTTCCTTTACCAGTCCACAAGGACTGTGATTGATTAAAATTTACTACAATATTGCTTCTTCTTGCATTTGCGTAATAAAATCTCAATAGTTTTGAGAGATGATGGTCCACTTGGTGTCGATTCGTTCCCGACGTCCAGGCAGAGGGTGAAGTCGGTGACATCCCTCTCCAGTCCATCGTGAGGTCGTTCTTGTTCCTTTATTAGTAGTTAGTACACATGCATTTTAAGTCCATGCTATTTGTGATTGAGGTTTGTTCATTTAGTGCACCGTTATTGCAAAATGCCCTGATCTCGTTATATTGTTATTGTTATCTCCCCAAAATTTTTAGAGTTAGTTATTATTCCATCACCATTCTCTCTTGGTATTGCTGAAATTTGTTTATATTCTCCGAATACTAGTCTATTTTAATATTTCTGATATGACTTTTACCAACTCGAACTGCTATTTAATCTCAGTGATTGGTGATGTGTCTTCGCTGTTTAACCAGCACTTGAAACATGCGCGTGCAAGTTTTTCCTGGTGCGACCGGAAGGGTAGTCACCATTGGTAAGTCATATTTTATTATCTAATAATTTACTGGTAAATTTTACCATCACCTTCATTTATATTATTACGTTATAATTTCTATATAATAAAAAAAAAATTTTCCTTCTTTCTAGACCAGAAAGTGTATCTGGAGACGCGTACCTACTCTTATGTGGATGGCTATGTAACCCGCTGGGAGGCTTTAGGGAATACGTCTTCGCCTGTGTCCCAGGCTGTACCCGCTGGGCTGGAGTCTGTATCCAGTCTATCCGATTGGACCCAGGCTTCGCCGTCGAACCTTTCTGGCTATGAGCGGACCTCCATTGCCTGTGGACAGTCAGCAGCCTCCTCCACCTGTGGACAGTCAGCAGCCTCCTCCGCCTGTGGACAGTCGGCAGCCTCCTCCGCCTGTGGACAGTCGGCAGCCTCCTCCATGACATCCACCGCGTCTGCCTCCACCATCCCAGTTGATTGCACATGTACGCACTGCTCCGAACATTTGGTTTGGGTTGATGAACAAGTGCAGCTAGGTGTACTTGATATTATCTATGAAAAGACTGTAATTCTACAATAAATTTATATGTGTTTATATATAACTATACCTATATATATTTTTTTTTCTTTCACATTTCATTTGTCCTATGTTACGTAAAAGGATCTTTCCTCCTCTGGTTCCTTTAGTTCTAGCATAGGTCCCATTTCCGTGTTTTCTCCCTTTTCCTCATGGGTTTCGGTAGTGGGTCCTGTTTTTTTTCTGTTTACTAATCATTGCGGTCAATTGTTTGTAAATCGTTTTTCTTTTTATTACTATCCCAATAACCAAAAGCATCATTATGAGTGAATATGAGGCGTGAATGATTGCATTTTGTCTTTGTTCAATCCAACTCGGCGCACTTAAAGTTGCTAATTGTTTTTGCCACTCACCTAATGGTACTGAATTAGGCGGAGATTTATTTTCCCTCAACGTTTTCAAAATTTGATCAATTTGATCCCGTGTACCAAAGTTTTCTGTCAAGTCTGTGGCTTTATTTTTGTTAATGAGTCGAACAATATGCGAGATTTTAGGTATTTGAAAGTCAATTTCCTTTATTGTAGACACCGTGCTAGACGCATGGGACAATAACAGAAAGTTCTCATTGATTGCTCGGCAATTGGAAGCTATCGTTAATTTTCCCGTACCTCTAATTGTTCGCGTGGTGATATTGACTTCATTTGGATTTTCAAAACCTGGGCAATGAATAGTGATTGTTTCTTTCTTGACACTACATATCCAAGAATCACTGTTTTGCGCTCTGTAAAAAATAGGTTTTGGGTTTAGTGCTACCTCTTGTTTACATAAAGTGCGGGCTACTTCGTCATTGCCTGTGTACATTGCATGTAAGCATGATGACTGTTGTGATTTTGTTACTTGCTTTAGTGGGGGACATATCGTAATGATACCAGGCCGACACTGCAACATATCATCTGTACTCAGTTCAAAAAAGAATTGATTATCAGGAGTAATCGCAAAATACGTATTTTCTGGTTTTATCGTGATTGCCGCGCTATGATTTTGAAATTGATAAGGCAGGCTCAATGCTTTAAAAACAGAATAAAAATTATTATCACTTTTAATCGGAATCTGAATGAATATCCTAATTCTATCCGACATTGCTGCCATATGAACGGAAGAAATGGCATAGTACATATACATTTCATCTAGATTTAGATTCGTGATCAACGAAAATCCTGTGCCCAAATGAGGTTGAATTTTAGTCAAAATTTGCAATAAGTGTTCCGGAGTGATAAAAAATGGGCTTAATTTACCTGCTGCTGTAAGAGCCAATGCTGTGCCTAGTTGTTCGATATCTTCCTTGATCTGAATGAGAGCATTTCCCATCATTCGAAATGTGGATTGAATACTAAAGGTCGAAGTCATAATATTTTCAACATCCTTCGTAATTTGGTTAAATTTACTTTGCAACTCATTCACCTTATCATTCATAATGCTTACTGCTGCTGTTAAAGACTGA
Organism: Nemoura dubitans; assembly: GCA_921293005.1. Lineage (NCBI taxonomy): Eukaryota > Metazoa > Arthropoda > Insecta > Plecoptera > Nemouridae > Nemoura > Nemoura dubitans. The sequence goes on from OV121073.1 coordinate 41,936,113, forward strand.
ATGTCTTTTGTATTCTGATACCCTGTACTAGAAATGTTTTGGATGTATGTTATTTGATCGGTCATCAAATGAACTATAGCATCACTTTTCTTCTCTAAATTTATTATTTTCCTATTGATAACATGTAGATCTTTTGTGTTCAGAACTCCAAATAGAAATCTAAGCACGTCTCCTCCTAGGTTAACCAGCCCTCTCTTAGGTCTCTGTCCTAGTGGTGCCAGCGTATGCATTAAGCTATTTAGCTTTTCCCTCTCCTTCATCCCTTGTATTGCCAACAGTTCTATCTCAGTCTCGATCATTTCTTGGACCTGCTTTGCAGACTGTTTATATCCGTGTGCTACTAAATCCATCTTTACATTTCCTACTTTAGTAATTGTATTGATGTATTCATTAAGAATCGCATCATATTGTGTAATATTTACATCTACTAGAATGTTCCATTGTGAACCCGTAAGCAAAATATCGGTATGTTTCAGGAAAATCATACCTTTATTAAATTCATGTGATCCTGTTACCGCCAAAGTTGTGATAGTGAGGACTCCTACTGCAGCTAGCGCCAGCAGCAGAATCATGATGATTTTTATACTTTTGGAATCTGTAACATATCATAATATAACCATTGCTATTTTAGTGTTTTTGGGTACCTAAATTTTTAGTAATCTATACCTATCATGTATTTTGTTCATATTATTATTATTATTTTTTATTTTTTTTTTTAACCATTTTTCTTCTCTCTCTTATATTATCGAGTGTACAATATTGGCACTCGTTTCCTCAAATTATATCTAGTTGATTCCTCGTCAATGCTAAGAGGTTGGGGTACTGATCCCGTGTCAGTGATCTCCTGTCCTACCTCTGTCTCTGGCGATCTAGCTCTGTCTTCCTGAATTCTTTCTCTATTTGCTTCCTGTACTTCTCTCCTTGAGTAAATGAAGTTGTCTCTAGCGTCATAGAAAATTTCAACTTCCTCCTCTACCTCCTTTCTATGGTCGTTCTCCTTGGTGTCCTTTTCGCTTCCTGTTCCACTATCATTCATGACAATTTCAATGTTAGACATATCTGTAGTTTCAGCGTTAGCTCTTAGAGTCATGTTGACGTCAAAGTCGTCAATTTTAAACGCGTGGAACGGTTTAAGCCTATTACAGTGAACCAATTGCGTGTTTCCCTTATTGTTTACATCTGTAATGTGGAAATTCACTTCTCCCTGTTTTCCTGTTATCCTCCATGGTCCTGAATAGTACTGTCCGTGTTTCCTGGAAACTGGTTGTTTCAAGACTGGCGTATATAAATAGCACAAGTCTGATACCTTGAATGAAACTGGTTTTGATTTTCTATCATGGTTTCGTTCATTATGAATTGCACTCTTTCTGATATTGGTGCGCACTATTTCAAACGCTTTTTGCATTTTTATGTGTAACTCTGATGCGTAGTTTTCAGGTTCTACTTCCTCCTGAGTCCTAGTTGGTCTAATTACGTCGTCAAATGGTAAATTTGGGTCAAATCCATGAACTAAATAAAACGGTGAAAAACCTGTGGTCAGACTTATGGTCGACCTCATGGCTAGTGAAACCATATCAAGCATTTCATCCCATTCTGTATTTTCATTAACAAAGTGTGATAAAATATCACTAATTGTTTTATTTCCTCTCTCTGTAACCCCGTTGGTTGCAGGATGGTACGCTGTAGTTGTTATGTGTTTAATTTTTAGTAATTTGCAAACCTGAGCGAATAATTTGCTACAGAAATTTGATCCTCGGTCTGTTAGTAGAGTCTCGGGCGTCCCGAAATTTGAGATGACGTGTTTCACGAACGCTCTCGCTACTACGTGTGCTGTCATTGAATGTAAAGCTACCATTATTGGGTATTTTGTAAACATACAAACAAATGTTAATATGTATCTATTTTGGTGTTTTTTCGTTGGTTTTAGAGGTCCCATTATGTCCATTCCCAGCATCTGAAAGGGTCTCTGGAGACTCTGAAATCTCTGTAATGGTGCTCGGTATGGGCTCTGAGGAGTTTTCCTTTTTGCACATGATACACAAGCTTGTACATATCCTTTCACATCGGTTGATAGGCCTTCCCAAAAAAAACGTGATGAAACTAGATAATGCGTGCGCTGAACCCCTCCATGTCCAGCAAACGGCAGATCGTGAAAACTTTTCAAAATTTTGAGTTTCATACAATGTGGTGCTACAAGCTGGTCGTCGCGCTCTGATGGAGGCGTCCTAACTTTGTAGAGCAATCCTTCTTCGTCTAACGCGTAAACAGGGTTGGTTGTATTGTCCTCTAGCAATTTGTCAATTATTGGTTTCAGTTTTGGGTCCCTTCTTTGGCATTCTTTTATAAATTGTCTATCGAAATGTGGTTCGTATAGGGCTGGTTCTTCCTCAGTTGTGGCATTAACCCTTATCCTTGAGAGACTGTCCGCATGAGGGATACTACTTCCACTCCTGTGCCCAACCTCGTATTCCATTTCACTAAGGGTTAAAGCCCATCTGGTTTGCTTCACAGAGCTTTTTGGAAGTTCCATTAAGTATTTTAATGCAGCATGGTCCGTTACTATTTTGATAGGACGGCCATAAATAATTGTATTGAAGTATTTAATTCCAAACATAAGTCCTCCCATCTCTTGTTCGCTCACAGTCATGTTTCTCTCTCCAGGGGTCATTTGGCGACTTGCGTAGCCAATCACCCTCTCGTGGTTTTCCACTCTTTGAGATAATACCGCCCCCAAGGCGTACCCGCTGGCGTCTGTGGTTAGGATAAACTGTTTAGAAAAGTCCGGATAGATTAAAATTGGATAATTTGTCAAACTCGTTTTTAGTGATTCAAATGCTGCTTGTTGCTCATTCTGCCAAATAAATTTTGCGTCTTTCTTAGTTAATTCTGTTAGACTTTTTGCCACTGCCGAGTATTGTGGTATGTAACGTCTATACCAGCCAGAAAGTCCCAAGAACCCTCTAAGTTCCTTAGTATTTCTGGGGGTGGGAAAGTTAACTACCGCTGAAATTAATCGTTTAGTAGGCTTTACTCCCTCAGCAGTCAATGTATGTCCCAAGTATTCTATTTCTGGCTTTAAAAATTTACATTTGGATGGTTTCAGTTTCAACTTAGCGCTTCTAAGTCTTTCGAAAACTGCTTTTAGTCGTGCTATGTGTTCAGGAATTGTTTTGGACCAAACAATCAAATCATCTAGGTAAACCATGACAATTTCATTTTTTAGATTTGCCATCACTGTATCAAGCATTCGTTGCCAGACCGCAGGCATGTTACGTACACCCATCGGGCCTACAACATATTCCCATGATCCTGAACTCGTTACAAACGCTGTTTTTTCTATACTATTTTCATGAACTGGAATTTGTCGATATGCGTCCTGTAGGTCTAATGTTGTAAATATTGTCGCCCCAAAAAGTCTATCTAGGGTATCGTTTATATTTGGAAGAGGGTAGTTATCAGCCACTGTGAGTTCATTTAGTCCTATGTAATCACAGCAGAATCTATGGGAGACCTCTCCATTTTCACTTTTCTTTAAGACTATCACCACTGGTGCCCCCCACGGGCTCTTTGATGGTCTTATTATTCCTTGGTCAATTTGCTTTTTAATCAACTTGTCTACTATCAGTCTCTGTGAATGCGGTAGCCGATAGGGTGGCTTCCTTACAGGCCTTGCATCCTTGGTATCAATTTCAAGTTTAACCTCACTGCATGCCCCCAACTTGTCACCCTTCATAAAAAATATATCTGCGTACTCTTTTATCAAATCTGCTACCCCTTGTCTGTCTTCGTCCGCTAAGTGTTCTAGCTCTATAGTATTTTCAACAAATGTTTCTCTTTCCTGCTTTGTCTTTTCTATCTCCTCATCATTTTGTATGGTAGCTACTAACGTTCCTTCCTCTACCTGTATCAAATCATTATCTTCATCGTCATACACTAGGAGATGCGCCGTACCCACTGGGGTATTCGGTGGAATTTCTATCGGTTCTTGTGATACATTAATTAATCGCACTTGTAACCGAAGATCGTCTGCCTCCAGACATATTCCACGGGCACTAGCCAAGCCATGAATTAAAATCTCCTGTGGGGCAAACAATATGTTTTTCTCACATGTTGCACCCTTTGGGTATAAACGCCGTTTTTGTTTTCCTACAAGCAAGTACTCAGATCTTGCCGGAATAACCGTCCTCCCGACAATTCTAACGGGCGTCTCAAGAATCTCTGGATCTCCTACTGCTTTCACTTCCCCTATCAGATTCTGAGTCTGGGTTGAAGCTACTGTAGTGTCCTTGCGAGCTACTGATTTTATTTCTTTGCTTTCAGCTTTAGCTATTTTTCCACTCCCCTCCCTTATCTCTGGAAATCCTACTTCTTTCACTTCCCCTACTAACTTATTAGTGTCTGGTGAGGTTACTGTAGTATCCGTATGAGACCTGGAGCGTATTTCGCTTTTTCCTGATGTGGTCCTTTGTCTACTTTGTCCTGATTCAGTTGAAACTAATCCTGTTTCTGTACCACTCGTTGTTTCCTGTTTATGCAAGCTTTCGTTAGGGCACTTCACTATGGAATTTACTGCAGTCAATCCCTGGATGGTGTCCGAAGCTCTATGCAAACCTGAGTCTTCCTCCTGATATGCCGAATTGTCCATCTCCTTTGTTTTCCCATCACCAGTTATGGTTCTTTGATTTTCGGGTAAAACATCAATGGTATTTTTAAGCGTATCGGAAGCTCTTTGCATTGCAATAAACATGCTAGTCAAAAATAACATCAAATCACCTGTGGGAGCATTACTAGATCGTGTTGCAACTTCCGATTCTAGTAACTTCTTGTTGTCCTTGAAACTGTCTGCCTCGGTTGTGAGTGATCTAGCCTCCGGGGATGAGTGGTTGTTATCAGCGCGTCGACTCGCCAAATAACAGTGCTGTGTCTCCTTTTTGCCAATTCCCTCCGTAATCGGGTTTCCTGGTTTCTTCTGACCCTTATCCCACACTGATCTATCCTCAAAATTATGATAGATTGTAATCTTGATATCCCCTTTCTTAAAAATTCTTGCTATCATTTTCCTAACCTGGTTCCAGTTAAGTTTATCTAGACCACATCCTATTCTCGGTATGCTTATTGTCTGGTCACCCTGTTCAATCATTAACTTTTTCAAGTTCATTAGTGCCTCTCTCAGGTATCCTAAGGTGGGCTTGTCCCAATGATTAAGCTTTGTAACCAAATAATAAATATGTCGGCCGCGGTCTTCCACGCATCCGACGTCATGCAAAGTTAGTCTCTGTTCTTTTAGAGCCCTAACGTGATTGAAACGATTTTTGAAATGCCGTGCAATGCCCGCTGACATTTTTAAATCTGCTGAAATACAGTTCGCTAAGTTGCCCTTACTATGGAATAATGATTCATCGCATTCAGTGATCCTCTGCTTGAACGTTACTTCGTGTTTCTTTATTTTTGAGTTTTGCTGGGGTGCGTCGGCACACGACATGGATGGGTCGGGACCCGTTCCTAGCCCGTGTTTGTTTGCTTTACGCCCTTGTACCAGTTTAACTTGATCTCCCATGCTAGATCGGTTATTGTTACCGTATGGAAATGTATTATCTTTGTCAACAATTACATTTCTCACTCCATCCATGGACAACTGAAAATTTTGGCAGAAATCGAATCCCAAAATTCCTCCAGCAGCTCCTAACTCCAATGAATCATCGCCGACTAAAAACTTATGGGTATACACTTTTTCCCCTAGCTTTAAACTGACTTCGGCTTCCCCTAGCAGTGCTAACTTATCCCCTGTGACTGCGTAGATGTTGTAATCACATGGTTGAACCTGTATTTTTCCCCGTTTTACTAATTGTCTGCTAATTATGCTCACGCCTGCTCCGGTGTCATACAAAAATGTTTGTTTTATTCCTGTATTCTTTCCGTTTTTTATTAACATTGCTTCTATAATGGGTTAATTTTTTCGGCTGAGACTTCTAACTCTATTTGAAAATATGTCTACTCTTTCAGCCTCGTCATCACAGGGAACTATGACGAGCTTTTCCCGAAATTCGAATTCCTTTTTCCCGTCTCTTGGGCTTTCGGCTGTGGACTGCCGTGTGCCTCCTTGCTATTGCTGGACGTGCTATTGTCTCTGGTAATCTCTGCATAGCTTCGCGGTCTACTATTAGGATTTAAATTCTCTCTGCACTCTGGTGCATAGTGCCCTTCCTTTTTGCACCTATAACATTGAGGCTTCCTTGGTTCGAATTTCCTATCAAACGGGACGTTATTCCTCCTCGGTTCGAATCTCCTATCGTCATTCCTACGCCTGTCCCCTGCTCCTGTCTGCATGCGCCTGTCCCTGAATGGCCTATCATGGTAATTTCGGTCTTGTGTCTCAACCGACTTGCTCATCCTTGTTATTAAGTCGCCTACCAGTGAACACAAGCTTTTAATGGCTTTATTATTTTCCTGTGTTTGGCTATCGGACTGGTCAGTGTTGTTTGGCACCGCCCTTCTCTTTTGCATGCACTCGCTTGAATAGTGCCCAGGGCCTCCACAAGAATAACAATACGTCATAGGCTCGGTTTGTTGTGCTCCCGATGCCATGACTGCAATTTGCTCAAATTCATTGTCATATATGCGGATATGATGTTTGTCCCTATGCTTATTCTCATGTTTCAACGCTAGCCGCAATGCACCTGCAATTGTTTCTGGCTCGTGAAGCGCAATTTGGACTCTCCCATTTTCTGTTCTCAGTCCATCGACAAAGCGTTCGACCATCATTTTCCCAGTCAGGCTGGTATGTAGGTCTCTTTCCTCAGCTGTACACTGCTTAGGAATGGCTTTTGTCGCGGCTATTTGCAGCCTGGTCAAAAATGTTTTAGCGCTCTCGCCGGGACGTTGTGCACATTTAGTGAACGTTTCTAATGGAAATGCATCAGTTGCTTCCTCCCTAAACCACTCCAGAAATGTCGTCCTCAAGGTTTCCCATGAAGCTGATTCTAGTTCTGGGTTTGCCTGTAGGTACTGAGCAGCTGGCCCTGAGATCCTAATTTTCAATACTGTCGCGCATTGGCTCGTGGTCCATAATCCCAACTTGGCCGCGGCTTCCAGACTTGAAATAAATTCGTGTACGGGCAGAGTCCCGGGCTCGCCTGTGAAATGGCGGACCACGGACATAAGCCCTCCTACATTGCTCCTTTCCATTGCCTTTATCTCCTGCTCACTGATGTTATTGGTAGATATTCCTCTGGTTAACGCGTCAGAGTTATTTCTAGCTGTCGTATGTGTTCCCGTGCCAGTCGCTGTGGCCGCCTCTGTACTCGTTCCTGCAGTGACCGTGGGTGCCATATCTATATCTTTATATTTTATTTAACTTTTTATCTACTTTTCCTGAGATCTAATAATTCACTACATACATTTCTCTGACCTTTAATCATGACCCCTGTTAATTCCCAAATGGTATTTGCCTTAACATGTTAATGGCTCGAATCAATCAAAATATGATTCAAGTTAAAAAAAAAAAATCAACTGATTTACAGCGATAAAATTGTAGATCATGAGCGATCCATGCACAATATATTGTCAGTTAGAGATCGACTTTCAAAATCGTTCTCTCCATGACTACAATCAATGGTTAAGATCGGTTTTGGTCGAATCCCGACGCTTTTACCGAAATATCAATGTTTTTGTTCGAATCCCACCGCTGACTACCAAAATGTCACAACCGTGACTGGTTAGATCTCGGTCGGCGCTTAGGTAACGTTATTTGCTGCCACCACAGTGTGTATGTCACACTGAAACATTGTGTCAACTGACCAGAGTGGTCTGAGGCACTTAAATATTATGCATGTGGATCAAAGTCCAGAAAGTATAAGAAGCTAGTATTTAATAGGACCAGAAGGGTCGGATAACAGAGTCATGCATCAAAGACAAATGAAGACAAGATTGAAGATTTATAATGTTTATTGTAGGTTTTAAGCGAACATTTACAAGCAAGTAATAAGAGTATAAGTGTAACTTACATGGTCGGTGTCCAGGGTGCGTATCCACTAGTAGTTGCAGAAGACAATAGGTTGACTGATCGAATGATCGAATGATCGAAGGCTCGAATGTATATCGAATTAATTTGGTGGTGAATCCGTGGTTCTTTTATACTCATATCTGAAGGATGTTTGCCTAGTGATAGTTGTCTATCATAGGTGCATAAATAGAGCACTTCCAGGTAATGTGGAAGTGAAAGTGTCACGTGCTCGAGATGTGTCGAGCCTATGGAGGAGCCATATAGTAAAACCATATAGACTACCTTCCAGGGGCTGAGAGCTAGCATAGCTCGTGACAGTAGCTATACATGAAATTAATGATAACTTAGTGCCTAGTATTTAACACTAGGGCGAACTCAATTTATGTTGCGTTGCAGATGAGCGTAGCGGTTTGTATATAGCGCATAAAAAGATTAAGACAAAAAGCATATAAGAATCATGGAGCAGCAAGCCGGACCATTGCTTTCTCAAAAATTCTGATCACTTGAAAATGTAAACGATTCTGATCTTTCTTTGTTTCTGTCCTAGCTGTCGGGTAGCGGAAATATGCTCACTTTGAGGTAATTGAGCAATGTGCATGTAAATACATAAATATAACTCATGCCCAAGGGTTTTTATAAGGTTGGAGATATATTTCTGCCGCGGACTTTCTTTCAAGAACTTGCATGCACGAAATTGACAAAGTTTCTAATATCTGTCAAATCTTAGGGTCAACTTCAAGTCAAAAATTCTGGTGTGATGTTTCGATTTGGTTTCGATGGTTACTAAAGACAACAATCGAAATTGGGAAAATTTTAAAACAATACGCACTTCTAAATAAATTTCCGTAATTTACCAAGCTTTCTCAATTGCCGAATATTGCTATTTTTTCTGCTTTGAAGGGAAGAGGTATGGAGGATATTCTTGAAAAACGCAGGGGGTCTAAGTTGAGAACAAAAGTAGACACCCTGAAAATTTCATCGCAATCGACGCAAGCGTAAGGCCTGTAGAGCGCGCGCAAACACACATACAAACAAACAAACAAAAACAAAACACACACACAAGTGCTTGTTTTAAGCAGTATTGAAATTAATGATTTCGCTCCGCTCATCAATTAAAACTAGGGCGAACGCAATTTGTGTTGCGTTGAAGATGAGCGTAGCGGTTTGTATATAGCGCAAAAAAAGATTAAGGCAAGAAGCCTATGCAAATCATGGAGCAGCAAGCCGGACCAATGCTTTCTCAAAAATTCTGATCACTTGAAAATGTAAACGATTCTGACCTTTCTTTGTTTCTGTCCGAGCTGTCGGGTAGCGGAAATATGCTCATTTTGAGATCATTGAGCATTGTGCATGTTAATAACTAGGGCAAACGCAATTTGTGTTGCGTTGAAGATGAGCGTAGCGGTTTGTATATAGCGCATGAAAAGATTGAGGCAAAAAGCCTATGAAAATCATAAAGCAGCAAGCCGGGCCATTGCTTTCTCCAAATTTCTGATCACTTGAAAATGTAAGCGATTCTGACCTTTCTTTGTTTCTGTCCGAGCTGTCGGGTAGCTGAAATATGCTCATTTTGAGGTCATTGAGCAATGTTCATGTAAATACATAGATGTAACTCATGTCCAAGGGTTTTTATTAGGTTGGAGATATATTTCTGCCGCGGACTTACTTTCAAAAACTTGCATGCACGAAATTGACAAAATTTATAATGTCTGTCAAATCTTGAAGTCAATTTCAATTAAAAAAACCTGGTGTGATGTTTCGATTTGGTTTCGATGGTTTCTAAAGGCAACAATGAAAATTGGGAAAATTTGAAAAAATACGCACTTTTAAATAATTTTCCGTACTTTTCTAAACTTGCCCAATTGTCGAATATTGCCCTTTTTTCTGCTTTGAAAGTGAAGGGTATGGAGGATTTTCTTGAAAAACGCAGGGGGTTTAGTTGAGAACAAAAGTAGTCACCCTGAAAATTTCATCCCACTCGATGCAGGCGTTTGGCCTGTAGAGCGCGCGCAAACACACATACAAAAAAAAAACAAACAAACAAACACACACCAAGTGTTTTTTTTAGCAGTAGTGAAATTGATGATTTCGCTTCGCCCGCTTCGCTCGCTACGCTCATCAAAAATAGATGTAACTCATGCCCAAGGGTTTTTATTGGGCTTTATTGGGTTGGTTTTTATTGGGAAAAATCTGGTGTGATGTATCGATTTTGTTTCGATGGTTTCTAAAGGCAAATCGAAATTGGGAACATTTGATAAAAATACGCACTTTAAAATAAATTTCCGTACTTTTCCAAACTTGCCCAATTGTCGAATTTTGCTCTTTTTTCTGCTTTGAAAGTGAAGGGTGTGGAGGATTTTCTTGAAAAACGCAGGGGGTCTAAGTTGAGAACAAAAGTAGACACCCTGAAAATTTCATCCCACTCGAAGCAGGCGTTTGGCCTGTAGAGCGCGCGCAAACACACATACAAGAAGAAAAAAAAAAGAAAAAAAACACACACAACGTGTTTTTTTTTAGCAGTAGTGAAATTGATGATTTCGCTTCGCTCGCTACGCTCATCAATCAATCAACGTACATGACTCGACGTACATGACAGCGAATTACTCAACTCAAAGATTTTTGACGCACCAGCAGACAACTAGGAAGCAGGGTAGAATCATACCTATAACTATCCGGAATAGTAACATTCCATTTTTAGGGCTGGTCTTTCCCTAAAAAAATTGAATGTTTTTGTGAAGGGACGTAACCAACAGAAACGTGTGAATCCACAAAGAATCATACAACATAAATTAATTGGTCCAGTACGGATCCATCACTGAACACGGTATCAGTTCCGTGGAAAATAAAGCTTCTTACAAGTTTAGGTTTGGATCCCTGTTTATTTAACTGCTTTTCATACAAATTAAAATATTCAATTTATTTTAATTCCACCATGATAAAATAAATTGAAAGAATACCAACATTTTATTATGCCCGTTTTGCTAAAGGTCTAGCAACAACGTATACCTCGAGCTGCAATTACTGGGTTTCTGCTAGTTAAAAGGATCAAGTCCTGCCGGGTAGGTATGCTCCAGAATCATCGCAATAGATTTTGGCCACAAAAATTCTTGAATTGTTTCCATTTTCTGCAAAATAAATTAAAATTATCTGAAATAACGTGGTTTACCCAAAAAGTGGCAAAATCAAATTAATTCTAGTGTACATGAGAAAACTGGATCTTTTTGAGCTTTTCTTCTGCAATGAAATTTAGGTGCTACCTGAAATCTCATTAGCTAGAGTACATGCAAACAGGGGGGGGGGGGGGGGGCTATCATTTACTTTGTGATTTCAAAACGATTCGTTTTCAATATTACTGCCCATGGTTTAACACGGGGGCAGTGATTTGAAATCGAGTGGTTTCGAGCCAAATCGAATGAAAAAAAGTTACATGCTCGCTACCACGACAAGTTGCGAAAGAGGAAAGGTCCGTCGAGATAAAATAATCCATGGGTTTGCATTTGACCAAAAAGAAACGGTTTCGAAACCAGTTCAGATTTTTTTCTAGAAGAGTGTTCTGATTCTGGTTATTGAGAATAGCAGGTTCCAGTTTTGGGTTCCAATTCTGGTTTCAGTTCCGGTATATTGATAGGTACCCAGGGTTGGATGGGCCCATTAGGCGACCGGGCAAATGCCCGCAGGGCCGGTAGGTTTTTAGTATACTTTTGGGCCGGTTGAATTTTATCTAAGAAATGTGTGTATTTTCTATCAACGTTCAATGAGAAAAATTAGCCGAGGACTACTAACATTCCCCAGAATTGAGGTGCCGGCCGGCCGTAGGCCCGCAATGAGCGGCCTGGCGGAAACTCTTCGCGAGCCGAATGACGATACTTTGGAAACTATGTAAGGTAGCATTATACGTTATGCTGAAGATTAATGCCTGATTAAGAAGAAGTATTTCGGCATGGTCCACCGGCCTTTGTTTGACCGATTACTGCCTTGATAATGTTTGTTGAAATGGAACCGAAAGAGCGTTTGGCGGCGTTATAGGAAGGCTGTATCAAAGTATTAATTTCATTAGAAATTGCGAAAAATATCTTAGTATGCAAAAACACAAAGAATCTGTGCCTATTGGCACGCAATGGCTTACGAAAGGGTAGCACTAGGGTTTGTTTACTGCAATCAGTTCAGTTGGAGGGAAGGTTTCCCAGTGATCGGATCGTTTTGTTCGGTGCGTGGCCAGATAAAATCTTATTCGATTTGAACTCTATATGTAGAGGCTGGGTGCAGCGGCGGACTGGCCCGGGGTGCGGGGGTGCGATCGCGACTTTTGACATTCCGGGCCCAATTGCCGGACAGCAAAAATGTAAATATTTTGATAATCTGCAATAAAAAAAACTGCAAATTGCGATCTAGAAGACAAATTATGAGTAACAACGTTGGCTTTTTTTCGGCGCTTTGGAGAGGACGAATGTATCTACGCAGTAAATATGTATAGCTAATTATTTATAGGTAAATGTACCATTCTATAGCCTCGACGTCGACGTTGCCGAGAATACTAGACTAGATTGTATTTGTTTGCGAATAGCGGTGTTTTTTTTTTCAGTTGATACTCCATTTCACGTTAAGAAGTGGAGTGGATTTGCATCTTTCTCGAGGACCAACTGTTGATAAAAATGAGTGAAGAGTCCCAAAGCCAAAACTAAGAATGCATTTCACACAAAATATTGGGCTATACAGACCCTAGACACAGTAAAATTTTCGCCTGCGGCACAATGTATGGTTAATTGGTGGTAAATTGAATGACACTTAAATAAATTTTGAAGCTTAAAAAAATCTTTGCAGAATTCCTGGCTTTGCTTCATGGCTATTATATGCCTTTTTGCAATGACGGGCATAATTTTGGAACAGCACATCGGGGTTTTGAAGCCAGTCTGCCACTGTTTGTGTCAAGCCTAAAAAGGGACCTTCTTCAAGCATTAAATCAATCATGAAATGGCTTGGTTCTGACCTACCCATTCTTAAACCTTAAATTAACCGCAAACGCGTAGATTTGCTCCAATGAAAGCCTTTAACTCAAAGTTTTTGGCGCCTTGGCGGGTGGCGGGGGGGGGGGGTTTGATTTGAAATGCCCGGGCCGGCTTTTTTCCCCAAACCAACCATGTAGGTACCTACCTAAGTAAAAGACGAAAAAGATCCCACGCCCTTCACGGATGCACAGTCTTTCGCAGGTACCTATCTAACAACCAGGGCTTGGACCGAACTGAAAACCGGAAAAACCGGAAACGAAATAATAAAAAGTGGCAAAGCAAATGCAAATGCGTTGTACGTTTTGTACCCGTAAAATGAGTGTCAAAACTTGTCTTGCCAAATGGATAATCGTTTTAAAACGTATTTTTCGCATATATAAACAGTCGTAAAATCGGTTTGAAAGGAGTCTACTGGTATGCGTATGTGCCGCAATTTGGCACCAGAACATGCGATTTTATCATATCGTATATTCGCCGGGATTTCACCCACTCCCGCCGACATTCCCAATGTATATTTTCCGGCTGGTTACCATCCGGGCGACCAAAAACCGGATTTTCGTAAAGAGTAATTAAGTACCGGAAAAGCTGCGCCAATATAATATGACTTAAGGCATAATATAAAATTTTTTTTCCCTTATATTTGTTATTATAAAGTGTAATGGTGTTATGTTGTGACATCGCACCTATTGTTAAAATATGAAAACGCAATTTTAACTGGAACTGCGCCTAATGGGGGTATTTGTCCGAAGGGCATATTTACGCCTTTAGGGCATACTAACGCCCTAGGGCGTATCTTTAGAAAGAACCGGTAGAAGTACTTCCACTACGCCCCAATGGAGTATTTTTGCCCGAAGTGCATATATTTGCCAGTACGGCATATTTCTGCCTAAGGGGCATATTTCCGACCTCTGGGCGGTATAAGTACCTACACCAGACGCAAAATGACCTTAGCTGTTGACGCGCCATAAAACCCCACTATTCATTCATTCAAGTACCTACACTACGCCCTTTGGGCGTATTTTTGGCCAAATTGCATATTTATGTCCTAGAGGCAAATATTTGACCAATAGCATATTTAAATGCCTTAGGGGCATATTTACGCCCTCTGGACGTGTATATGATCGGTAAGGATACCTACACTACGCCTTATGGGCGTATTTGTGCCCTATGGGCATACTTATGCCTTTTGGGCATATTTATGCCATATGGACATATACCCTATGGGCATAGTTATGCCCTATGGGTATAGTTATGCCTTATGGGCATAGTTACGCCTTATAGGCGTAAATTTGCCCGAAGAGCATATTTTTGCCCGAAGGGCATATTTACGCCCCATGGGCGTATACCCGTGCCCTATGGGCACCAAGGGAGGGAGCGAAGCTCCCGAGCTTGCTGGATGAGCGAGTGAAGTTAGTGAAGACTTCAATTCGACTATTCCTAGAAAAAAGTAACTCAGTCATTTTTTTTTTGTCTGTTTGTTCGTTTGTCCGCGCTCTTCCAGCCAAACGGCTGAAGCGATTTTGATTCAATTTGCAGGACACCTTCGAAACCTCTGAACCTGCTACGCTTTTGAAAAGAATCGCCAAGAAATTTCTCCATAAATCGATTTTTACGAAAATTAACGATTTTTTCAAAATTGAAAAGTCGAAAAAATAACAAAATTATGTAAAAAAGACAGGTAATTTTCCAAATTTTCCTTAAAGAACCTTTTACTGTGTATGTGTGAGAATGCTCGTTCGGAGAAGTAACACAGGGGTTTGGGGGGCTGCAGCTCTTCAATCAGAGAAACTAGTTATTGAGGCCTGTATTATGTTGTATGGGTCCGTGGAGCGGGAAAAAATGTGTAAAAACCTAATGTTTTTCGCTGTTGGGGCTGGGGTTTCGGCGGTGTCTGGGTTTGATTGGAAGCGGCAGGGAAAAGAGGACTAGGAACTCTGGATTTCTCAAACAGATTAATTGCTGATAAAAACAATGTTGCTTGTTCAATGCAGTATATGAAGGACAAGCGACCACGAAAACTATCGACTTATTATAGACACTGCGTAGCGCGGCCGAGCGCATGCTGCTGGCGCTAGCCGTTCCCCAAGGATACGTCACGAGGAGGTGCCGCACCAAAACGAAAATGTCCGATTATTCCTACGCAAAATGTTTTTTTTTTCAATAAAATAAAACGGACTGTTTAATTAATTGGTATTCTGTACACTATATGTTCTTTTTACAGCCATTCGGACCTTTAAAAGTAGCATTCCGCTTGTGATTCTAGCATAGCATACGAATAGCATAGCATTCGAATCGAATGAGTATGTAAAATTTCTTAGCCTAATATTAGACAATAAATTTAAGGAACATGTGCCTGAAAGTAGCTTCAGGCTGTTACCGCTGTAAGGATCCTGCCTTCTCTGGGGGAGGAAACTTTGAGTGAATAACACACAGGCAGTGACTGTAGAAGAATTAGGTTTATTCACGACTCTGTCTCGAAAGTCCGAGCAGGGTCAGCGTCCGGAGACAACCACCTCCTTCGCATCTCAGGGTCGCAGCCCTTCAACACCCCCTCCACTTATCTGCCCCTGTGGAGGGACAGGCAACTACCCGACATCATGGCGGGAAACGTTACATACCCCTGCCAGATTAAAGCAGGGTGAAAATGAACAATGCACAATGACTTTAATCTAAAACAAGTTGCTGAAGGCAGATTAATAATAGAAAAATTGCACAATTCAAAAATATCTTAACTTAACTAACATCTCTAGGTACAAGGACTTATGCTAAACAATGTAAATTCTTGTATCATGATCATTGTCTCAACGTCATCCTAGGATTTAAAATGAATTACATATAAAAACAATCAATTCACGCCAAGGAACACTTACAAAAACATAATACCACACAAATTTTTGCCTAGGAAATATAATATATCGGATCAAAGATAATGTGAAAAAACAACTACATGTACTACATGCACATGACACACCCGATCAATGTATACTCAATCCTTTCGGCCTTGTTTCAGCTCACTTTTAAGTGTGTACCCCTGTCAAAAACAACAATACGGTCAATCAGTCTCATAGCATGAGCATGGCTAGGGTAAATCCTCGGATCTACCGACGAATTTTTGCCGAGTCCCGTTTTGACAACGCTGCCTCTGATGACAGGTTTCTTGCCTGGGTGATCGGCCGTCTGTCTGCCTCGGGGATTCGTCACATCCTGTCCCTTTGTCGACTTCTGTACAGCATGCACATTCCTCTTGCTGCAGTAATTGGCGAGTCGGATATTTGGGTTTACACCGTGGGGTAGGATCCTATTCACGGTCTTCTTGTTTGGCGTTAATAAGGGTTGGAATCTGACCTTCGTTGGCTTTTCAGCGGCGCGGCTGATAAGTGACGTCTCAGGTACGTTAATTTCGAGGGGACGCCGGAAACGGTGTGTCTCGACGGCATTCATGATCGTGTTGCCAAGACAGTGCAGGCTGTATGATGGCGAAATCGATCGCACATCTTTTACATTACTGTCATTGCTTGCCTCTTGACTATTTACTATGCCACTTGGATTTACACTCAGAATATCCATCTTTGCATTATCTTGCTGTTCAGGACATCCTAATTTTATTGCACTGATTTGCGTCACACGGTTCTCTGGCTCTTTAGTGTCGTCACAATGAACCGGCATTAGCACATCGTTAATCCAGGCCTCTACGTGTGGAGTGTTTCCACCTAACTTACTGACATGCTCACTTGGACCTTCGTCCCACAAATTCACGGTACCGATTGAGAATATTCCACACGAGTCTCCTGTTGGTTCCGTTACGATGACTTCCTGCTGGTCGGTCTTGGCTGGCGTCTCGGAAGTCTCAGGCGCAGCTACAGCTCGTTTCCCGAAGTCTCGTGGTCGTCGTCGTTCTCCCTGGAGGCGTTGAAGTCCTCGTTGGCTTTCTGCGCGGAGAGCTGGTTCACGCGTGCGGGAGTTTCATTGTTTGGCTTGGATCGCCAGTTGTTGCTGCTGTTGTTGCTGTTGTTGCTTCGGTGGTTGGTAGGGTTGCCTGCATTTGACGTGCGATAAGAATTCGCGTTCGATTTTGGCTGGTTGAATCGGTTGCTAGATGCGGTGCTCACGGACGCCTGTCTGTGGCCGCGGCTCGTCGCGCCTTCATCCATACGTTGCAGGACTTGCAAAAGTTCCGCGGTAGTGCAAATGTTGCTGGCCATTAGTATGTTGGATGTATTTGCTGGTAAAAGGGCAACTATTTGACGCACGAATCGGTATGGTTCGATAGGCGGTGTGACAAACTTAAACTTCCCCATCCAATGTATAAGGAATTCGGCCATGGAGTTGTAAACTTCTTTCGAGTATGTTGCGTTGGCGAATTCGGAGAAAATTAAGTCTTGTTTACCTGTAGACCAGAATCTCGACACGAATGCCTCTCGGAAATCTCCCCACGTCGCCCACTGGTCGGACATGGCATTCGCCCAGCCTTGCGGGGGGCCATCTAGGAGGTTGATAGCACACTCGATAATCTCTTCATCGTTGTCTTCGGTCAAATATTTTTGGAACTGTTTTAGGAATTGCAGTGGGTGCGTTGTGCCGTCTTCTGCAAAACGTCGCAGGGTCGGCGTTGCTGCATTTGTCAAAGGCAGGGCAGCCGCCGTCTTCGCGCTCCTCGGAGCCGTTGCGGATTTGCGCTCGGTGACCGGTGATTTTATAATGTCCAATTTGTTGTTTATTGTCGCCAAGGTAACCGACATGGTCGCTAACACCTCGGTTAGTTTCAAACTGTCTGCGGATGCGACGTCACGAGTCCGCCGAATCTTCACGATTTTCTTAATCTTTGGTTGTTGTGGAGACATGGTTGATTACACAAAAACACAGCAGTTATACAGAAAAACACGATTGTCTGTAAGGATACACAGAATATACCTTAACAAATTGTTCGATGCGCGAACGCTCGAAAAGTTCACTCGATGCGACGCGGACGCCACACACAACACACGGAACACGATGCGGACGCTCGCGAACGACAGTTTTTTTTTTGTTAGTTTGTACACGGATGTAAAATGGATTCAAAAGAACGTTGGGCGCCAATGTAAGGATCCTGCCTTCTCTGGGGGAGGAAACTTTGAGTGAATAACACACAGGCAGTGACTGTAGAAGAATTAGGTTTATTCACGACTCTGTCTCGAAAGTCCGAGCAGGGTCAGCGTCCGGAGACAACCACCTCCTTCGCATCTCAGGGTCGCAGCCCTTCAACACCTCCTCCACTTACCTGCCCCTGTGGAGGGACAGGCAACTACCCGACATCATGGCGGGAAACGTTACACCGCTTAAAAAAGATAATGGACATTTGCAGCGCGGATGCAGCTAAACTAGTATACTATGGACACATTCATTCTAGAAATCGCTATGGAATCATTATGTGGGGCAACTCTGTTCATGCACCCCGATTATTTGTTATGCAGAAGAAAGCTCTCCGCATCTTAGGTAAGGCAAGCTATAACCCCTGTGCTGATTTTTAGTATAAGGACTCAAGGTTCATACATAACTGTTTATTAACCTTGAAAAGGACTCATGTAAACCACTTTATAGACAACTGAAAATCATGACAATGCCCTGAATATACATATACTTGACAATTTTATTTGTAGTGGAGATCAATTATCTATAAGAAGGTAATAGTGAGATACTTCAGCATTTTACCAGAGGGAACAAAAACATTGAGATAAAGAAAAAAATATGAAAATGACTGACAATTGTCCAATTCATGCATGCCCTTTATTTTAAAACAAACTGCCAGTAAATTTAAAAAATCTAAATGGCAGTACATTTCAAGGTAGTTTAAAAAAGTAATTTTTAACTAAATGATATTATAAAGTGAACGAATTTTTATTTGATAAAGAAAATAAACTTGTACATAAGACTTGACGTGCCAATGGCTTGTACAGTAATCAACTAAGGCTGAATAAAAATCATTATTATTACTAGGGCTTCGCGAACGCAATTTGTGTTGCGTTGAAGATGAGCGTAGCGGTTTGTATAAAGCGCATAAAAGATTGAGGAAAAAATCCTATGAAAATCATGGAGCTGCAAGCCGGACCATTGCTTTCTCAAAAATTCTGATCACTTGAAAATTTAAACGATTCTGACATTTCTTTGTTTCTGTCCAAGCTGTCGGGTGGCGAAAATGTGCTCATTTTGGGGTCATTGAGCAATGTGCATGTAAATACATAGACGTAACTCATGTCAAAGGGTTTTTATTAAGTTAGAGATATATTTCTGCCGCGGACTTTCTTTCAAAAACTTGCATGCAAGAAATTGACAAAATTTCTATTATCTGTCAAATCTTGAAGTCAACTCCAAGTCAAAGGATCTAGTGTGATGTTTCTATTTGGTTTAGAATGTTTCTAAAGGCAACAATCGAAATTGTAAAAATTTTAAAACAATACGCACTTTTAAATAAATTTCAGTACTTTACCAAGCTTTCTCAATTGCCGAATATTTTTATTTTTTCTGCTTTGAAGGGAAGAGGAGAAGAGGATTTTCTTGAAAAACGCAGGGGGTCTAGGTTGAGAACAAAAGTAGACACCCTGAAAATTTCATTCCAATCGACGCAGGCGTTTGGCCTGTGGAGCGCGCACAAACACACATACAAACAAACACACACACAAGTGCTTTTTTAAGCAGTAGTGAAGTTGATGATTTCGCTTCGCACGCTACGCTCATCAATCAGAAATAAGTAATTTTCATTGATAGATGTAAATTAAGTTAATCCGTGCTAGAAATATTTCTCCAATATAATATGAAACCTCGGGCCTAACGTACATCTATGTTTGTATGTTCAAATACTCAATCAGCCCAAAATAAATATATTTTGGCTATCTGACAGCTCTAGAGAGAAACGAAGGAAGGTCACAATCGTATTCGAGTGTTCAGAATTTTCGAGAAGGCAGTGATCTGGCAGGGGCACCATTGTTTTCATATGCCTTCTGCCTCCACGTTTTTACCCGCTAAATACAAACCGCTGCCTATGCTCATCTTCAACGCAACACAAATTGCGTCCGCGAAGCCCTAGTTTAAAATACACGTGGGTATAATATGAGCTTATTTTGAATATAAAATGTGAGTGTACGTCGCATACCTGCGTATACCCTAGCTTACACCGCTGGGTATATAAATCACCTTGGGGTGCCCTGACTTACTCAACGTGACACCGCAACCTCTTCGAGTGCCGAATCGAACCGCACAAGCAGCTAGTTGACGAACAACCGCACAAGCAGAGTTGACGAACACCGCACAAGCAGAGTTGATGAACAACCGCACAAGCATAATTGACACACAACCGCACTAATAGCTAAACGAAATGTGCTGAAGTTAATAAATTACCACACCGAGCTGTTTCGGTCAGCTCAATTCGCGTTGCCAAGCGCCATGCCCCATTTCTGGCTGTCGAAAACTGCTGTTTGAAACTGTACCAATTCGCTGAAGAATCTATTGATATAGGTATTAGTTAAAGTTAATCCATTACAAAAATTTCCAAAATAAGCTCCATGGTTCTAGCCGAGACGCAAAAAGATTTAAAAATCGTGATGAAACATGCTCACAGATACGGCTTTTGCTAGTAGGAGATTTACACGAATAACATAGATTTTCCGTTGATTCAAATCGTAGTTGGTTTCCTTGGTGTCCTTATTTTGGTCGTGGTGATCAGTTTTGTTGATTTCAAGTTTGTTCAAAGCAAAGATTTGACACATCGGCAACCAATTTGTGTATTTGATTTAAGGAACTCTCGAACGAAATTGATTTTTGGTATGAAACAAATGGCGCAACTGTTGACGATCCAATAGATCAATGACAGCAATGATCCCAGTCACCAGTTACTTTAGTACCATTACTAACCTAACTTGAGTCCAATTTGAAGCAGAAAGCTCTATGACCAACTCTCTCATCCTTCAATGCGAATACTTTGGCAGCGTTTCCTAGTGATAATCATTAATGGTTTAAACTTGAGGAATTTGCCTCTAGATTCTTCAGAGCTTTTTATTTATTTATTTATTTATTTATTTATTTATTTATCAGCAACAGAATACTTTGATATTCCACGAGTGTGATATAATATAATATAATATAATATAATATATATGTTATTTGATTAATTGTAAACGATGTAGTTATTTTAAAATGTTAACATTTTTATGCTTATTGACTACGGTAATTAATGCTTTGCCTATAGTTAGTACAACAATAGTACCTATTGTAGATTATATTAAGTACATATTTATGTTTGTATGTTTTTAATATTGAGTTTAAAATAACGTGGTATAAGGTACCTAGTATAAGCAAGACAAATAGAGGTGACAATTTGGCACAATTGTTCCACACTTTGTACTAACAAGACAATATGTACTGAGATGATGAAGATAGGACGTATCTATAGTGGATAATTACGACTTGATAACATAGGATCTTGCAGTCATCTGCTTGTGCCGAGTTTTAAACCTATCTAGAGAGTCTGTGCAGGTCAAGGTCGGGATTGTCATGAATGAATTTGTTGTAAGTTTTCAATGCCCTGTTTAGGCAGGCGTGTTTATGGATGTCGATACGGCTTTTTGTTTCCCTGAATGGGTGAGAGTTCCTCGTCTGTCTGGAAGGTACGGAGAAGTTAAGTCCTGCTAGTAACGACGGGCAGTCGATGTTATTTGCAAGTTTGTGAATGAAATTAATGTCTGCAAGTTCTCTGCGGGTTGATAGTGAGGCAATATTTAGATCGAAACAATATTGCATTTAGTCGGAAGACTGACAGATGGAGTGGTTTTTGAAATTCAGCCATTTGATGAAACGTTTTTGAATGCGTTCTACCTTTGCCACGAGTGTGCTGTGGCATGGGGATTCCAGATGTGGGAGGCATAATCAACAATTGGGCGAATTGAAGAGAGAAAGATATGTCTGTTAGTGGTTGTTGAAAAGTCAGAGAGACAGTGTCGTTTAAAAAAACCTAAAATTTTGAAAGCTTTGAGAACTATTGTTGTGATATGTGGCTTGAAAGAAAGTTTTGAGTCCATAATCACTCCTAGATCACGGATTTTCCCTACGTGTTCCAATGTGGTCCCATTCGCGACATACTCTTTGGTGATATTCCTCTGCTTTAGGGATATAGCCAGAGATTTACATTTTTTGGCATTGAGATTTAATTTCCACAAATCGCATCAGGTGGAGAGGGCGGTTATGTCGTCCTGAAGCAGTTGTGTATCCGCCAAAGATGAAATTGGCAGATACAGCTTTAGGTCATCGGCGTACATGAGGCACTTTGCATTCTTGATACACTTTGGGATGGAATTCACAAAAAGCAAGAACAATAGAGGGCCCAGAACTGAGCCTTGATGCACACCTGATGTGACACTCACGCACTTGGATTTTGAACCATTAACGCACATGGCTTCAAGCAGCATTTTGGGCTGCTTTAGAAATGGTGCGTGATTGAGCCGAACAGAAACAGCTGGATATGGCGAACTTAGCCGGAACTTCTTGTTTATTTGGAAAAATCTGTTATCGCTTCAGAAAATACAAAACGACACGGATTGAGGTCTCTCAATGGAATGGTAATACTGGAACCGGTTGAAGGTCACACATATTATGTTCTGGCCAAGGGCCGTCGATAAATGCTATTTATAACTCGAGTTTTCAACCATTTACAATGAACATTTCAGATTTATTTCAGCAGCTGTCGTTCCAATATGACAAAACGCCCAGAGCCAACGTCCAATTCTGGTTCGGGTCTTCCTTTCCAATTTTAGACTGGCGTACCCTGGCAATTTTCTAACTAGTCTCAACCAAGTATGCAAACCCGAGTCGTTCGCCAACGGGAAAGCTTCTTTCTTAATTTCCCAGCAAGCAATCGTCGACGACGACATGGCCGGGAAGGAACCGGCGAATGCAGCGCTTCCGACGGCCACTTGGTGTGCCTCAGGGTCGCGATAATGTCCCTACCTTATGGGCTGCTGTTTTTATCTCTAGTTAGCGCGCGGCACAAAGTAATATGGTGCAGAAAGAATTAACATCGACGACGGAAGAAAATAAATAACGAGACGATCAGTGACGAGACTATATGAAAGAGCTAAACATATCTCGTATATAGCTTTATATATAGTTGAAAATTGGAGCTCATACAGTTTTGTTGCGAGCTCGTTGCCGGGCTTGCCATTCACTGGGGTAATTTTGGACAAGGGTTTCCTGCTCTGGATGGTTGAGCATCAGACGGGGAACTAATTTTCATTTCATTTTACATTTCCTAGAGTTAGTTGATGGATAAAGGCATAAAAAAACAGTGTTGATAGTATTCAGTATATAATAGTTGTTTGAATGCTGATTGTCGATAATTAATTATTTTAAACTCTTTAAAAAAACTTTCCCAACGTTTTGAAAGTTAAACTGTTTTCCCAAAGTTTTAAACCATATGTAAGGATATAGGAAAGTGTAGTTTATGAGTGAAGCGAGCAGAGCGAAATCTTCAATTTCATCCCCCCCCCCCCCCCCCCCCAAATTTACAACATGTGTGTGTGTGAAATCCTTTGAAATTATTACTTTATGTCTTGCGTTGGATTCCCGCTGCCGGACTAGCCATTTATCAAGTCCAAATTTATTTACGTTAAGAGATAAGAGTTAAGAGAGCTTTTATATTAAGACTCATTATATATATATATATATATATAATGAGTCTTAATATAAAAGCATCAATCTCTTAACGTAAATAAATTTGGACTAGATAAATGGCTAGTCCGGCAGCGGGAATCCAACGCAAGACATAAAGTAATAATTTCAAAGGATTAAGTTGAAAATCATCATCACTCATATATATATATATATATATATATATATATATATATATATATATATATATATATATATATATATATATATATATATATATATATATATATATATATATATATATATATATACTTCGCAAACGCCCGGACGGTAAAGAAGGAAGAAAAACTCTACCCGCGCATAGTAAGGGAATCTATAGAAATAGAAAAGCGCCCCGCCACAATGAACAAACGGGATGACGCCAAACGACTGCCACAAGTTTGGAAACTAGCCCTTCTACCCTACATAATTACAGCCGCATCCCCAAAATCAGCATCCGCGTCGAACACTAGCGAATCCATGCGTCATCCACCCACTCCTACCCCTGGTCCTATGACAAGAAGCAGGACTACATCGGCAAGACTGCAAAGTCAAGACAATCGACCTTGACCTCCTGGCTAAATTTTTTCTTTTGAAATGTCATTTTGTAACTTTGGTTTATTTGTTGTGATTATCTCTTGTACCTTGTTTTGTTTTTTAGTTCGTATTGCTTGACCCTTGAAAATGGCCAGACAATTTGGTCGAAACGTTGGGAAAGAAAATATAACTATAAAGGCCATATTCCACTATGGTTGCAACCTGCCGATCCATGGCCCTCTAAATTTTTTTTTTTTTTTTTTTTTTTTTTTTTTTTTTTTTAATTCCAGATTGGTCATTAAGAAATTGGAATGTCACATTTTGCTATACATACATTTCATTATTGTAAAATTCGTTTAAAGAGTAAAAACAGTGATATTTTAAAAAAGCTTCAAGCAATTTTAAAAAGTCTTTATCATCGTATCTACATTTAATATAAAAGGGCAGATGATTAAAAATGTTTACACCAGTTAAAATAGGCCCATTACAATACGTTGTCGTTGTCAAGTCATACATTTTTCTATTGTCTCTTAAAACATATTTGTGATACTGATCAAATTTCAGTTTTGTAAGATTCTTATTAATAGTTACATATATCACAATACTAAAAATATACATACAAGGCAGAGTCATGATGTTGTATTTCTTAAAAAGAGGTCTCGTCGAATCTTTAAAATATACCCCAGGGTCGGTTGGGTCGTAGCTGGCATTAGCAAGGTATTTAATCGATCTCTTTTGTAACAGAAACAATATCTTTGTAAGAGGAGAATGTCCCCAAATTGGCTGTGTGGAAATCGCATATTTTTCTTATTCTTTTTATTAAATAACAGCCGGAAGAAATCTTATGAGCTACATTATTTATGTGTGTATCCCATTTTAAGCGTTGGTCAATCGTTAGTCCTAAAAATTTGGTCTCTTGCACTACCTCAATACTTTTTCCATTTAAATAGACAAGAGGTGATATACTTTCATTTGATCGATCCCTTTGTGTATTAAAAGATATAAGAACAGTCTTTGAGACATTAAGCAAAAGGTTATTACTCGAACTCCAATTGGCCATTTGGCTCACGGCTAATTTGCTCGTGACAGCGATACTATTTATTTCATCATTAATTAACTGAGTGGTATCATCGGCGAAGGTTGTCAAATGCCCTTTGGTTACCGTCAATGCAAGGTCGTTTGTGTATATAATGAACAGTATATGAGAGATCGACGCTCCTTGAGGGACACCTATATTAACTATAGCTTCGTCAGAGTATGTTGTTCCTCCGGGATGTGAAATCTTAACAGCCTGTTTCCTATTTCGAATAAAAGATTCCACCCATCTGTTAGCTACACCACGAACCCCGATATAATGCAATTTGGATAGTAAAATGTCGTGGTTAACCATGTCAAACGCCTTCGTAAAATCGTAAAAAATTCCGTATGATTTGTCGTTTGTTTTTAAAGATGACATTAATCGATGAATGAAATCACTGATTGCCGAAGTGGTGGATCTTGCCTTCCTAAAACCATGTTGACACTCGCTTAGAAGTTGGTTCTTCTCCAGGAATAAAACTAAGCGCAAGCTATATGCATTTTCAATTAATTTCGAGAATACAGACTGTAAAGCTAATGGTCTATAATTACCCAATGTTGCTTTGTCTCCTTTTTTATGTAATGGGCATACAATGGATTTTTTTAGTGCCTCGGGAAATATGCCGAACTCAAATGATAAGTTGGTTATATGGATCATGGGTTCAGCCAGGTAAACTGCTGCATTTTTTAGAACGAACGGATGCATATCATCATAGCCCGGTGTCCGTTTCTTCGTAACTTTTTCCATGATTTCAAAGAACTCTTTATGGCCCAATGGATATAAGAATAGATTCCGACTGGTAATTATTGTCTGCGTTGTGGTCGTTTTGTTACTATTCAAACTAGCTGCAGTATCTATAAAGTGTTTGTTAAACAAATCGGCTATTTGACTAGCTGTTGATATCTCTAAATTTTCGTGTTTTATCGTAACAATGTCGCGAGAATTCCTATTCACGCCACACTTTTTCCCATTATTACTATCAATAACATTCCAAGCTGCCTTGGATTTATTTATCGACTTTGATATGATTTGACTGTTGTGGTTTTTCATTGCGCTTTTTATTTCCAATGCATATTCTTTTTGGATGTTAGTATATGCACATGTGTCCTTAGGATTAAAGCTCATTCGTGATATTTGATACAAATGTTTCACTTTTATACTCTTTGCCAGCAGCTCAGGCGTGTACCATTCTTTACTTTTGCTTGGTCTGCTCCCTCTTTTCGTATGAAAAACCCGAGGAAAAGCTGATTCGAAACACTCTTTGAACTTCGATGCGAATAGGTTAAATGCTTCATTGACATCATCTGCCATAGTGACCGTATCCCAGGTCACTACACTGAGTGCAAGTAAAAACTTTTCCAGTTTCCGTACAGTCTCCGTCGAGGGTAGACGTGCCCTTAGCGAGCTCCCTTTCAATTGTTAACCATGGTGGACACGGATACCTGGCGGGCTAGGATAGGGTCGTGGCGTAGTGGCTGTGGCGGTACCAGTGCTAGTGCTAGAAACGCAAGTGAAATTAAAAACCTACTGAGTCAAGTGTTGTGCGTTGCAATTATTGCAGTGTTACTTGTGATTGGTGGCGTTGAAGTAAACCCTGGTCCCACGACGGATGAAAAGCTCGACGCTATTATTGTCAAGGTTAATAAACTAGATTCTGTTGAAGAAAATGTGCTGTCGATACGGCATCAACTGTCCAACCTAGAGACGACAGTTGGGAACATGGGAACAAGAATCGGTGAGCTCGAGGCGACTGTCGCATCTCTTACAACGGACAATGCATTTCTAACACATAAACTAGCTATGATGGCTAAAAAAGAAGACTATCTGGAAAACCAGAGTCGGCGTAATAATTTGGTTTTTAGAGGTCTTAGCGAAAAACAGGGCGGCAATGAATCCTGGAAAGATTGTGAGGACCTTATTATAGACACTACACGTCGACTACTAGGCGTAAAGTTGGAATCGAGAGACATCGAAAGAGCGCATCGTGTGGCAGGAGGAAGGTTTCCCAGAGCAATTGTCGTGAAATTTCTCAGTTTTAAGACTCGTGACGAAATGTTTAGATGCAAAAAAAACTTAAGAGGTACCGATATCAGTATCTCCGAGGACTTTTCCCAGCGTGTTATCGAGGATAGGAGAATTTTACTAGCTGAAATGTTGCACGCTAGGCAAGACAACCATGACGCGAATGTGACATTCGATAAACTTAAAGTGAACGGGGTAATCTACAGGGTTGACGAAACCACCAAGCAAATTGTGCGTGCTTACAATGAAAAACCGCAAGATCAGCAAAGGGTACAGGCACCTACTACTCTGAAGCCACCGATGCCGCCACCGATGCCGCCACCACTGCGGCACCAGCAGATCCAGGAGAACCATCAACAGATACGCCATCAACAACAGCTGTACCAAAAACATCAGCAGCAGCAGCAGCAGCAGCATCAACAGAAACAGCAGAACAGTGATGGGAGTGCTCCTCTCAAAAGGCGTGACATTCAGGACAAGCAGGAGCAGCCGGACCTACGCAGACCGACACAGCCGCCGCAAACGCTGAATCGGCAACCCCGGGAAGCATCGCCATCGCTTTGCAGTGCTGTAACCACTTACCTCCCAAGAAAGAGTGAGAGGATTCGGGGACAGGGGCCATCAATCGACATCGCGGAACAAGCACCGTTAACTTATAATGGGAAGGAACACCAGATGCGCCGGGGACAAGATGGGAAGCTGACCGAACGGACGCTGCCATCAAACGATGTCAGGCCGGAGCAGGTATCGTAGGGCTTTACGAGCGGCAAAAGTGCGCTCCTCAAAGACACTATTACCTTAGCTGTACCCAACCCTAAAGAGCGCAGACACAATACATTGCATTATACAGGCAATGAAATTTGTAATAGTCATAGTAATGTAAGTGATACTAATTGTCACATCACTTTGTTCTATCAAAACATCCGTTCGTTACGTTCTAAAGTCGATGAATTATATTTAGCAATAAACGACCTCAACTTAGATGTAAATATCATTACTTTGTCAGAACATTGGTTGAAAAAGCATGAAGGTGATAGCATTGTTTTACCGAACTTTCAACTAGCATCCATCTTTACTCGTGAAATCTACTCTCACGGAGGAACTTGTATTTTTGTAAGAGAAAAGACGGAATATTTAGCAAGACTGGACATTGTAAGACTGAGTGAAGATAAAGTCTTTGAATGTTCGGCAATTGAGCTAAAGAAATTAAGTATAATTATTTTATGCATCTACCGGTCGCCTAGTGCCTGCTTTAAAAGATTTATAAATAAACTCGAATTCTTATTGTCCATGCTAATGAAAGAAAATATTACAAGATCAATCTTAATCAGCACAGATATCAATATAAACACTCTCGGAAACTGTCAAAACAAACTTAAATTATGCTCACTTTTAAACTCCTTTAATATTAAACTAGCAATTAATAAACCAACTAGAGTAACACATTCCTCGGCTACCTGCATCGACAATATTTTAACGAACCTGGAATTAAAAAATTTAGAACTTAAAGTTAAAGAATATGGGCTATCCGACCATAAATCTCTTACTCTTTCATTGAACGTTAAAAATTCAATTGGTAACAAAGAAAATCTTATGGAACCTATTAATTACATAGAGAAACGATTTTACAATGAAGTAAATGACAAAAAGATGACGTCCCTTATGATGTACGAAAGTTGGGTATTAGTGACCCAACAGGCTAACGTCAACGCAAAAACCTCTCATTTTTCAAGTGTCCTTAATACTCACTTCAATAAAGCTTACCCACTTCGTAAATTTAAACCTAATATACGCAGAAGAAATCCATGGGTTACGAAAGGTATTAGAAATTCTTGTAAACATAAACGAGGCATAATCATAATAGGTAAAGAAGCAAATAGTTCGGTGTGGAATTCACATGTCAATAAATATTCATGTGTACTAAGGAAAATAATTAAAACAGCCAAGAGACAACAAATCCACAAGGAAATTAAGAAATCAACAAATATTATGAAAACTTCTTGGAAATTAGTTAATACTGAAATAGGTAGAAAAACTACAACTAACAGAAGAATTACAGAACTAACAATCAATGGAAAAACATTAAGTACACCTACAGATATTGCTAATGGATTTAATGAATACTTTATCAACTGTGCTAAACCTGATAACACCTTACCTAAACTTGATCTAAAACTAGCAATTAGTAAACTTGATAGATTTCCTGCGAACCAACACTCGATGTTCTTATTTCCTGCTACTTATAATGAGGTACGACTAATTATTAATGAGCTAAAAAACACAGCGGGGCTTGATGATCTACCAACTAAAATAATTAAAAACTATTCTCCATACCTATTGGAACCTATATTTCAAATTTGCAATGACTCTCTAGCTAAGGGTACGTTTCCAGATCTATACAAAATTGCCAAAGTCCTCCCGCTGCATAAGAAAGGATCTAAAAAAGATCCAAGTAACTACAGGCCGATTTCACTTCTAAATCCGTTTTCAAAAATATTAGAAAAACTTATGTTTAAACGTCTCATAGGATTCCTGAAGAAATTTAATATACTTACAAATGAACATCATGGATTTTTAAAAAATAAGTCTACTGAAACAGCAATTTTTAATTTTATGGAAGATGTAACTGCAGCATTGAGTGCTAAAAATCAAGCGATTGGAATTTTTTGTGACCTAAGCAAAGCTTTTGACTGCGTTAACCATGAACTTTTATTATTAAAACTTGACCATTATGGAATAAGGGGAACAGCTAATAACTGGTTTAAATCATATCTTACTAATAGAAAACAGCCAGTAATAATAAATAGAGTAGACTCAAATAATACGATAAAAAACTTTTACTCTAACGAATTAACTATTATACAAGGAATCCCTCAAGGGAGTACTTTGGGCCCCCTTTTATTCCTAATTTACATTAATGATTTACCAATAAATATAATTAACGCTAAACTAACAATGTTTGCTGACGATACTAGTCTTTTAATAACGGATCAACTATTAAAAAATACAGAGGATAAAGCTAACAAAGCAATGGAGGAACTTTGCGAATGGCTAAAATATAATCAATTAAACCTAAACTCTAAAAAAACCCAGATTATAAAATTTAAAACAAAAGGTAACATTTCCCAATCCCAAGCTGTACCCGTGGTATTGGCAAATGGTGAAAAGCTCGAAATAACTGACCGGGCACCTTTTTTAGGAATTGAACTAGATGAGCAGCTAAACTGGAAACAACAAATAAAATCACTTCAAAATAAACTTTCTAAACAATTTTATGCTATTCGAGTACTTAAAAACAAATTTCCTAAACAAACCTTAAAAATGATATACCATGGCTTGTTTGAATCTCATATGAGTTATGGCATAATATTCTGGGGAAATTCTCAAAACCACAAAAAAATATTCACGCTCCAAAAAAAAGTTGTCCGTACTATGCTAAATTTAAAATCTAAAAAATCTTGTCGTAAATATTTTGAATTACTACAGATAATGACTATGCCTAATCTTTACATTTATAAACTTTTAACCTTTATAAAAGCTAATCAAAACTATTTTCCTTCACATGACCATAACCATAGGACTAGAAATAAAAATAACTTTAAACTACCTCGAGATAAATTAACTCTAATAAAAAAACAAGTTAAACCGACTGGCTTGTTTTTATATAATCTATTACCTAACGATATAAAACAATTAGATGTCAATAAGTTTAAATCTAGATTAAAAAGATTCCTTGTTAAAAATGTGTTTTATACTGTAGACGAATTTAAATTAGCTATTAAAAGTCCAAATGTAGAGTTGTAAAATTGTTACCCTAACCCAATTTGTTTAAGAATAATTATAGATAAACATTATTATATTATTATTATTTTATGCTATTATCTTTATCATCGGTTTCATTATTATTAATATTATCCTTATTCTTATTATTATTATAATATTTTCTTATTTTTATTATCTTTATTATTATTATTATTATTATTATTATTATTATTATTATTATTATTATTATTATTATTTTTTTTTTTTATTATTATTATTATTATTATTATTATTATTATTATTATTATTACTAGGTACTATTATTATTTTATTATAACTTTTATTATTATCATTGCTATAATAATTCTAAGTATTTTTTAATATTATTAATACTATTATTGCTATTATTATTATTATTTTATAATAATGTAAATATTCAGTTTCATTGTGTTTAGAATACTTAGTTTTTATGTTTCAAAGAGTCTGTACATTCTACTGTCCCCAAACAGTATAAGAATTTTTAGACTTAAATAATAAATATTAATGTTATTTTGTTTGAACGACCTCTTGGATACCTTTATATTTTGTTCCGTGTTATTATTTTCCGTCAAATGAGAATCCTTTTGTATATAAACTAACTGCGCCATATGGCCAGAAAGACCTAGATCCACATTGGCAATAAATTTGACTTGTGAGCTATTAGTGATTACATTGTCAATTACAGTAGACGTGATAAATGATTTCGTTCTTGCAATTCTAGTAGGTTCCAAATTCAGCAGTTTACAATTAACAATGGATACTGCTTCTTTGAACGCATTACCACTCGAATTGTCGTTTAAGTTGATATTAAAATCTCCGATGAGTAAGACTTCCTTGTCTTTACTGCTCACCCTTTCTATCATCTCAACCATCATTTCCAAAAATACGTTTACATTTGCTTTTGGGGGACGATAACAAACAATAACAATAATTTTCTTAGGGGCTGATAATTCTATGGCACACAGCTCCAATTCTCCTTCCACCGCTAATTGATCAATGTCGTTTCTTGATATGTATTGACAAGTTGATTTCACATTTACGTAAATACCGGCACCTCCACCTTTCCTCTCTTGTCTACAATACATAGCAGCTGGTTTAAACTGATTTACAACCAATACTTCTTTTTGCTCTTTGGAGAGCCAATGCTCGGTTATACATAGAATATCAATAGTGTCATTCAATGTGGAAAGTTCAATTTCAAGGGCATCTATTTTGTTTACCAAACTTCTAATATTTAGATGTAGCAATTTAACGCAATTGTGCCCTTTTTGCGTTTCATTACCGACCCTACATTCTTTGCCTATTTTTCTCGACTCTATACTGTCTTCCTGTCTGATTTCCAACTGCGGAATCTCTAGCTGCTAGGATGTTTCTCCCACTCTTCTCACTGCTTCTTCAATTTTTTTGACCATCAACTGGCCTAATAATTGTCCCCCTCGCCGATTGAGGTGTAGTCCATCATTTGCTAACTCACGTGGGGTTATCCTCGAATTGGGATCGTAGAATGTCGCACCTTGCTCGCAGCATAACCACTGCACACCATCGTTCAGTTTGTCGATGGTACTCTCATATTTGTCATTCCTGTAAGCTAGACCTCCTATAACCCACTTTGCCTTAGACCACTTCACCTTCACTGTCTCAATAAGTTCATCGAATTCGGCTAACAGATGCACCTTAGATCTTCTTTTCGTGTTGTTTGTACCTACGTTAATTACGATCACCTCTGGCTCGCTCTCTGTTTCGGTCTTCAAGCGCAGTTGATTAGTAAGTTCATTCACACGTATTCCCGGATACACTTCAACTTCACATCCCTCGCGTTTACAGATCTCTGCTGCTCCCTTTATCATAGAATCACCATACACTTTGACTTGTCCCTGTCTGAATTTTGGTACTATTGGCGCTTCCTCTGCACTGGTATCTTCCTTTACAATGCTCTTTCGTGTAATAAACCTCCTATATTTCTCGTCCCGGGTTTCTTTTTTCTCGATGTTATCACTTGTTCCTTCGTCACCATCGCAATCTCTATCTTCTCTATTGGTATCTTCTTCCCTGGCCGCACCATCTTTTTCTTGCCTGTTCTGAGTAACATATTTCCGTCTTCCTTCGAATGCAATGCTGGAACCATTATTTTTCCGCTGTCCTAAGCTCCAGACTGTTGCTTTCGGTTTCGGAGATTCAAGTTGACTGATCATATCCCTGACTGACGACGGACCTTCCCTACGTGTATCATCTCGGATAGAGGTATCCACGCCCCTTTCGTGACGTTTCAGGTTATTTATTAGATCAGTGATTTTTGTTTCCATCATGGAAATAATTGTCTCCAAATTATGATTTCTCTTCTCCATTTCGAGTATCAGCCTATCCTTGTCGGCTAGTTTGTTATACAGCTCCAATGTTACATTAGCTTGACATCCCTTTAAGTTGATTGCCAGTCGCTTACCGCCATTTTCGTGTGTGGCGTCACCGCTGTCATCTATCTGAGTTTTGGTGAATTCTTCTTCTAACGCTGATTTGATTTTCTCTACTAATTCATTTTTCTTACCAATCTTGTTAATTCCCAGCCTGTCGCACTCTTTCTTAAGATCCTGAACAGTTTGTTCATTCAACAAATTTATTTTTTCACGGAGCGACGCACACTGCACTACCTCTCCTCCCGCCATCTTGGATCGGATCCTTCTCCGGATCCAAAACCTCAAAATGGTTTTGTTCCATTGGTGGTGATAGTAAATTTGCGGTAAGAAGGCCTAGGATCAGCAGGTTGCAGCCCTAGTGGAATATGGCCTTAACACAGTTCAATCCAAAAAACAACGATTTTAATAAACCTTGCTGTGAAAATCTAAATACATACATACATATATATATATATATATATATATATATATATATATATATATATATATATATATATATATATATATATATATATATATATTAGATTTTCACAGCAAGGTTTATTAAAATCGTTGTTTTTTGGATTGAACTGTGTTAAGGCCATATTCCACTAGGGTTGCAACCTGCTGATCCTAGGCCTTCTTACCGCAAATTTACTATCACCACCAATGGAACAAAACCATTTAGAGGGCCATGGATCGGCAGGTTGCAACCATAGTGGAATATGGCCTTTATAGTTATATTTTCTTTCCCAACGTTTCGACCAAATTGTCTGGCCATTTTCAAGGGTCAAGCAATACGAACTAAAAAACAAAACAAGGTACAAGAGATAATCACAACAAATAAACCAAAGTTACAAAATGACATTTCAAAAGAAAAAATTTAGCCAGGAGGTCAAGGTCGATTGTCTTGACTTTGCAGTCTTGCCGATGTAGTCCTGCTTCTTGTCATAGGACCAGGGGTAGGAGTGGGTGGATGACGCATGGATTCGCTAGTGTTCGACGCGGATGCTGATTTTGGGGATGCGGCTGTAATTATGTAGGGTAGAAGGGCTAGTTTCCAAACTTGTGGCAGTCGTTTGGCGTCATCCCGTTTGTTCATTGTGGCGGGGCGCTTTTCTATTTCTATAGATTCCCTTACTATGCGCGGGTAGAGTTTTTCTTCCTTCTTTACCGTCCGGGCGTTTGCGAAGTCTACCACGTGTCCTTCTCCATCGGCATGTTGTGCCAACGTTGACGTCTTCAAGGAATCCGCGACAGCTAGCCTATGCTCTTGAATTCTATGCTCTATCTTCCTGTTGGTTTGGCCAATGTATGTTTTGTTGCAGGATCCACATGGTACCTCATACACTCCTTGCGACTCATTTGTGACGAAATCCTTTCCTTTTGTGAAGAGTGAGCCGATTTTCTTGTGGGGCTGGTATATTGTGGAAATGTTCTCTTTTCGTAGGATTCTCCCAATACGGTCTGTTATTCCTTTAACGTAAGGAAGGAGAACCTTTTTATTATCTGTGGTGTCGTCTTCAGAGTCATCATTGGTGTTTTTTGGCGTCCACTTCACTGCTCGGTTTATCTCTGAATTAGAGAAACCATTGTCGCCGAGAGCATATCGAAGTTTAATAAGCTCTTACCTAGGTGTTCTTTGTCTGCGAGTAGTTTTGAGCGATGAACTAAGGTTTTCGGTATGGAGCTTATTTGAGCAGGATAAGGGTGTGAGGAAGCATGGAGGTAGCGGTTGGTATGCGTTGCTTTTCTGTGGACTGTGTGTGACAGGGTCCCATCTTCTCGTTTTATAAGCAGGACATCCAAAAACGCAAGCTGGTTGTTTTGTTCGGTTTCTACCGTGAATTCTATGTTTGCGTGCATGTTATTCAGATGGACCAGAAACAAATCTACGGCCTGTCTTCCATGTGGCCAAAGAACGAATGTGTCGTCAACATACCTTAGCCATAGACTGGGTTGAAGGTGGTGGGTTTCAAAGGCCCGTGTTTCCAGATCTTCAAGGGATAGGTTGGCAATTACGGGTGACAGTGGTGACCCCATTGGCGCTCCTTCAACTTGCTTGTAATTTTTTCCACCATAGGCGAAATAAGTATTATTTAAGCAATGTCGGGCTAGGTCGAGTAAAAACTGAGGTGGTGAATGTTTTTTCTAAGGAATAAGGAATTTTTTTGAATATTAAGGTATGTTGACTACATCGGCAAGACTGCAAAGTCAAGACAATCGACCTTGACCTCCTGGCTAAATTTTTTCTTTTGAAATGTCATTTTGTAACTTTGGATTATTTGTTGTGATTATCTCTTGTACCTTGTTTTGTCTTTAGCGCAGCTTCCCACAACGTGTTATATGAGGAAAGATGGCTGATGGCTGATGGGGAAGATGGCTTATGCTCTGAGTGGTTTCAAAATGGATCTACCGTCCATCTATGGGATTCCGCAGGACCCTGTGGAAAAATTATTGAGTGTATAATTTTTGAATCAAAAATTATTCTGTTTTGCGGAACGATAGTCTAAACACCAGAAAATAAGTAATTAATTAAATTGCAAACGAGAAGAGCCAAAAAAGTGTGACTGATTTCTTCCCATTCAGCTGTTTGGGCGAAATGTTAGCGGGGCAAAATTTGTCACTTAAAATTCAGATATCTACCAAGCGTTACAAAAAAACTAATGGAATTGATAGAGAGTGTGTTAGAATGTTTCAAATTTTGGCATTGCACTAAGAAAACTGTTTCCTTGCAAATTGAGAAAGTAAGTTTATCATTATTTCAAAAAAACTAAAATTACCTCACCATTGGCTAGGCAAAATTTGGATTATTGTCAGTGTTGACAATTTGAGATCAGCTAAGATGACAGAAAATTGTCACTGTGTGTTCTACTTTCCAATTCAAAAGGTTGTTGCCGAAGGTGCAAGTTAATTTGAAATAAATATATTTAAAGTGCATTCACAACACAAGCCGATAAGTATTACCATCAATGACATTACTAGGTAAGAGGTAAGTAGGATCCCACATACCAATGCCTCTGAAAAAGTTTTAAAATAACTATTTTGATTCTCGCCTGGCTAGGTAAATGTTTGTTTCCAACCGGTTCTGGTGTACCTGAACCAAGTCTATTGTACCAAGCCACTTTGCTTGTGGTAGGCCTTACAAAATTTATGTAATCTTCTAATTGCGGAGATAAGCGGAGGATGCCATTGAGCCGAGAATGGCGGTAAGGTAGAACGCACAGAATCGGATATATTGTACTACCTTTGCGATAAAAATGAAAACTTGATTTGGCTAGTAGATATGTACTATGTATAGGTAGTAGGTACCAAGGTATGTTTATTTTCAACACAAAGGTGCTTTATAATGAAATAAAGAATTGGATAATATATTGTACTACCTTTGCGATAAAAATGAAAACTTAATTTGGCTATGAGGTATGTACTTTGTATAGGTACCTAGGTAGGTGTATTTTCAACACAAAGGTGCTTTATAATGAAATGTAGGTTCTTCAAATCTGACATCTTTCTGAAACATTTAGAGAATTAGGGAACTGCTGTCCTTTTAAGATCTCAGTAACTGGAAGACTGGCTTTACAAAAAGTAAAGTGTATAATACTCTTATTAATAGACAATACTAGTACTTGCCTGTTTTACTATACGAGTAGCTAGCCATTATTTTATCAACACCAATCCAGACTGTCGAGTAGGCCTATTCCAAACCTAAAAGTTTGTCGAAATAGACCATCGCTCTCACAGCAATTCTAGTGAATTAATTTACGATCGTATATATTACTAAGCAAGCAGAACCAACCATGCTTCAAAACGTTTTAATCATTGGATAGTAGAAGTTAGCCACAGAATGAATAATAAACTACAAACAACCTCATTTCTTTGCTCAAGTCTAGCCTAACCTACCAGCTGACTTGGCTTTGACTATTTCCACCACACGCAAATTACCCTGTTGTAGATTTAAGTGCATTCAATTAATGGGTCGTAAAAGTATGGTTAAACGTTTTGTTCATAACAATATATTTTTAAAATAATGAAATTTTACATGCTATTTATATAATATTATTTTGTTGTAGTTGCCTGTCAACTTGTGATCTGTTCTAAAACTTCTTGCCGGCTACGTGTGTATAGTCGTTCATCTGGAGTGTGTCTTATCTCACTTCAATAATATGACATGCCCTACCAAATAAAAATAAATACTCTGTGATACCAAGCTTAAGAAAATAGTATTCAAATTGTGTGGGATATCAGTATAAACAAGTCATAGGTGGACACACATGTTGAGTATAGGAATGTTCCTATTACCTCTGCACTGCTCTGCATACTGAATTTGAAGGTTAGCTAACTACTGACAAAGATACCTACTTTTCAATTTTATTTTGTATATTTTTTACTAATTCACCAACAAATTTATAAATTTGGTGGTAATAGTGCCATGAGCTGCCTCGCCATACAAGTTATTGGTTGATAATTCACTTTCATTTTGAGTTTGATGCACAATGAGTAGTGTTAGCCCATCACCACAGAAGGGGTTCTCTGGGTCTACTTATCTATTTCAAGACAGACATAAAAAATAGTATCTCGATTGCTAGTTTTTAAAGCCATAGTATCACCGATCCTCTTAAAAGATACGTAATATTGGTTGCATGCTGAGTTTGAGTTGCGGTTTACATCACGAAGTATTTCCTGATAAGTCATGTTTCAAGTGTTATTATAAATTTACTTAGATGTTAGGTGGGTATTTATGTCTACAGGCAATGTGTAAAATTTCAATGGTTGTTGAACTATTTTATAGATTGTTGATTTCCGGTTTCAGACGATTTAGTAGGTATCGGTCACAGACTGGTAGGTACAACGTTTAGTTACCATATATCAGTCGTACCTATATACCTACACTTCGTTCAGCAAGCATTTAAACGTGATACCTATTCCACATTTTACTCTGCTTTTCTTTGGGTGTAGGCAATACAAATGGGGGTTTTGGGCCTAATTTGACGGTTTTTTTTATGATAAAATACAGACCGAAATGTCAGCTTCTCTTTGCGAGCCACAGGCCGTGACTACGGAAAGAGAATCCGTTGAAATGTTGCCAAGTTATCTTTGGGGAGGGAGCCACGCTGCTGTCGCAGAAGGCAGACGGGGGCTTTGGCAAGTGGTAAGGAATGAAGCAAGAAGAGAGGTGAAGAATTTAATTATGGTGAATGGAAAATAGAAAAGAAAAAGGGTGCACAGAACTTCCTAGACCAGAGTCCGCGTACCGCAACAGTGACGTGGCCGAACTACTCTTGGTCTGGGTCCTCTCCGGGAGCCTATCCGGTAAAGGAAACCTTACGGGAAGCAAAACCTCCCCTCCTGGCATAGCCCCCCGGGTCGTCGGACCACGCAAACCCCGTCACCACGGTAAGGTGGTAGTTAGAGGGGGTTGAAATTGTTGTTACAATTCCGGTTCCAGTTCCAGTATTGATTCCTCAGAAACAGACGAAAAGATCCCACGCCCTTCCTGGATGCACAGTCTTTCGCAGGCATCATATAACAGTCTATTCTGTGTGGTCATTGAACCAAAATACATTGGCAATTTATTAAGAATATCGGAAAAATATTAATGAATAAATGAATAGTGGGGTTTAAGGCACTTCACCTACATTAACTTGCCTACATCAACCTACAGGCACTTCACTTTACATTAAGAACTTCGGAACGCTTTTTGAAAACGCTGAGAATTTAAATATTTTGTAAAAAATAATTTTCTGATTCTGGTTTTCAAGTTTTTCTTTACGAGGTTCAATTACCCATTACGGTTCTGAAATATTAAGGGTTCTAAGCGGTTCCTATTCTGGCTCCGATTCTGGCTCCAATTCCAGTTCGGGTCTCTGGTAGGAACAAGCTGACTCTTGTCATGCAAATTAGACTGTTCCACTTGCAAGTGGCATCTTTCATCTACCATCTCCCAGCGGTCAATTTCTGATTCTGATTTCCGATTCCATAGCTGCTTTCGAAGGAAGACGAAACAAGAAAATGTGTTGCCTCACCGTGATATAACCCGGGACCACCCGTTTGCCGGTCGATGCTCTCCCGCTAATTTTTTTGGTAGGATAGGCGACCTCTAAAGAACAGGCTGAGCAACTCGTTATCCAATGATTATTTGCAGCGCATGTTTGGCGCAAGGTCAACTCGAGCCTTGCTGACAGAATCGTCTGCATCCTATCCCATCCCAAATCCTGGTTTGCTGATTAAAACAGTAAGCGATTGATGTATGGATGGAAGGACTGGCTGGAAAATGTGCTGTTCAACCGGGATACGAAAACGCACTGTGTGCCATAATGTTCCACTTTAGAAGTTATTCTACCGGAAAAGCTGCGCAAATATACTATGACTTTAGGCATAATATAAATATGCTCTTGTTATAAGGACTAAAATATGAAAACACTGATTTAACTTCAACTGTGCCAGACGGGGCTAGATTTTTTCGAAGGGCATATTGATGACTTTAAGGTATTTTCACGCCCTAGGAGTGCATCTCTTACCGGTAGAAGTACATACACCATGCACCAGAGAAGAATTTTTGCTCAATGGCATATTTTATGTCCTTTGGGCATATTTTTCTCCGATGAAAGATCCTACACTATGCCCCACAGACGTATTTTTGCCCGAAGGATATATTTATGCACTCCGGGCATATTTTTCACCGGAAAAAGAACATAAACCACGCCCTTCGGGCGTATTTTAGCCTGAAGGGCATATTTATGCCCTGTGGGCATATTTTTCACTGGTAAAAGAACATACACTACGCCCTTGGGGCGTATTTTTGCCCTATGGGCATATTTATGACCTTTGGGCATATTTATGCCCTTTGGGCATATTTATGCCCTATGGGCATATTTATGCCTTTTGGGCATATTTATGCCCTATGGGCATATGGCCGTGCCCTAAGGGCACCAAGTGAGGGAGCGAAGCTCCCGAGCTTGTTTAGTTCGTATTGCTTGACCCTTGAAAATGGCCAGACAATTTGGTCGAAACGTTGGGAAAGAAAATATAACTGTAACACAGTTCAATCCAAAAAACAACGATTTCAATAAACCTTGCTGTGAATATCTAAATACACACATATATTTAAATATATATATATATATATATATATATATATATATATATATATATATATATATATATATATATATATATATATATATATATATATATATATATATATATATATATATATTTATATATTTATATATATATATATATATATATATATATATATATGTAGTATAAAAAGGCCGGTTCTGCCTCAGTTTTTGGGAGGCACGCGTCATCAGCTTTGTATTAGGCTGTAGAGCATGGAGAAAACACGTGAGCATCTCGCATGCAGCGTGTGATATGCAACGGCGGCAAAAATTTTAGATGGTATAGTCATAATTTATTAAATCAAAATTTTGTAATTTCTCTTTTAAATTTATTAACCTGTTATTTTTTTTTCAAGTATTCTCTAATAATCAAAGGTATAATAATATGTAACCCAACATTTAGTATTATCTTTTAGACTAAAAGTGAATCATTCTGTATTTTACAAATTTAAGGTTCAATGATTATTTCAAGCATTTGTATATCTCGGAACGTTCATTAGATGCGATTAGATGGTGTGTAGTATTAACGGGAATCATACCCACGTCTACTTGCAAAAGTTGCTTAATGTGTTTTTCGCGAGATCAGTCGTTCTCGAGCTCTCAAGGCAGAAGGACGTGTTTTCTCACGCTCCAGGTCTTATGTCTCGCAAAATATATCAGTCCAACTCTGCCAATGCTTGCACCATGCCCCCCACCCCGTTCACAATCTAGACTTCGAAACTATCAGTCGAGTCTTCACCGACTACTC
This sequence comes from Nemoura dubitans, assembly GCA_921293005.1. Lineage (NCBI taxonomy): Eukaryota > Metazoa > Arthropoda > Insecta > Plecoptera > Nemouridae > Nemoura > Nemoura dubitans. Next base: position 41,977,489 of record OV121073.1, read on the forward strand.
AACTTTATAAACACAGCGAGTGAGGCTTATCGCTCCGGAAGGATTATTTTTTATCGCTTTTTTTCAAAACATATCACGTTACAATAAAAAACCTACAAAATCCTGAAATGTTTTATTTTATTGATACGTTTGGATTCGTGACGTCATGCAGAGCGCGTATCATTTTGAATCGAAGTGATCGGGTGAAAATTGCGGATATTAGATCGATAAAATTTGCAGTTTTCTTCACTCGATGTCTGGTCGTTACCAAATCCGTCACTAAGCCGCTTATCGCCTGGCAGATGTTGATATTATGCTCTATTCCCAGAAATAATTCGTAGTTGTCACTCTGAAAATTGATTGATTTCTATATTTCGAATATTTTGAAAATTTCGTTGTAAGGACGTGCACGTGCGATTGTCAATTCTTTTTGAAACGAAGTTTTCAAGTGAAATTTGACGGAGGTAGCTTTTTAATGTGCAACTTCATGAACATGACTTACATTTCGAAAAGCTGTAGCCGAAATATGTTTGGATCTCACAAAAGTTTGTTGAAAACATATCTGTGGCGCATAGTAGGCATACGTGAGGTGTTTGAAAACGTATATTGCAATGAGGCCAGCTCAGTACGGCATGGCCTAATGAAAGCAAACAGAACACAGTTTTACAAAGAATGCAGAATACTGCAGTGAATATTACCAAATAATGAGTCGGTACATATGAGAACAAATAATAAAATTTATTATAATACGATGAGATAAATATACAGAGTGATAATACAATCAGAACTAACAGCGTTTTGCTTACTTGGTAACGCGTAGTGTCATTTTCAGAAAGAAAAAAGTTCTTGGAATAAGTGTATATTAGCGGGAATGGAGTAAAATAAGAGCCTCTTCAGGAAGTCAATTACAAGACATAGGTATAGCCTTAGAGTAAGTAATGAGGTATAGCTAAGTTCCGCCGGTCCGCGGTTCAGTGGTCAGCTTGGTCCCCAGGTCGCTAGTGAAATAGGATCTGATCACTTTAAGGTAAATAACATTACGTTAGAACGAATGGCCGTCAAAAATGATACAAAACAAATTACTTGAAGAAAATTTGCGAATTCTAGAGCGCCGGGGGATGCAACCGATGCAACTACATTTCCACACCATCCAAGAGGTAGGAGTTAAAGGTGCGCTTTTTTATCACAAGACTCCCAACTAAGGCCTACTCCTGTATTTTCGTGAGCTTAGGTTTGTCCAGCCCGTGTCCGCCGCCCGGAAAATCACCGCGGTACTCACGTGAAAAAATGTACCTTCTGGAGTTTGAAAGCGTGCCAGTCGAATGACGGCTATGTCACCAGAAAGGTTTGTCAGAAAAGAGCATAGACAGGCCAGGTACCGACCACGTGGATAAGCTCATTGTGGCAGGGGATGTCATGTTCATTGATCGGTCGCAATCTGGTTTTGTCAAACCAGTTGTATTATCAGTGCCTGTCTCGCAATACTCAAGAAGGGTTGTTCTCTGGCAAGTTTAGTATCAGATTCCACACACCCGCACTGGCCAAAAACACCTAATTTTATATAGTTAGAAAATATATTTAAAAACCCCTCGCATCTTCTCTTTGCTATGAATACTTCTTTGTCACTTCTTTGTTAATATTGAAGAAAACACATGTTTCCATATTCAGATTCCATTATATTTCTATTAATTTCTTTTGTTATCTTTTAATCAATTTAATGGTTATTACTGATGCCCGCACCTTTTTTTCGTACCTTTCCGGTGGCTTTACGGCGGTTACCTCGTCCAGTCGGGTCGGTGGTGACGCGATATTAACAAAAACAATTATGCAATTTAAATTAATGTACACTGTGAATACCCACTTTTTTACAAGTACGGAAAAAGTGATGCCATTTATAAGCTTTTCGTACAGAGCAGGAGCAGGAGGCTTTTTGAATTTTTCTCTAGCTTAAAAATTACGGCATTAGAATTGCGTGAAATCCATTGCAAAACTCGACAGTGCCCGAACTATCATCTTGGTCGATTCACATTTCACCGCGCAAGGCAGTTGCTGATAAGCAAACTGGTTTGTCATTACGAGATTTGGACCCTCTATGCATGTCATCCAGTTCCTCCATGTGCTCAGCCACGTGGTCGGTACCTGGCCTACCTATGTTGTTTTTCAGTCATACCTTTCTGAGCAGATAGCCGAAATTCGACTAGCACGCTTTCAAAGTCTAGAGGGTACAACATTTTATAAATCTCCACAATGATGAATAATAACATGTTGTGTAACACAATTATCCGTGCAAGTTTTCAACCAGACCGATGCGCTCGCGCGCACAAATATTATTCATCAATCATCTACTTATTTTTATAGAGTTCATCATGAAGACATTATAATCTTTTCTCCACGCAATTGCCATTTTAATATATCAATTATGATATTTACGGTAAATGTCATTTTGTACGTAGTATTAACGACCATTAATTATTACAGATTGTAGTTTCGGACATGTCACACAGATTTTACACTGCGATTCAGATAGAATATCTAGGAGGGTAGGACAAAGAAATCGTGAAGCTGCCAAGTGGCGTAGCAAGCGCGATATAGTTTCTGGACCTCTAAAGTCCGAGTGCGGTCGCCTCACGTTTACCGGGAGTTCAAGCTTCATCCGCCGGGACCATCGAGGATGCGACGATGCTAAATAAGTTGAGAATCATTCCCTCCTCTTGGCAAGCGAAACACTTCGCATATCTAGATGTTTATAAATCTTACTTCCTCACTGCAAAAAATGTAAATATAATCTCGGGGATTATGAGATAACGCCGCGCGAACACTAGTCGTTCGGCTCGCAAACCTGCCAAGGTCGCCCCGTCGACTGCAGTTGTTGGATCCGAGTTCAAGCCTGTACGTATGCAAAAGTTGCGACTCGAGCAGATCGAGGCTCCAAATTTATAGTTTTCGCATAGGCGTCCCCGGGGCAGCTTTATGTCAATACCAATTGTCCAATCAAGATGAGACACATATTTTTGGAATCTACAAGCTTCAGGCATTATGACTATATGTTTTAAATGTCAAAATAAGTCATATTTTTACGCTGACAGATTGTTAAAAAACACTGGTTTATGTTTCGATTTTTCAAAAATCGATTTCTCAGCCAATATATGAAATGAGATCATGGCACTATCTGGTCATAATCAGACAGTTATTCTGCACATGGAAAAAATTCCGCGGCTCGCTATCTATAATATTGCGTCTATAAAACTGAACCTACCGATTCACTATTTTTTTGGGGGTTTTTCTAAAAAATTTATAAGAAAAAATTATGCATGATTTTTTTACGTATTTTTCTTATGACAAATTAGTCACGACGAAACCATCCCCCTAAAAAAACACGTGGTTTTGAATCCCCTTAAACGGAGTCGTATTACATCGTCGATACTCCCTATACCCCGGATGCCAACAAGCTCGAACACGCATGAGATAAAACCGAGTCAGCGATATTCACTACACAGGTGCATCGTTCAATGCTTAAACCAATCAAATACGTACTGAGTAATAATTAGCAGAGTTCAATGACATTCTCGACTCCTCGTTTCACAGATGCATACAAGTTCGAACATGCACACCGAGTCAGCGATATTCACAACTCAGATGCATCGATCAATGCCTAAATCAATTGAATATATGCTGCACAATAATTAGCAGAGCTAAATTCCATCGTCGATACTTTGTTTTATAGACTATACTATCCCGAGCATGCACGAAATAAACCGAGTGATCAATATTCACTGCACAGCGATCAATACTTAAATTGATAAATGCAAAGTAACAAAATCATTTATATTAAATACACCGACGTGATGTATGCACACTCGGATACTCTACCTGTAGACCGCTATCAAATTAAATTGCAGGAGTGTATTATATAATATTTAAAATTTGGTTATTTCCATTAGTTGTTATCTCCCATGTGTAAATATTTTTGTATTAGATTTCCACTAATCAATTATAGAAAAAGAAGAAGTGTGTAAATGATTCTTATTCCCCTCTCATCAGTATCCTCTGCACAATTTCGAGAGATAATTTTCTATAACAATTAACCCATTCTACACATCGTACTTGTCTGTTTGATGTAAGTAGATATGGTGTAATATTCAATGAGGTAAATTTAGATTAATGATTTACATCCAGTCCTGATGATAAGTAACTTCTGATTCTTTTTCACTTTGTGTCTCACACATTTTCACTGTAAAAGAATATAATAATTACAAAGTTTTTATATTTTCAATAATCAACTATATAGATAATGATGAAGTTAGCTTAATTACAGGAAGATCATGTAGCAGACATGTACTTGCATAATACACATACTTTGACTGCTGTTATACACGTAGACTGCCGTCGAAGCAAAGACGGTGACATTACCAAGACCGAATCCCATAACGCTGCCTGAATAAAAATAAGTGAAGTCATCATTTTCAACAAGATGCGTTGAACATGTTTCGAGAAGACTGATAGAACTTTCGCACAGTTTTATCATTCGATCAGAAGCTTCGTTTGCGTCAACTACTAATATATAAGAAATTTGTATAGTTTTTTTCTCATTTATTCTTTGTATATCAACAACGAGATATACATATACATATTATTATTATTATTATTATCATATCAGTGTGTCATCTCACAAGTTTATTTATTTGTTTATTACATCTATTATACACACTTCATTGAAAACATCAACATCTTCCTCCAAGTGCTGAATCAACTATCGTGTGTTTCAACAGCTAAACCAATGGTTAGTACACTAAAATAACTAAAATATTTCGCACGTTAAGGTTCATTCCTTAATTCTTCCAATTTTTACTTTACAAGTACTTCTCCAATATCTATATTATGTAGGTACTTCTCTACTGTCAAGTTTTGATCAATTTTCTCACAAGCATAATTAATTAGTTTCATAAATTATAAATATGATACATTTCTTGATTTATATATACACATTAAATATGTTATGTGAAACTTTACTTTTAATCTATTTCACAAACTACTTCCACAATGATACTAATTTTCATCATTTTCAGCCATCTATATCTCTACGCGGGCAAATTGAAGAAGAGATGAGACGACGAGGACTTTTTATGAGAACGACATCGCTCATGGATTCGGAGTTTCAACAACGGAGGGACTCCATCGAACTTTTGTTGAACAACTACGTGACGCGCATTTATTAAGTCTCTGCTAGAATGAGGAACTGTTACTAATGTTAGGTATCGATATGAGGAGTGTAAATACACAACCGAGTGCGAGTGTACAGAGTTCATGGGAGAGTGATGAACATGGTGATAATAATGCTGATGACACAGCTAACAATGTAGGTGATAGTGATGCTACAGTTAGTGATATAGACAATATTTCTCGTGATATGTTTGTAGAATCGAACTCGGAAGACAGTGTCAACTCGCTACCTACACCGTTCCAACCTCAAATCCCCCCGACGCAAAACCTTTCTTTGTCGAGACGTTCAGGAAGTGCATCACCGAGTTTACTGGCAAGTTTAACATGGAGAGACATTGTAGATTGGTTTGATATTGAAGAATGAACCCCTGCTAATTGCTCTAACGATAATAATAGAAATCAACTCTTAATTTAATCATACTTTAAATATTTAAATCAGTAGCTTTACAAATAGAATTTAACAATTTTAATACAAAAATTAACGAACTTACAGATGAGAACGATTACAACAGACTGCCACTCTGAATTCTAGTAGGTGTGGCTCAAGTACAATCTTTGAGTTACCTTTTACTAACCTAAGCACAAAAATACATTTCTACACAAGGATATCACCATTATAATAAAATACCAATGTTTGATATTATCGCATCAGGTGTGCACTCACAAACATTTGTAGATGCCGGAAGAGGTCCTACACTGTTAAATAAAATTTCCACAACTTCAACCACCACCCTCATAGGAAGTAAGAACTAAACTTGGCCAATAATCGACACCTGTCGAATTTTAAGTTATTCACAGAAAATTAGTGTGCATGGAGAATTATGAAAATAAATAGAACGAATTTAATAAGATGAATACAAAATATAAATATGAATATGAAAAATGAAAACTAAACGCGCTAGTTATATTAGCAACAGAAATAACAGTAAACGGTAACTACAATATAAGTGCTCACCTGTATGATACTAAAACGCTTCCATTTAATGGGTAAAATTTGAATCAGTTCACATCAGCGCATGAGATGATTCGATGATGAATTTGCAGGAATTTGTGGTTTTTCTCAAGAAAATGAGTGCCTGGGGATGGTAAAAGACCAACAATCATTTCCGAAACTGAAGCCATCCTCTTGCTACGTAGAATAAGAATGAAATAAAATATTATTATGAATACTTAACGCAATTATGAAATCAAAAACAAAAATACACGAAATAGGAAAATAATTATTTACAAAACTTCAACTATCCACTCGTCACCAATAAGCAAAACTACCTAGAATAAGAATGAAATAGAATGAGTAGGGAAAATAATATGAAAAATATAGCATACACCATCATAAGAACTAAACATTGCTAATAATCGACACCTGTAGAATTTTAAGTTATTCATAGAAAATTTGTTTACATGGGAAATTATTAATATAAATAGAACGTTTGAAATAAGATGAATACAAATTATAAATATGAAAAATGAAAACTTAGAATTAAAATTAGGATTAGAAATAATAGTAACAACTAACAATATAAGTGCTCACCTATATGATACTAAAACGCCTCCATTTAATGGGTAAAATTTGAATCTGTTCTCATCACCGCATGAGATGAATCAATGATGAATTTGCTGGAATTTTGTGGGTTTTTTTTCAAGAAAATGAGCGCCTGGGAATGGTAAAAGACCAACAATCATTTCAGAAACTTCGGCCATCCTCTTGCTATGTAGAATAAGAAAATAATATGAAATATAAAGAATACTTAACACAATTATGAAATCAAAAACAAAAATAAACAAAGATAGGAAAATAATTATTTACAAAACATCAACTATCCACTCGGATAGTGGACGTTGGACGGAGAAATCAAAAACAAAAATAAACAAAGATAGGAAAATAATTATTTACAAAACATCAACTATCCACTCGGATAGTGGACGTTGGACGGAGACGAGCAAAAAAAAAAAAAAAATAAAATAAAAAATATATATATATATATATATATATATATATATATATATATATATATATATATATATATATATATATATATATATATATATATATATATATATATATATATATATATATATATATATATATATATATATATATATATATATATATATATATATATATATATATATATATATATATATATATATATATATATATATATATATATATATATATATATATATATATATATTTTTTTTTTTTTTTGCTCGTCTCCGTCCAACGTCCACTATCCGAGTGGATAGTTGATGTTTTGTAAATAATTATTTTCCTATCTTTGTTTATTTTTGTTTTTGATTTCATAATTGTGTTAAGTATTCTTTATATTTCATATTATTTTCTTATTCTACATAGCAAGAGGATGGCCGAAGTTTCTGAAATGATTGTTGGTCTTTTACCATTCCCAGGCGCTCATTTTCTTGAAAAAAAAACCACAAAATTCCAGCAAATTCATCATTGATTCATCTCATCGGATGCGGTGATATATATATACACACACACACACACATATATATATATATATATATATATATATATATATATATATATATATATATATATATATATATATATATATATATATATATATATATATATATATATATATATATATATATATATATATATATATATATATATATATATATATATATATATATATATATATATATATATATATATATATATATATATATATATATATATATATATATATATATATATGTGTGTGTGTGTATATATATATAGTATAAAAAGGCCGGTTCTGCCTCAGTTTTTGGGAGGCACACGTCATCAGCTTTGTATTAGGCAGTAGAGCATGGAGAAAACACGTGAGCATCTCGCATGCAGCGTGTGATATGCAACGTCAGAAAAAATTTTAGATGGTATAGTCATAATTTATTAAATCAAAATTTTGTAATTTCTCTTTTAAATTCGTCGGCAAAAATTTAAGATGGTGTAGACTCTAATCACTTAGTCGAATTAAATCCAAAATGATACGCTACACACACTGGATGGCTAAGATATTTACTCAGGTTTATTCATGTACCAGCATACATCACACACGCCATGATGAACTCTCTGTCTCACTCTAATGACAGTGGTACCAACATAAAGTGTTGCCAACTAAGAGATACTACAGATGGTATAGTCATAATTTATTAAATCAAAATTTTGTAATTTCTCTTTTAAATTTATTAACCTGTTTTTTTTTTCTCAAGTATTCTCTAATAATCAAAGGTAGGTATAATAAATGTAACCCAACATTTAGTATTATTTTTTTAGACTAAAAGTGAATCATTCTGTATTTTACAAATTTAAGGTTCAATGATTATTTCAAGCATTTGTATATCTCAGAACGTTCATTAGATGCGATTAGATGCTGTGTAGTATTAAACGGAGTCGTATTACACTCTCAGATTTATTCACATGGCCTGTATGTGAATGCATTATCTTGAGCGACTCTATGTGATCTTTAGTAATTGGCATGTTAATCAATCCTTTTTAAAATCGCCATCCACGCCGCCATGTCAATGATTCCCATGAGCGCATGCCATGTGGCCCATTGAACACGAATGTTTAGGGTATATAGGCACTAGGCTGCGAGACGTATCGGGCAGTGATATCGGTAACTAGAGCAAGCCAGTGGAAACTCTACATAATCGGCTCCCAAACTTGCTAACTATCCCAATGAAACCTCCTCGGGGCATCCTAAACTCAAATTCCCGTAGGTGGCAGGCTCCAGCAATGGCAGCCGAGAACCAAGTGAATCATTCCCAGGAAGCCATGGGAAGCTACCACGACATATTTGATTACAATCATTGCCATGATTTCATGTCACTATCACATAGGTCCATGTGAAGTTTTTTGAGAGTGTACATCGTCGATACTCCCTATACCCCGGGGGGCCAATTCTCGAACAAGTTTTAAGAAGAATTAGCGAGATCTAAGGAGATCTAAACCAAATGTCAATTCTCGAACGCTAATTCTCACTAAACCATGGGTGCAAATTTAAAACCAGCTAAACCAGCTTGGGGGCAGGTCTAAGCAGTTTTAGTGAGTTGGATTTTGACGTTTTCTTCTCTTTGGAATAGCATTTAGATGTTTTGAAGTGTTCTAGGATATAGTTTATTAGTTTTAACAGGTTTTTATCGATTCACTTGTTGTGGGCGAGTGCAGGATTGATTAATGATTGGTATGTAAACTTAGATCGTCTTCCTTGACCTAAAATTGCTTCGTCACTTGGTACGGAAGGCGGCAATGGATTTGAACGGTTGTCGAGCGGTATGCTTGAAATAGAGCTTCCTGATTGGTCCATTACATTTACCACGGTGGTATCGCTATTCTTCGTTAACTCTGCTTTGAGAATTGACACAGGCGTAAAGTTAAACCTTGGGTTTAGCGCGGGTTTAAGTTTACCACGGGAATAAGGAGTTTTAGCGAATGTACGAGAATTGGCCCCCTGATGCCAACAAGCTCGAACACGCACGAGATAAAACCGAGTCAGCGATATTCACTACACAGGTACATCGATCAATGCTTAAACCAATCAAATATGTACTGCGTAATAATTAGCAGAGTTCAATGACATTCTCGACTCCTCGTTTCACAGATGCATACAAGTTCGAACATGCACACCGAGTCAGCGATATTCACAACTCAGATGCATCGATCAATGCCTAAATCAATTGAATATATGCTGCACAATAATTAGCAGAGCTACCAGAGTTGTTTTATAGACTATACTATCCCGAGCATGCACGAAATAAACCGAGTCAGTGATATTCACTGCACAGGTGCATCAATAAATACATAAATCACAACAAATCAGTTGCAGTCAGATAATCGAAAGATCCAGATGTGCTAACGAGACGTCTCGTGAAATATTATCCTGTAATTGAAAACATCCCAGGAGATCTGTGGAACCTATTTTAAGTTTTTCAATTTTGTACATACATTGAAAAACTGTTGAATTTACAAACAAACTGATCAACACCAGATTAAATTTCATTAACATAAAATATCTGACAAGTGCTTTTTAAAGACGAGTATATCCAACGCTCCTCCAACATCAACAAACATGTTAGTAATTTTATCGCTTTTTGTGATGATATATTGGTTTATAAAAATGATCATACATTAATTTATTGTATTAAATTTTATAGGGATATCAAAGAATCTATCAACACTCTTCTACTTCTTACCAGCGATGAAATTGAAGCAGTAAATTTAGAAAAGTGAGTAATTTAGGTGTTACTCACAAACTTTTCAATTATGATATGTATAATACTAACATAATATTACATCTTATAGAAATTCATCAGGAAATGATGAATATACAATGAACGAACAGACAGATATGAGCGCAACACCATCAGTAACGTATGCGGTTTTTCATGAAAAATAATTTTGCTATTCTTCATCTTAGATATCAGCATGGTACTAACTATACACTTTTATAGGGTAAGTGAATCGACTTCATCAGACTCGTATGAAGCGCATGAAAACGATACCATTCTAACTGCAATGGAAGTTAATTTTTTTTTTTACGTTAGTACAAAAAGTTTATATATTATGATATGCAAACATCTACACAAAATTTTCCTTCTATAGGGATATTGGAAACATTTGTGATGCGAAACTTACAAATATGGAGAAGTCAAACGAAAATGAAAAGTAGGTTGCTAGTACACAGTTACTGGGTAAATTATTTCCCTTTTCTCAACTAATTACTTTTTACTATTTATTCTATTTTCTGATTATTTCAGTTATGTAGGCAATCCATCATCCACAATTGATTCAATGATGCATGAGTTGCCAGTAGTATCACCGAGAAAGTGAGTTACAATATTGCCATAATAATTTTTTAAATAAGTTTGATAAAAAAAATATATACATGTTGTTATGTATACATCTATAAACTGCAAGTTTCATTGTAGGATATGTTATAGTTTTTAATCTATCTTTCATCTACATGATAAAGCATCTGATATTTTATTTCCAATGGTTAATTGAAAATGTCCATGTCCAGGAGACCACATCAATTATTAATGTCTTCATCAGCAGAAAATCCTCTACATGAATCAGGACCATCAAAAATGTAAGTTGCATTCCAATGAAAAATTTCAGACTCTGATTTTATCAATTAATTTTTTTATTTTTTAATGACCTAATTTACACCATTTTCAGGAGGCGACTTCAATCTTCTTCTAACATCTCATGTTACCCCTGCCCACATTGCAATGTAAATTTCACACGTAAAGATAATCTTAATCGACACGTTAGAGGGGTGCATTTGAAAGACCAACCAGTTCATAAAAATAATTGTCAAGACCATCATATAGATCACGGATCTTCAGTAACACAGGACAATCTCATTATTGATAGACTGGCACAAATAGGTGGAGGAAGACTTTCAAAGTCAGCATTGAATGACTCGGTCAAAATTTACTCATTTAATATTCAGGATCCGAAAACCGACATTTTAACATTTATTTCTGATAAGAAGAAAAAAGTCGAGCAGCGATTGTTAGAAAATCTATCAGAGAAGCGTGGTGTAAAATGGTACCTTGCAATCTTTCCTATTTTTTCCAAAACAATTCAGACGATGGTCAAGTCGAAACTGCACCAGTGTTCCGTTGATGTAATCACACGTTGTTACAACCTTTTGAATTTAACAATCAGTACAATAAAGTGTTTGAAAATATTGCAAAGGCAGTATCTTCATTCCAGAGAGAAGGTAGCAACTGGATATTCGAGAGAATAAGCAAAATGGAATTACATATTGCACATTACATTCCACTAGCCGGTAGTAGTTATATTCCTTTACCGAAGAAAATTCAGAATAAAAAAGCCGTCATTAATATTAAAAATTCTGATCAAAAATGTTTCCTTTGGTCAGTGTTAGCTCACCTTCACCCACAATATAGTCGACATGATAATCAAGCTAGTAAATACTTTCAGTATGAAGATGAGCTAAATATGACTGGGATCGAATATCCAGTTAAACTTTCTAAATTAGACCTTTTCGAAAAACAAAATAATATATCAATCAATGTTTTTGGATATGAGAATGAAATTTTTCCCTTGCGCATCACAAAATTAAACTCTGTAAAGCATGTAAATTTATTATTCATGTCGAAAACAGCAACGAACCACTACTGCCTAATAACAAATTTAAATAGATTACTCGGAGGTCTAACACAACATGAACATAGTGTATTTTACTGTCACCTCTGCCTACATAGATTTTCTAAACAATCACTTCTCGACGAACATTCCAAATTTTGTAACCAATTCGAACCGCAAAAAATTGAAATGTCCCGTGAAGGAGAAAACATTTTAAAATTTAAAGATTATAAATTCAATTTAAAAGTTCCCTTCACAATTTATGCCGACTTTGAAAGTATCACCAGTAAGATTAGTACTTGTGAACCAAGTGATGATTCATCCTACATTCAACGTACCGCTCTCCATGAGCCTTCAGGTTATGCCTATGCAATAGTAAATTCAGATGGGAAACTGCATGCTCCAGTTACAGTGTACAGAGGACCAGATGCAGTTGAACATTTTTTAAACAACCTTCTTGATGAGGAAGTGAGTTTACAAGAAATAATGAAAGTAAATGTACCCATACATATGACGCAAGAAGATATTCAAAATTTTACTGAAGCTAAAATTTGTTCAATCTGTAAAAAAGAGTTGGGGGGTGATAGAGTCCGAGATCACTGCCACTTAACAGGCAAGTACAGAGGTAGTGCTCACTCTAATTGTAATCTGCAATACAAACTCGCTGATTTTATTCCAGTGGTATTTCACAATTTAAAAGGATATGATTCGCATCTCATAATGCAATATCTGGGTAAAATCAAAACAAAGAAGATTCACTGTATCCCCAACAATATGGAAAAATATCTTTCTTTTCAATTTAACTCCCTGAGATTTTTAGATTCTTTACAATTTCTAAATTCATCCTTTGGAAAATCTCGTAGAAAATTTAAAAGGATACGGTGAAGATCAATTTATTAATTTCATTGAACACTTTAACAAGACAACAGATGCATGGCCTCTATTACTTCGCAAAGGCATCTATCCATATGACTACATGGACTCTCATTCAAAATTCTCTGAAACTCAGCTTGCTCCCAAGTCGGCATTTTTCAATACTGTACGTGAGGAACCCATCAGTGATGCGGACTACGAGCATGCTCAAAATATTTGGAACACGTTCGAAATTCAAAATTTAGGTGAGTATCAAGACCTATACGTAAAAACAGATGTACTTCTTTTGGTGATGTTTTTGAAAATTTTAAAAATCTCTGTTTAACTAACTATGATCTGGATCCTCTGCACAAGTATACTGCGCCTGGTCTAGCTTTTGAAGCCTGCTTGAAAATGACAGGCGTAGAATTGGAGCTGTTTACTGATCCAAATATGTATATGTTCATGGAGAGCGGTATACATGGAGGTGTATCAATGATATCCACTCGGTATTCCTTAGCAAACAACCCTAGCTCGAAAGAGTACAATCCACTTGAACCAAATTCATACATAATGTATTACGATTGCAATAATTTGTATGGGACAGTAATGTCAAGGTCACTCCCAATTTCGGATTTTAAAAGGAAGACTACCGGAGAAATCGTCTGTTTTAATATTGAAAATTTTGACGAAAACTCTGATTCCGGATGCATTTTAGAGGTGGATCTCGAGTACCCTGAGCATCTACATGATTTACACAATGATTATCCACTTGCCCCGGAAAAAATGAACATTACCAAATCAAATTTGTCTCCATATAGTAAATCATTATTAAAACATTTGAAAATAAATCTTTCCGGTAAAAACACAAAATTAGTACCAAATTTAAATAACAAACAAAATTACATTATCCACCATCAAAATTTAAAGCAGTATCTTTCGTTGGGTTTAAAATTAACTAAAATTCATCGTGTATTATCATTTAAACAAACTCCCTGGTTAAGGAAATATATAGATTTCAACACTGAGCAACGGAAAAAGGCAAAAAATAATTTTGAAAAAGACTTTTTCAAGCTCTTAAACAATAGTGTCTTCGGAAAATGTTTTTAACAGATAAGAGCTTATCAATTGTTTGAGCTAATCAATAATGATAAGAGACTGAAAAAAATAGTCGCATCACCATCATTCGAAAGTTTTAAAATTTTTTCCAATGATCTCGTTGCAGTGCAATCGAAAAAGAAATGTATTCGGCTAAATAAACCAATATATGCAGGATTTAGCATTTTAGAATTGAGTAAAACCGTAATGTATGATTTTCACTATAATTATGTTAAAAATAAGTATGGTGATAAGGCAACATTACTTTTCACAGACAGACAGCTTAACTTATCACATTGAAACAGAAGACATTTACGAAGATATGAAAGCAAACATAGACCTCTTTGACACTTCAAATTGTCCATTAAATCACCCACTATATTCCACTAAAAATAAAAAAAGTTTAGATAAGATGACTGATGAAACCGAATCGAGACCGATAAAAGAGTTCATAGGTTTAAGATCTAAGATGTATTCAATACTTGAAAGCGGTAGAAAATGTAAAAAAGTTGGAAAAGGTATTAGGTATCAAAAATGTACTGCAGAAACGAATAACACATGAAGATTATAAAAATTACATTTTTGAAAAACAAATTCATAGTGCAAATATGCGAACAATTAGAAGTTTTAGTCATGAAATTTATACAGTTGACCAGAGGAAAATTACACTATCCCCATATAAACATATAACATTAGCCCATGGACACTCCCTAATTAAAAATATGGTGGATTCAACTGATAGCGAAGATGATGATGAGAATGTTATGTAACATGTAGGTGGTTTTAGAGGAAGCTGTTAGACTATTCTTTAAGTATGATAAAGGAAATTAATTCCTCAATGATATAAAAAGTTTTGACGGAGGTTAGATCATCTTTTTTGAAATGTATGATAAATAAAAAATAAAAACTTTTATATTTTTGAAAAAAACTCGTGT
Source organism: Nemoura dubitans (assembly GCA_921293005.1). NCBI lineage: Eukaryota > Metazoa > Arthropoda > Insecta > Plecoptera > Nemouridae > Nemoura > Nemoura dubitans. The sequence goes on from OV121073.1 coordinate 41,992,702, forward strand.
ATTTTATTCAACTAAGTCATATAAATATTTCCTTCTCCTATATCCATTTCATACTCACCAAAATCTCGACCTCATTTCCGAACTTTGCTGAAATTGAATGTTGTTATAAAACGTTGTTAGGTATTATATGTGATATTTTTTCAGTTGTAATGTACTATCAGTAGCACGTGCTCTAGAGTGAGAAAGTCACAATCATAGTGACTCTTATTATCATGTCATGTCAACACATTCTTATGAAAGTTACTACTATTCATACTACTACGTAAGATAGCCAAGATCGAATAGGAACTCTGATGTTGTCTTGTCAGGTCAACACATTCTAATGAGTATATATCTTGTACAAGCACTACTACTCACTATTATACTGAATTCTGATGAGAATGTAATTCAAGCAGGGAAACACTGTCAAATGAGATTTTAGGAACTGATGAACTATGGGGTTTTTGATGTGAGCGGTGATTAGGAAAGGTTTAGGTAGGTTAATCAATTTCTAAACAATTCAATTTTGTTTAAGTAAACAAATCTACTTTATTGGTATAAGATATAAAACTACTTTATAAACTTTTAGAAAATGGATCTGAAAAAATAACAAAAATAATGAACGTTATATAATTATAATTACCTGGTTATGAGAATGATAAATAACTATTTGGTAATATGTCGAATTATTTATCTATCCTCTATCATACATCGTTACTCAAATCAATCTCTACTTAACTTAATTTACATTATAATTTTCATGTGTATACCATTTACTCTACGTCACTCTCCGATGGTGTTGGAGGTGGCGCGCCTAGCTGCATCTCATGCAGCAAATCCTCGCGTGCTGCCGCATATGCATCTTTTTATACTGCATATGCATTTTTATATAATTGTGTAGGTATTTGATATTTAATTACATATTTGACAATATTATTAAATGCATAATGATTAGGAAATGGGAATATTTTGAATTACAATGACACAGTTTTTCATTTCTCTTTATAAACAATAGTTGTATTTATTTATCAGTTACATTTCAAGGTATGATCTGTAAAACGTTAAAGAATAATTGTTTAAAAGATTGGTGAGAATAATTACTATTACATTTATAACAAATCACAACTCACATAAGGGAGGTAATTATATATTAGGTTGTATTTATTCGTATGTAGGTAATGTCCCATACTTCATTGTGTAGGTATTTGATATTTAATTACATATTTGACAATATCCATTAATCAGGTGACTGATTACAATGTATAACTCTCTGCTTTCCTCTTCAACAAGAGAGTGGTAAACTAGTGGGGGCGCAATTCATTGTTATCAGTATTGTATTACTATATTAAATAATGAGTCTTAATATAAAAGCATCAATCTCTTAACGTAAATAAATTTGGACTTGATAAATGGCTAGTCCGGCAGCGGGAATCCAACGCAAGACATAAAGTAATAATTTCAAAGGATTAAGTTGAAAATCATCATCACTCTGTTTCACCCATCATTACCATCACACAAAACGCAGCGACACAACATTCAACATCGCAGCCAGGAGATTTAATCCCGTCCCAGGTCGCCCTTCCCACAGATCAGCCAATCACATGCAAGCACCGAGCCAGCGACATCCGCGAGACGACGCGATGCGACAGAATAACGAATGTCCCCGACAGCCACAGCAATTACCCCAATTAAGACTCGTTAGCCAGTCGATTGCAGACGGCGTCCACTGCGCCTGCGCGCTCCTGGGTGGGCCTCCTCGACACTGCACATGGTCGATGACATGAACTCGACGGCTAATGAGCGATCCATGCAGATTAGGAGGTCCACGCACTCGATGCTGTTCGGGTGTCCCACCCTCCCACTCAATGTAATTTGTCGAGGCTTACGCGTGTGTATTAAGCATAGTGTGTGCTATACTCATGGTGCGAGTCGAATATGATTTATCGGCAGTGTCAATCGGCTATGTCGACCTGTCGGGCGGTGGCGTATGTGCTACTAATGCAATGGATTTGTTAGTGTACATCATGATGCCATGATCGGTCGCGCAGATCTGTATTGATTTCAATGCCAAAAGCGAGTCGTGCATCTTGTATAGCGTCATAGTTATAACAGTCGTATTAACATTCGGTTTATAATTTCAGACACCTGATTGTCTGCATGAACGATGTAAACGAATATAGTTAATTCTTATCCAGCTTTTGGGCAAACGAAGCTTTGTGATATAGAGCCTCGGTATGTTGATTAATAGTCGAGAAAATTAATAGACTTCTAATCTGGAAAATGTATTTTTAATTCGCTTTCAGTCCTAACATAACAAGGAGCTATGTTATATAGTGCGTACATCTCTGAATGGATTGGAATAAAATATCCATATTTTACTGCCTTTTTGCATTCAGATGCCATCAAGCCGCTAGCGAGCTCGCTGGCTAACAGTTTATTTGTTTTGTTAATTTTCGTTCTAAGCGATATTCGAGCTCGTTAATTAAAAGAGCGGGCCATGAAAACATCTCGCTCGCTGTGCATGGCCTCCGAAATCGGGCTGACGGCGTCCGCTGGGCCATGAATCAGTCTCCGGCGTGCCACAGGACTGCCGCTCAAGCCCGATGATTTGTGGCGCGGGCGACGCTGACCACGGCACATGGCCATGCGAGGGCCCGAAAACCCCCGGCTCCCGACGACCCCCGATTCGCCGGCAATCGGGCGTAGCTTGGCCGCCAGTCGCGCGAGGATGCGAGCCGCTCTCGGATGTACGCGGATTAGCAATAACACGCGCGGGTATATCGCTGACATTCTGACAATTATTCTTCTGCCGGCTAACAATTAATTTGCCGTGCCCGATTCTCAGAAAAGTGGTTTCGGATCAGGGTGGATTCGGACCAGGGTGGATTCGGACCACTGTACGGGTGTACGGAGGAGAGCGTCGAGGCGTTCTGCTGTATGACAACAGAGACATCGCTGACGTGAAACCACTTCCCCGTGCTGCAGGCAACGCGTGTATCCGAGTGAGAAGCACAACAAGCAACACCAGCATTGCATAAAACGGTGCACGTCTCAGCGTTGCAAAGTAGAAAGTCTCGCTACAGTACGGCTCAGGTTCTTTTATCATAGCCTTGGGCATTGGTTGCATTGGTTTGCTCGTGATATCCGAAACTGAGATGCTGCACTATACTTAACATTGCAAAACAGCAAGACTTTGCTAGTTGCAGTTTATGAACGGCAGTCTATTCGGCAAGGTGTACAGACTCTTTAACTGCTGTAAAGACCCAGAGCAATTAACCGACGACGGCGACTCCATTACGACGTGCAGTTAACGGGGCATACCTCTCATTAAAGTCGCCGCCATATCGCATGGACGCCGACCGACGGCGATCCACTATCTTCGGTCTGATGTTCGAAACTGTCGGTATCAATCATCCATCAGCGGCGCAGACGCGCGCACGAGGTCAGGTTTTGACGGACGTTCGCGGCCAGGCAAAGCCATCTATTAGCCGCGGCCGGCGATCCATCAATCCGACAATGCCGGCCGCCATCGGACTCAATCGGCCCGATAAACGGTAATTAATGATGTTTTAATGTTCATTACGAGCTCAGACGGGCCGAGACGGCTACACTTCCGTGCCGGCCGGGCCGGGTGTAGAGATGGAGCGAAGTGATAGTGGGATGCCCGCAGGGCTGGCTGGCGGATGTCATGTACCAGCGGACTTGGTTGCCGATGGCCAGCCGGTGCAGCGACGGACTCCGTCGAGGAATGTTCTCTCGCGGCGGCAAGGGCGCCAGGCGGACGGGCAGCGATCGGACGTTTTCTGGAATGAACAAAATCAACTATGCAACTCTAGGGAGACAGGGGTGGAACTAGGCGCCCACGGGCCGACGGCCACTGGAGGGCCCCGATCCGTTCCGCGTCTCTTTTCGGTGGCAGAAATCTGCTGCCACAAGCTGCCACAAGCTGCCACAAGCTGCCACAAGCTGCCACAAGCTGCCACAAGCTGCCACAAGCAGCCACAAGCAGCCACAAGCTGCCACATGCTGCCACAAGCAGCCACAAGCTGCCACAAGCTGCCACAAGCTGCCACAAGCTGCCACAAGCTGCCACAAGCTGCCACAAGCTGCCACAAGCTGCCACAAGCTGCCACCAAACTGTCATATGTGAAACAAAATGAAAAAAGCATATATAAGATTCGGACCCAGTCATTGAATTACGGAATGATAAATAAATTGATGGAGTGTATACACGAAGATGCAATTTTCGCAATGAGATGTTAATTCTTTCAGATCAGCACCAATAATAAAATCAACTACTTACACATGGCTTATCTATACGTCTGTCTGTCGGTAATCACAGGAAACGCTAAACTCCCAGTGGTGCTGAGCATTGCTTGATGTTAGATCGCTGGAACCCTTCAAATGCTTATCTCCATTGCTGACCAAATGGCTATGACAGCGGCATGACAACAGCGTAATCCAGCGTGGAAACAAAGACTCTCCAGCAGGTGGCCTATGACGACCTCAAAGTATCTGCCTCGGCTAATTAGGAGTGCAATCCGCGAGGTCCATGTCATTACAATATTATAATCTCCTTTAGTTCAGTGTGCAATTACTATACTTAAGTAATTGGAGTCATCTCTGACTATTATGTAACATTCCCATAAACTAACGTAACGCCAGCCACTGATGGAAATAAAACCATAAACCTGCAACAGCAGCCTCCTTTAAACTCACTGGTGGACAACCTCAATGTTAATTCCCATTTGAAAACAAATGCTAGTGTGATGTCCACCAGTCGGATAACATATATATTGCAGGAGCTCTATAAACAGTATTTTCTATCTCCAATGTCCCAATTAGAGTGTTTTCATAATTTATGCCTATATGCGTTTCCTATAACCTAAGCAATAGTTTTCAAGAAAATGTATACCCATCCTGGCATTTAATGCTTAAAGTAAAGATTCCCACACGAAAAAGCAGACACGAACATATATGATACATATAGGGAAAATATACGAAAGTGCAATATCTTATAAGAAACTTATATGTTTCTTATACAAATTTGAACTTTCCATATATATGTTTGTATGTACTTCCGTGTGGGTTAGCTTCCGCGGGTCCCTAGTTTCCCACCAGAAAGTTATTTTAAACTTCCCTTAGCATGCACCAAGTTTGAGAGATATGTATATTTTGTTGATACCTTTAAAGTATAGTTCTACCAAAATCCTTTTTTCAAATTTGTACCAAATTGTACCATATTTTTGTGACACGAAGAACTTACGCCGGATCCGACGGTGTAAAATTATTTGTGGGTCACCGGCCTGATTAGAAAAATATGAGGGGCTAAAAACTCAAAATTTAACATGGGCAGCATATAGAAAATCAGGTATAAAACAGCAATTAAAGCTTTCGAAAGCTTAAAGCAAACAAATCTCTAAAGTATACTTGAAAGATCCCTGTTGAACACTCTATGACTATAAAGAAAAACATAGGTCACCGAACTAACTTGAGAGAAACTGGCATATGAATATTGAGAAAGCAGATTGAGTATTGAGAGTTTGTGTTTGAGTGCACTTAATCGCGCATTATTTTCTTCCGAAATCGCCGTTGCGTGCAACATCGCCGGTCTGCAACATGCCAATTGCCAAATGCACGTATTGCATGCACGATGTATCGCATGCACTTTACGTGGATATCTGTCATGTATATCAAAGGAGCATTCCGACCAATCGGTGAACCTTAAAGGTGTACACAACTATCGCAACGGTTCAAATGAATCACCCGTTCCTGAGCTCGCTTAAGTCGATTGGTGGATCATTAATCAGCCGGGCATTAATTGATAGTTTTCAAATCGGCTCATTAAGGCGCACGTCTGTTCAAGGTGGCCGCTCCGAGTATCAACATGTGATTAACTCCGTGATCAATTACTGTGTGTTCGCCTGCGCCGCGCGTTCGGACGTGGCGCTGCGAGCGGCGATCGAGGGAACCAACGTCCAAACTTATTCGGGTTATCATCGCATGACCGATTGCGCAGGCGTGGGAGGATGTGTACGTAACCCCAAACTTTAGTGGATTTGGAGTTCAGCATGACACTGCGCCAAGTTGGGCGTTGGATGGGTGACCGCCACGCACGTGGCCAACTCTCAGAGGGAGAGAGGTTGGAGGGATTGAAGTTAAGCAACACTGCGCTGGGTAGGGCGTTGGATGGGTGACCGCCATGCAAATGGCCAGCACTGTTCGGGAGAGAGATTGGAGGGATTGGAGTTTAGCAACACTGCGCCGCGTCCGGCGTTGGATGGGTGAACGCAATTCACGTGGCCAGTTCTGGTATCTACGTGGAAAAACCTTTTGTATGCCATGATTTCAAAGTTATACGTCTTCAGTCCTAGTTCCTTTTTTCGATGTTATACAACATGGACAGTCGAAACCAGTGGAATCGTATCAGAAAAAGTAACATGTTCTCCAAAGCAACGTGTCAGTTTCTTGCTCACCACATTACACCAATGCCTTTCGCAAATCATATTCATACACGTGTCTATTCACATGCAGCTCAATTCACAATAACGAATGCACACTGCCGTATATGACGTTGCAACTCAATCTCGGATGCATTTCCTGTCTGGAGCTGCAACATAATATCAAGGCGCTGTGAATGCACATATTGGGGTGCCGAATTTCCGTCTCGCTAATTGGATATGTTCTAACGACGCCGACGCCGACGCCTTTGACTCGCCAAGCGGAAAGAGAACGTCAAATCCGACCAGCAATTCGAACTCTTGCTTTACCACGTCACAAAGGTATACCTGGGTACCCAGTGCAGGCACACCCGTATTTACCGGGTGTAGGAATACCGTGGATGCCTTATTGCACCCTCGCCGTCGTCTCAGCTATAGTTAGTGCCGAGTCGCAGTGCTGCACGCGTCCGTGGAGAGGATTTCAGGTGCACGACATCGACATGACGCTGCCGACACCTAAGCAGCTTAGCGAGCATCGAAGAGTCGAGTCGAGGGGTCGATATAGTGAGGCAGCTAAAGCTGCAGAGCGAATTGGGACGTGCGGCTGCCGGCTTCGCTCCGAGTAATTGGGTGTTTGTATTGATAAGGACTTATACCCTGGGAAAGGCAAGCGCGGGTCTTATTAGACTTGTAATGATATGAAACAATGCTGTTCATTTGGGTGATTGATTCGAGTTCGATAATAATTTTAATGGGTGCACATGTGGTATACTTACTTGTAATATTGTAGAGGGCATAAAAAAAATGTATGAGCGTATCAGCAGTGCGATTACGTTACTCTGATTTCGCCTTTGGTTACAAAGTTAAAAAATTTGCATGGACAGCAATAAGGATTTTATCCATCAGAACCGATAACGGCAATACGTAAAAGACAAAATCGCTAGGCAGCATAGCTGTCATCGTATCACGTAACTTTTACGTTTCGCCGTTATCGGCCCGAATTGATAAAATCCTCTTTGTTGTTCAGTTAACTTTATAAGAACTAGAACAGCAAAATCCGAGTTCCGAAATCGCAATGCAGATCAAATCTTGGTATACTGCAGGCGACTAAATGCCTGTCGGGTCCCTTTATGGTATATTATGGTCTATATATATATTATATATATATATATATATATATTATATATATTATATATATATATATATATATATTATATATATATATATATATATATATATATATATATATATATATATATATATATATATATATATATATATATATATATATATATATATATATATATATATATATATATATATATATATATATATATATATATATATATATATATATATATATATATATATATATATATATATATATATATATATATATATATATATATATATATATATATATATATATATATATATATATATATATATATATATATATATATATATATATATATATATATATATATATATATATATATATATATATATATATATATATATATATATATATAATATATATATATATATATATATATATATATATATATATATATATATATATATATATATATATATATATATATATATATATATATATATATATATATATATATATATATATATATATATATATATATATATATATATATATATATATATATATATATATATATATATATATATATATATATATATATATATAGAGATGATATTTTCAATTGAAGGTCAAATATTAGAACTAAGCGGCTCGTATTTTTCCTACGAATTTAGAGCATTGACGGCATCGAACCTGATCCTTTCAACGCAACAAAGGCACGAGGGCTTCCCGGGGTTTTAGAAATTATAACGACACTTTTTACGGAGGCTTGCATGTCAGGGTAAATCATGAATCGCAAGTGGCTGCTCCAACCAGCCACTCACCAGACTCCTCACGTTTAGAAGAAGAGCGGTTTCACTCTTAAAGAGGTTGTTAGAAGAGCCAAAGGTGTCAACATTCGCAAGCCGTCCCATAGTTCCGCTAAAGGGTTGAATGGTCTGACCATCGAATGGTTGATAGCGCAATGTCTGGGGTCTACAGAACAACACTTTCCCTCTTAACGTGGAAACAATGTAGCAGCACATCGAGTCGAGGCCTAGGATTTTACCAGGCAACACTTCAGGACGCGACGAGGGTCAGCACGGAACGAATGAAGTGTCCGCGTCGACTGCATTTGGGGGGGGGGGGCGTCGGTTGGCGTGGGAGTCGGCCAGGTACAGCCGGGGTGACATGATGAATCGTCGACGCCGCCGCGACGTCGGCAATCCCCCCCCCCCCCCCCCCCCGACGCACCCGGGGTCCCGACGGCCCCGGCTCGACCGCCGGCGTTTGTGCACTCTGATTTCGCAGCCTCGACGCGCCAAAACGCGGTTAGGAGCACTCTGTATGTAATATTAAAAGGTATGTAGCCCCGAACTTTGACTCGCGACCTTTGAAGTATTTTATATTACTGCAGGTGTGCTTTTGGTTTAATTTGAAACGCTCGCGGTCTAGTTGCGGCTCGAGGGCCGAGGGTTGACTGCAGAGGAAATTTCCAGAAAAGTGCAGAACAAAGATTCACCGAGCCCGTTTAATTTTTTTAATTACGATGTGAGGTGGTTAGCAACTACGAGGCGCTGTTTATTTTCCAAACTCTTGAAAAATGTTGGCAAAAGTTTCAAAACCTCCTCGAATGGGAGCTAGCCCACTAATATTCGCCAAGCGCGCCGTTGTTTGCAGAGAGATTTTAAAGCAACTGTGTTGACATTTGCTTACCTACCCTCCCGTCCTCTTCCCCTTCCCCAGATCCGGTCCGACGGTTGCTAATAAGTTTTCTATTTATTCGGCCGGCGGCTTGCACGGATATTGCACAGTCGTCGGCAGATAGCGCTGGCTCGCCCGTTTGCCGCAGTGGCGCGTTGGCGGGGAAGAGGGTGGGCGCCCCACTGCCCACGCCAAGCGGTTATTACTGCTTATGATTTTCAAACTTGAGAAATCTCGGCAAATAATGAAAAAACTTTGTCCACAGTTGAGCCTTTTGGTGATGATAATCGTGCACTGGCCGCCCGGGTTTACGCAAACTTTTGTTCCTCCGCCATGCCGGCTCTATACCATCGCAGAGACCAAGACTGATGGCGAATTCGGTTGGTTGCTCTAGAGCAGGCATGAGCAACCCCCGGGCCGCGGGTAAATTTTGTCCGGCCCGCCAAGCTTTGGACAATAAGCATGAAAGATAGGCCCAGACTGTGTCTGGAGAAAAATGTTTAAAAATGTTAAATAAACCCAAATTTTTCAGATATATCTTGAGCGCTTTCTAGTAGCTTCAGGGCTCATGTCAGTCTTAAACATCTTTCTATGATAAAATTATATTCACGACTTGCAGAATAGTATTCGCAGTGAGGTAGATGTAGGAAATGTCTGATATTGACATTGTTTTGGTGAAAATACTTAGTACACTTTTAATTTAATGTACACCTCTATTTCCAATAATGCGCGGAGGATTCGATTGAATAATATTCTCGTGACAATCCCAAGCCTGGGGAAGGGAGAGGCCCAACCCAGGCACAGTCGACAAGATTTTTAAAAATTCAATGTTAATTTTGGAGCCCAAATCTACGGTTTTTAGGTCAATTTGAGCAAATAATTTTTGATGGTGTTTCATTTGACATATTTTCTTCCCCCCCCCCCCCCCCCAATTTACGCAAGTGGTCGTCCGGCCCGCCGAACATCCAGAAAATTTGAATCAGGCCCGTGACTTCCAAAGGTTGCCCACGCCTACCCTAGAGCATTGAAAGTTCTGAGAGCACTCTGAGAGCAAGTCGCTTGTTCGGTTGGTCAAACCAGAGCGCTCCAGGGTGGAATTTGAATATTGGATTGATACCGCTATACTCGCTCTGAGAGCACAATATCTTGCTCTGAGAATTTTGTCAGATCAGCATCAAAATCTGGCAAAATAGCGCCGCGAAATTTGACGGCGATTTTTTAACTGCGCTTGACTTTTCTGAATAGGAAATTATCAAAACCTTTTAATTACAAAAAAGAACCCAAAAATAAACGAATGTAATGTGAAATGTGAGTAATGTGACTAATGTGTGTTGTGAATGTAGTGCATTTCAGAGTGTATTTTCAGACTCTGAGGTAAAAGAAGTTTGGATAAATACATCTGTCACTCTGTCAATAAGGTGCGTGTTTGGTTCAGATCGCTCTGAGAGCAAATCAGCGAGGGATCATGACGTCATAGGGCAGATTACCAACTGCTCTTAGAGCATACCAACCGAAAACGCATACAAAAAACAGTATAGCTGCCCCAGCTATACTGTTCCAGAGTCGATCACGTATATGGGTAAATAATTTCCGTATTATGAAAAGCATTCAATTTAGGGATTTGCAGGCACAAGCGATTGACTCTGGAGTTATACGCGCCTCCGCAAGAGTCACTCTGGAACATTGGCAAGGCTTGGAACTCAAGTTAAGTGCAAGTCTCGCGGTTGATTGACTATTTGGCACAGGCACCTCATCAATATAAAAGACCATCGCGATAGGAAAATGGCGCTAATAAAATCGCAAATGATTTGTGAAATAGGTTAATTTAGTGCACAATCATTGGAGGTAATGCGCTCGACGTCGCCGCCGAGCGAAACCGGGGCCGGGGCGCAGCCTCTCGTAAAGATGACGCCCGCAAACGCGCGCGCCGACTCGATGATGATGATGGTGCTGCCCGGGAAACGAACCGAGGGCCAATCATGCTCTTACACACATCCAACACGTCGCGCGAGCGGCTTCAATATTTATAGCTTCATCGCGCTCAAAAGACACGCGCAAGATGAATTCGCGGCGCGGGTATTAACGACGTCGCCGTTGACGATGGTGGCATCGTGGCATGGCATGGCACGGCAGCCGGCACGACGCCGTCGGGGAAATTGCCGGCAGAAATTTGAATCAACCAATTTTCGCCAGGCACACGCTGTATATAGTGTATTTTCGGGGCACAAAGTGAATTTACTCCGCCGGCGTGTCTCTTGGCAGCTACACAACGGCGCCATGGCGTTGCCGCTCTAAAGTCACTTGACTTGCAAGATCATGACATCGTGAAGCCGATGACAAAAAGGTTGAGACGAATTGAGACGAATTGAGACGGAATCGAGCGACGTATGGGTCCCTTGCAAGTTAAGAATGTATCGCGTAGTTTTAACGTAGTTTCAATCTCTCTCGGCATGATACTTTAGCGCGCGGGTGCTGGAACAGGAAAAGAAGAGCTCAACTCGTTCGCCGCATGCCCACTATGACGCCCACGCTTCAGCGTCCCTATTTCCGAGCAGCCCACGCTTGCCGAACATTCTGCGACGGGAAGTTTCAAAGGGAGAACACAATTCCGCGACAGGACGGGCTTCGAAGCGGCGATATGAGGGCGTTTTGGTGACTTCGGTGTCAGGGTACGAGCCGTAAAAATACGAGCCGCTTAGTTCTAATATTTGACCTTCAATTGAAAATATCATCTATATATATACCACAAAGGGACCTGACAGGTATCTATGTCGATATAATTCTTAGTTGCCCATTCATAGCGGCGGTCGCCGCAAAGACGTATTTTATATAGCATTTCAATCAAAACGGTGACGACCACTAGGTTTACTCTGCGGGACTCGGAACCCATTGTTCTAGCCGCAGGCAAACGCACGAAATATTTAATTTTGGGTTTAATCTTGATCGAATATTTAGACAATTTCTTTCGGAGCTAACCTGGCTAGCTAACACATCGATAAAAACTGCTAACAGTCTCTAAAACATCATATTTTAGCCAAAAAGATTGTAGAAAAATTTCATCCGATGTCAAACCTCCTTTCGTCCGTCGTCTGCTAGTCTCGGTCTTTGTGTACACCGTCGCGTACAGAGAGGCCCACATGCTTACATTTGCCGTGAATGATAAGTGGCGCCATCTGTTTATGTTTTCGGAATTAGTGTCGGAACCTCGAGCGAAGTGCAGTCCGTCCCCCAACCCGTCGCGGCCATGTTGTCCATCATTCAGTCGACAGGCGTGTGCAATAAAAGTGACAAAAAGCACTTGACGTTCCACAGATCTTTGGTCCACAGCATGTCCTAAGCATGGATTTGGTATGTAGCTGTCTGTACGAAGGCGGCTCCAGGCGGCAACATAATGAACCCAAAGTTTTGTGCATGAATTGCGATTTTCGCGAAAATAGGAAATTTGAAATAGTGCAATAGATTGATTCCTCGAACGACGCTGCATATGTCTTTGCGCGGAGATTTGAAGTAAAGTTTTAAACGGCTGATTGAAGCGGATTTCTTGCGGCTCCCCTGCTTTGAACGCGAAATTCAACTTTAATGATCATTGAATTAATAATCATTGCAGTAGGATCATTGAAGCTTAGATTCGGGTATTTCGCCAATGATTTCTTTTCATTACGAAAATGACTAACACCCCCCCCCCCCCCCCCCTAACATCAGCGATAAAGATATATATAGGGTCGAATTTTATTTTTCCACGGCACGCCACTGTGTGTTAAAAACCTTTGCGCAGACAACCATTGTTGACAGCTCAGAGCAAGTATATTCAAAGAGACATGGCGGCTACCGTTCATGCTTGATTTGAACATGAGTTCAAACTTCAAAGAATAATCACGATAGAGTTGTAATAAAATATCTACCATGATATAAAACCAGAAATTGACATCTTCAATTGACAAACAAAAATTAGGGGCTTGATGATTGAATAGAGGTCATATGGCGCGTTTTGTAAACGCAGCATCCAGAAAAAAGTTTTAAAATCGACATGTAAAATGACAGTTAATTATCTGCCCATGTCCACTAAAACAACATAACTTTACCCAATTACTGAAAACTTTGTATACTATACAGAAAATGCACTGCAATGCATTGCAGAGAAATTCTAGCCTAATTACGAAAACAACAAAACCGGTCACAGGGTTAGCGAAACCGAAACCGAACCCGAACCTGTATTCGAATTAGTTTTGAACACCCGAACCCGAACCGGTATTATATTTCGGGTATTCAACACCCTGCGTTTTATTCAATTGTGCAGTATCCTTTCAGGACTCAGGAGTCAGGAAATGTATTTTTTCGGAACTTTACCATAATGTAATATTTTAGATATTTGCTACCTACTTGAAAAATGGGTTATCGAATAAGGACATTAGGTTAAGGACCCACGATATTAAATGGAAAAAGGGCTGAAATCAACCCTAAAAAAAAACAAGTTTTAACTCTCACGACGTCTTTTATAAATGTGCCAAAAACAAAACTGCTAGCTGTAAAAAGAATTGAAATATATATATATATCAATACGTCTTTCCACAGTTTCCTCTACCCCAGCAAGACCGCCGAACTGGGTTAAATTACTTCACAGATAAATTAATGCATTAGATAAATTTAAAATATATCAAATAAAGACGTCCCCCCCCCCCCAACCCCCACAGGAAGTGGCTGGAAGTAGGTTCCTTATGCGAGTTTAATACAGGTTTAGCTGGAACTGTGAAACCTAAACTCGTAGCGTTACACCAATATAGAACGTATTCTCCTCAGATAGAAAGGGTTCTATCTGTATGTACACATTCGCTTATTGTAGTTGGCGGAGAATAAAAGCACCAAGTTCAGCAGACTTTTCTCGGTAAGTGCACTCACTAATATAAGTATGTTGAACTTCTGCGACCTCTGAAGCTGTGTTGCGCAGGCGCGGAAATCAGGGACAAAAAGTGGTCAGCGCACACTGTCGCAGGACTTATGGATAGCCACGGGAGGGGGGGACGTCTTTATTTGATATATTTTTAATTTATCTAATGCATTAATTTATCTGTGAAGTAATTTAACCCAGTTCGGCGGTCTTGCTAGGGTAGTGGAAACTGTGGAAAGACATATTGATATATATATATTTCAATTCTTTTTACAGCTAGCAGTTTTGTTTTTGGCACATTTATAAAAGACGTCGTGAGATTTAAAACTTTTTTTTTTTTTTAGGGTTGATTTCAGCCCTTTTTCCATTTAATATCGTGGGTATACTGCAGGCGACTAAATGCCTGTCGGGTCCCTTTATGGTATATATATATATATATATATATATATATATATATATATATATATATATATATATATATATATATATATATATATATATATATATATATATATATATATATATATATATATATATATATATATATATATATATATATATATATATATATATATATATATATATATATATATATATATATATATATATATATATATATATATATATATATATATATATATATATATATATATATATATATATATATATATATTAAAAAAGACTTTTGGATAAATTGTGGTGTTTTATTATTCATTTTCCCAACGTTTTGACCAAATTGTTAGGTCTTTCTCAAGGGTCAATCAATGAACTACAAAAAACAAAACATTGGACAAAAGGTACCAGAGATCTCAACAATCAAACCAAAGTTATAAAAAAAACACATTTTGACAAGAAACATATAGCGAGAAGGTCAAGGTCGATTCTGTTTCGATGCAGTCTTGCTCCGTGTTGTAGGCCCCAGGGAAGGGGTGGGTAGATGGTGTATGGGCGATTCAGTGTTCGACTCGTATGATGATTTCTGGGACGCGGCTGTAACCCTGTATGGCAGAAGAGCCAGTTTCCAGGCTGGTGGCAGTCGTTTGGCGTCATCTCTCTTGTTCATTGTGTCGGGGCACTTTTCTATCTCAATGGATTCTCTTTTTGAAGTCCACCACGTGAACACCACGAAAACGCACGGACGGTGGCGAAAGAAGAGAAATTCTACCCGCGCATAATCAGAGCAAACAATTTGGTCAGACCAAACAATTTTTGGACCAAGACCAAACAATTTGGTCAAAACGTTGGGAAAATGAATAATAAAACACCACAGTTTATCCAAAAGTCTTTTTTAAAAACTAATTGCTGTGAAAACTTAAAACAACATATATATATATATATATATATATATATATATATATATATATATATATATATATATATATATATATATATATATATATATATGTATATATATATATATATATATATATATATATTTTTTTTTTTTTTTTTTTTTTAAATTCTTTTTACAGCTAGCAGTTTTGTTTTTGGCACATATATAAAAGATGTCGAGAGATTTAAAACTTTTTTTTTTTTTTTAGGGTTTAGTATATATATCTATCGAAAGATTTGGTAGTAGTTTATAAAACTATCTATAATGTCACTGAAATGAATGTGTCATTATTAACATTGCAAATTACCGTGTGTTACCATGAAGTTATGATCACATCTGAAGATCACTCTAACTTTTTTTTCTAGGGACCTAAATGGTCATGGTTCTTATTATAACTTTCAAACATGCGAATGTTTTTGTATTTTAGAATTTCCGTTCTTTGGCAGACAGGATCACCTCTGTTATTCACACTCAATAAGACGTGCAGCAATAATTTTATTGCCTCGCCAAAGTGTACTTAAAATTTGGGAAACCTTCAAAGTTCAATCGGCTTATAGTGCATAATGTATGGAGCATATCCCGTTTCCAATATCCAATATCAGCTCGACATTATTGGTTATTGCCGCACATTTATCCATTACTCGAATGGAGGGCGCGCTGGTATTATACCTACGCTGTTGACGGCTATAACAGCTGACATTATATCCATGGCGTGCATTCAACCGGGTGAGAAGGATTGTGCCAGGCGCCAGATAAAGAGACAGCTTTCAAAAATGTCCGCGTGAAGATCGAGATGCACATTTCTAAATTCTAATGCCATGGCAGTGACTAATACATATTACTATATATCACAAACTAGATGGGTATTCTAAGCGACTCGAAGCAAAGTTCAAGTACCTGGAAAAACGCTAAAGAAGCACTGATTTTCATCGCAAATAAATTATATCACCTACACTGTTATCAGATTACGGTATGAAAGGAGGATTTAAACTGATACGGACTTATAGATATAATGTACCTACCATTGTCGGAAAGTTTTTTATGTAGGGGTAGTATAAATGTAAATTGATCTTACCGAAGTAACCAGCAATTGATGTTTGTGTTTTATCAATTTCAGTTGCTCAGTCAGTCTGTGGAAGGAATTGTTTTCTCATGTACCTGCATATTGCAGTCGCTGGTTTCATTTGAACTTTTCATTGAACTCATAATTCCGAATTGCTTTTAAAAGTACAGAATACCTATACCAGTGTATATAGTATATATTGTCACGTCTAGGGGACAAGAATAGTTAACAGGAATAATAATATAACACAAATCCGTCACTGTTCACACTATTTATATTACAATTAGTAAAAATGGTTACAGCTTGAGAGCGAATGCACAATATATCTCTTTCAACTTTCTTCACCGGGGATCGTACATGCCGTGACTTCCCGCCTTTTGGGCTCGGAGTCAGGGTGGCCAACCCCGTGGTATTGGAGTGGCCAGTTAGGTCCCCGACCAAACAATCTTCCCCCCTAAAAAAGAAACTAAAGGGCCCGGCGACGTAAGTTGTATCCATGAACTCCGCCTGGAGGTGGAGGAGCCTGTAGAAGTCTCGGAGCATTTTCTTGATCGCCATTAGGGTTCTTAGCCCACTCTGGTCTAGTGCACACTTCCAGCAGTTGGTCAGCGTTAGCCCGTTCCACAGGAGTGTTGGTCTTGGGATCCTCCAAGTCGTAAGTGTTTGCACCTAGACGACGTGACACCCGGTACGGGCCGTTTCTCTTCGGCGCTAAACTAGCAGCAATCCCTTTGCTTGCGTCGCTGAGGGTGTGAAGATCACGCCAAACTAAATCACCCATGTCGTATTCAATATCTTGACGACGACTGTCGTAGCGGACCTTAGTCATTTCGTGGGCTTGTCTCAACTGGAGGGACGCAAATTCGCGGGCCTCCACCAGACGGTTGTAGAGCTCCGACGCGTATTCGTGGACGTCTTCGATTGGTTCGACCCCGTCGCTTCGTCGGTCCCATGGTGCTCGCATTTCTCGCCCATGTGCAAGGAATGCCGGCGTGTAACCAGTGACGGAGCTAACGGCGGTGCGTAACGCGAAACAGAGCTCCGGTAATTTGGCGTCCCAGTCCTGGTGTGTCTCACAGTATGCCTTGATCATTTGCTTTACTGTTCCATTATGGCGTTCTACCATCTGACCACAAGGGCGGTAGGGGGAGGAATGGCGTTCGACAATACCCAGACGTGCTAACACTCCCTTCCATATGGTACTGACGAATGGCTGCCCGTCGTCACTGGATATGCTAAGTGGGAAACCGTGGCGCGAGAAAATTTCTATCGTCAAGGGGACAATGGTTGGTGTCGTGGGATTTTGTATTGGAAACACCTCCAAGTATTTGGTGAATTCGTCCACCACCACCAGAAGATGCTTCGAACGGTTCTTAGAGGTTGGCAGGGGCCCAATGAGGTCTACACTCAAATCGTCAAACGGCTTTCCTGGAAGTCAGCTGTCCTTTAAACCAGCCGGTTTCAGTCGGTTGGGCTTGAGGGTCTGGCAGGACACACATAAACGAACGAATGTATGCACGTCCGACAGCATACCCATCCAGGTACAGCTGTTGAAGTCGCTTCAGGGTGCGGTAGAAACCACCGTGGCCGCTAAGGGGGTGATCGTGTACCGCCACCAACGCGATGCGTCGTACCGACTTCGGCAACCACAATTTGGCGTATGTTGCTTCGTCGGTTCCAGGCAATCCTGGAACTCGCCGCACTATCAGCCCCCATTCATCGAAAGCACTGGAGTCCGCGACGCTTCTGTTCCACGACGCCACTCGCGGATCTTCGGGGAGCTCTCGGTGACGCAGATACCGCGCCAAGCGATGCAGCTCCTCATCCTCTTTTTGAAGTTGGAGCAATAGCTTGGGGTCGGCAAGTGATCCGACGTCCAAATCATCAACCGCTCCCACCATTTCCATGTCCTCGGAATCGGATTCCTCAAACTGGACCGTATGTGGCAAGTCGGGAATAGAGATGGGGAATCATGATTCGGCCACTGACGGATCCGGAGCGGTCAATGAGGAATCCACTGGATATCTGCTAAGGGCATCGGCTGACATGTTAGCCTGTCCTTTGCGAAAACGGATTAGACAATCGTATCCTTGAAGACGCATGACCCATCGTCGTACTCGGTTGGACGATAGATCGGCATGCATGTGACTGCATGTAGGAAGTCGCGACCCAAGATTATTGCTGGAGTTAGCCCTGGCAGATAAAGGAAACGATGCCGCCGCTCGCCCCCGGGCCATGTGATGAACACCTTCATTTGCGCTGTAGCAGTTGCTGTGCCCGCCGCCAACCGAAGTGAGCGATTGACGTTGGTTGGTTTGGATCTGGCAGCAACCGCAGCCGGAAGAGCTTCGTCTCCCAGAAGGCTTACACTCGAACCAGTGTCCAAGAGGGCCAAAAAAGTGCGATCACCAATGGAAACGGCGAGAAGGGGAGCACTCGTCGATTTCAATGATGCCTGCATGGTTTCTGCGAGTATATCAGGCACAATACTCACAGACTTCCGTTTCCCGGCTGGTTGTTTCCAGCGCACTCTTCAGTGGAGGCCGCCGGCTGTCGCGGTGAAGATCACTGGCGAGCCCAATGTCCCATGCCTCCGCATCGATGGCATCCTGGTGTGAGTGCTGGTTTCAACGCTTTCACGGCTGGGACCACTGCTAATGAAGGGCAATTTTGTGCCCAATGCCCTGACTGGTGACTGCGTGGACAGGGACCAGGGCACATAGCTACCGAGTTCTGCGTGGCGAACGGCAATGGAGTTGGCGGTTGTTCGTGCATCTGGGTGTCAACGGGTCCCACAAACGCCAGGTCACGCTCCAAACAGTATGCTTGCAGCGGCGGAGGGCGATAGGTGGCGTTCCTCCACACTGTTTCTTGCAGCTCTGGCCCCACGTCCGCCAACTCCCTCATTGTGGTGAAGAAACGACCTTGCAGCTGCTGGCGGGAAAATGGCGTTGCTTGAGCTAGAACGCGGTCGATCTGTTCGGCCTGGCTCGCCGGCGCTCCGATTCTTCTGTAATACTCGCCGATGATGCGCACGTACGCCGCGAAGTCTTCGTTTGGGTGCTGTGTACGAGCGTCGAGCTCCATGCGCAGACGGCGCAGTCGGTCCGGCACACCGAAAGCGCGGAAGAAAGCCGCGCGAAACTTTTCGAAATATTCAAATTCCCCACAAGACAGCCACCAGCGGAGAGCATCTTCGACGAGAGTCACGGGAATAAGTTCACATAAAACCCACTGCACGTCCTTTCCTGATGCCCAAGCATACCGTTCTAGCTGGAGAAGAAATTCCTCGGGTGATCGCGAATCCTGTCTCCCACAGAATGTAGGAATCTCCATCCGGAGGGAACAAATTACACCTTCGGCGACTGGATCGCGGACAGACGCACGAGGTGGGAGCGGCGGTGGTTGCATGGGTGGCGACGACACACGCTGCACTCTGGACGACAATCCATTGCTTGGTGCAACACTTTCACACGCAACCTGCATCGCCGCAATAAATTCGTCAAAGTTAACACGTTGTGCCCGACCCATTTCGCGGAGAAGAGACAATGGCACAGCTTCGTCATCGAACAATTCGGACGATAGTGGGTTATCACTGGCTATAATTATGCAATATGCCGATAGAAACACGCAATATGTCGATAGAAACACGCAATATGTCGATAAAATGGACGAGCCCCCACTTGTCACGTCTAGGGGACAAGAATAGTTAACAGGAATAATAAAATAACACAAATCCGTCACTGTTCACACTATTTATATCACAATTAGTAAAAATGGTTAAGGCCATATTCCACCAGGGTTGCAACCCGCGGGTTTGGACCCGGCGGGTTCGTTTTGATGTCAGTGCGCATGCGTGCGACAGGTTGCGCTAACAGCTCGACAGACAGTATATTTCCTATCGCGAAAGATTGGACCCAGCGGGTTTTCGAGAACAGACCAATAGGAACAAGGCGAGCCATGCCGATACATTTAGCCACTGTCTGCTGTTTTCTTTCCATCTGCCAAAATCGACTTGGAAATACATCATTTCTCAAATGTATTGATTTATTTCACAGAAATATACGTTTCAATACCATTATTTAGACACGTAAATGCAAGACAAATTAGCCAGCAACCAGCTTGAAGAGTATTAAGAAGTGAATTAGCTGAAAACCCAAAGCGATGCACCCTGCATGAAATCTTGTCTTGCCAGAACTTTGTCATGTTTCAAAGCACTGCGCGTGCGCTAGGAAAGTCAGAGGTTTCTGTGTGGAATAGCAAAACATGCCGGCGGATCGGAATCGGCGTTTCGGATCTGCGAGTTGCAACCCTGGTGGAATATGGCCTTTACAGCTTGAGAGCGAATGCACAATATATCTCTTTCAACTTTCTTCACCGGGGATCGTACATGCCGTGACTTCCCGCCTTTTGGGCTCGGAGTCAGGGTGGCCAACCCCGTGGTATTGGAGTGGCCAGTTAGGTCCCCGACCTAACAATATACACACCAGTGTAGAATACCAGTGTACAGAATACCAATTAATTAAACATCCCGCCTGATTTTTTTGAAACAAATTTTGCGTAGGAATAATCGCACATTATCGTTTTGCCGTGGCACCTCCTCGTGCAGTAACGGCAAGAGCCAGCAGCATGCGCTCGGCCGCGCTGTGCAGTGGCAATTGCATCTCAACGGATAGTGACATTACATCGAATTGTTGTAAAGTTCCATCTCAAATACGAGCGTTGTGTCAGGAAGGCGAGTTCATTACTGAGCACGGCTCTATCGATGTAATTACAAAATACATTGATATGCTAATCAAAACAAACAACACGTCAAGGTATTTCCTGTCCTCCCTTCAAATAACTCTTATCGTCTCCTTTCTTCGACTAGTTTAACATTATTTTCCACGATTTCTGTTTGAGAGAACTTCGGATCCATACTATATGGTGGCCCTGACATTTTAACTCCAAATCGGAGTGAACGTAACAGGATACGTCACTAGGAGGTGCCGCGCCAAAACGAAAATGTGCGATTATTCCTACGCAAAGTTTTTTTTTCAATAAAATCAAACGGGATGGTTAACTAATTGGTATTCTGAACACTTAATAATGTTCTTTTAAAAGCAATTCAGACTTGGGAGGACTCTTTTAAAAATAGCATTCCACTTGTGATTCTAGTGTAATAAGGCAGATTCCGCGTATATGTTCTACGTGCTATGTCGGAGCAGCCAATAGGCTGCAAAAGAAGTCGTTTGAATATACCGCCTTTTTCTTCCCGAAAGACTCGAAGCCGTTGGCTGTATCTTCACAGTTTGAGCTGGAGAACTGTCATAATACACGACAAAATTCTTAATTTGCAATAAACAGTAATCAAAAAAATATAATTAAACCTACGCATTCGTGAGCTCAGAGCACTCCTTTTCTGAAAGTTGCAGTTCATTAGTCCTTTTCTTATAGAAGTTATTCGATTTAATGCGAAATTATCCTACCAATTCTATTCGTTTCATTCGTTTCATCACCTTCACGAGTTTCCGTCCATGGGTGTACAATGCACATTCGAAAAATAGTTGAAACAACGTCTTTATTAACTGTCGACACTTACGTACCTTCTGTTGGAAATTGTCCTATTGAAATAGTTAGTTTTCCTTTAATTAATCAACAATGTTTGGTTTTTAATCCGTTATGCTTTTAAGTTTTAAAATGTACATTTGGACATTTTCCTCAATATATAAAGATCGATTCTTTTATAAGTGTCTATATACACCCCTGCCTTTGTCCTCGAAAGAAACATCTGGAACACATCAGAGATCGCTCGAGATCGCCTTCAGAGATCGCTACCAGTCGACAACTAAGCTACTAGCGCCTAGCGCCATCTAAAGCGGACGGAATCCAACAGGCGATGCTATTTGCACACAAAGTGCGGAGTGCGTCTAGTGCGTGCTATGACAGAATACAGATTGTGAGCACTTGTCGATATCAAGTGATAATTTGGTAGACCTCGCAAAATGAATTAAGGATCAGTTTCTACTTTCTATAAACTGTTTTAGACTCGACTCTACAAAAAGAAAGGTGTTCTTCACTTTTAATTAAGTGTTGCTACTTGCTCGAAGTTCTAGCCTTCTCATTTTCCCATAAGACCAGTGTTCGACGTGGCCGTTTACGCACGTCCAACACGGCGAAGTCGCGGGCGATCAGCTCACACCCGGCGTTGCCCTCTTGCATCGCCGCTAACTGCGTTGAGCCTCGCTGACCGCAGACCGCTTTGAAAATAAATGCCAGTTCCTCAATTTACAATATGATTCCGGTTTGCCGATGCTGAGACACAAATTAACCCATGAAATTAAGTGAAAATGAATAAGTGCGTAGACAACGTTTTAG
Source organism: Nemoura dubitans (assembly GCA_921293005.1). Classification (NCBI taxonomy): domain Eukaryota; kingdom Metazoa; phylum Arthropoda; class Insecta; order Plecoptera; family Nemouridae; genus Nemoura; species Nemoura dubitans. Next base: position 42,015,559 of record OV121073.1, read on the forward strand.
GTATGAAATATTTTAATTCGTGAAATAAGAAAAATTATTGATCAATCAATTATTAATCAATGGTCATATGCTTACTCTGATGGTTTCACTTTCAACATAATACTTTTATCAAGTTCGTTTTTTAAACATTTATTTCCACTTATGACTGTGTAGTAGGCTGCATTGAAAATAGCCAACAGAAATAAAAGACTTCTCAACGCACTTGGCTGTTCTAAAAACTTGTCCCTTTTTGAAAGCAAGTCTCGCATTTGAGCGTTGCCATGTTGTGGTGCAAATAGCAACTCACGTGTTCGAAATTGCCGAATAATTAATTCAAATTATTGAGTTCCTAAAATATTACAAATTACAGGAGCGGGCAATTTTTTTAAGTCACCAATGTGAAGAGTTTTCAAATATTGATAAGAGCAAGCTGCTGCAAATAAACTTGGCAGTCGTTCTCCACGGCGTATACCAAATACGCATTACTACATAAGCTAACCACCAAATCCAATTTTACTTCCTATTCTCCATTCCCATTCAATTCTATTTATTCCACCCTATTATAATAAATAGATTTAGAAGAAATCGATTCAAATTACTTATTGTCCAACGCCTATTACTATACTTACCCACCTAGCTAGAAAGTGGGGTTGACGTATTTACCTGGAGGAAATGTGACCAGTGGCAGTCAATAGAAGTAAGTGTGATCAATTAAGTAGGTATCTAGAAATCTTTGTTTTGTAAAATTAAAGTTACTTTTGTTTATTTATTCACTACAAATTCCTTTGTGAACATGAAAAAGGACCCTAACATACATAGGTAATGAAGAAGTGAGTTTGCAACTGTAAGAAAGAACAAAGGAGGAGGCTAACCATTCTTACAAAAAGTGCAAGAATATTGTATAGCATTATATTGTGAAAATCATTGTTTAATCAGAATCCTTTAGCATTGCCCTTAGCTAATTGACATTACGTAGACATAGGTATATCGTAATTTGAATCTTTTCCTCGTCCCATTGTCCTAAAACTGTCCGCTAGGCACCTACCTGCAGATACCTACATCACAGGTATAGATAAAAGATATCTCTACACAGTGGCGGATACAGGGGGGACCCCCCCCCCCCCCCCAATCCTAGCAAGAGATGCATGAAACATGGTTTCAGATGCTATTGAAAACCAAAAGTTGTGATATGTGCCACTATACAAAAAAATTGTTAAGTCCAAAAGAAGTCTCTGCTCCCAAAACAAAACTAAAAATGTATTAAATACGGTCTTTCTGCTTAAAAAAGGGTTGTAATGTATTGCACTTGCTGTCGAAGTCCAGGGATTAAAATGGCGATGAGCCTTTTCCGGCGCAATTTATAACAGCTCCAGTTAGAGAACGATGGTAAACTCAAATCAATCCTAGTGCAGGTACCCTCGGTACTGAACCGTGACTTCGTAGATTTTTTACGTATCTAGGTGAACCTTACAACGTCAGTTTATCATAATGGGTAGGTAGGTACATCGTCATATTTACATAAACATGCATGCTCTCACCTACGTGTCATTAACGGTTAAGAAATAAACAAATTCTTGATTTCTTATAATATGAGCAATGAGAGATTGACACTTTGTGAAATTTAAATTTTTAAAATCTACGATAAGGCACGGTTCAGTACCGAGGGTACCTGCACTAGGATTAATTTGAGTTTACCATCGTTCTCTAACTGGTGCTGTTATAAATTGCGCCTGAAAAGGCTCATTGCCATTTTAATCCCTGGACTTCGACAGCAAGTGCAATACATTTCAACCCTTTTTTAAGCAGAAGACCGTATTTAATACATTTTTAGTTTAGTTTTGGGAACAGAGACAGTTCTTTTGGACTTAAAATTTTTTTTGTATAGTGGCATTAACTTCGCGAACGTAACTTCAGACTAAGGCTCTCGGCCTTCGTCCTCGAGCACACAGCATCCTACACCTTGTGGACGCGGCCCCGAGGGCAGACGCCAGCCATTATTGTCACTGCCTTAAATATTGCTCCCACCCCTAAACTCGCCCTCTTCTGGTGCGACTCGTCGAACCGTGCTCTAGCTCTTGCAAACTGAACCATGTAAGTCTCATTAAACATTCTATTACTCTAGTTAGCATGTAGTATAGTTATTAGCAACACATCCCCATTTCCATCCTCGACATGCAACCGTGTAACCGCCCCAACAGGCAAGGACCCACACCAGCCTCCGCTGGTCGTTCGTCTCCACGCTTCCCTACGAACGTGGTGGCAGCGGTAACTCTGCGCAACCAACCAGAGCTCTCGCAATCATCGATGTGGTATTTTATAACATTGGTATAACATTTATAACATGGTTTTATTACACTAGCGTTATTGTGTTTTTCCATGTATATTGTTATTTATAATCAACTAATAAAAAAAAAAACATTGTATTTGTTTGTTGCATAGAAACTGCCAACATTTGATGATATTCGATACAAAATTTTAATTATGATGGAGGCGATTGAAATGTCCTCAAGCGGCACTGCAGGTAGGCAATTGATGGGTATTAAAATCCAGTATAATTTAATTTATAAATGGAAAGCAAAGCCGGAAAAATGTTCTGCCTGGCCGGGATATAATGTCGTCGCCCTTATCAATGTAATATTTTAATATACCGATGCCAATGTAAATGGGGCGACTCCAATGGTAGTCAGGTCACATATCACATTTTAGATCCAGCTTCATGTGTCTTTTCTCCTTAAATCCTTTTTGTCAGCAGGCATGTTACTGTTATGGATTTTTAACTGTGTGTTGGGTTACCACGGTCACCCACCCAATGCATGATACAGACTTGAATTACTTAACCCAATAATAAAATTTAACCCATAACAATAATACTTCTACTTGAAAATGGTTCTGGAAGTGTGAATGGCTCTTTGAATGTATTGTTCCAAGTGGTGAATAGGTAGAGAACGTTCAACTGAACTGTTCCCAAACGAAAAGTGGCACCCAGCCAACTCTAAAACCAGCGTTGTGTTACTTTACCCCATTCTCTTTGAGTGTGTGAGCTTGAAAAGAATAATGTAAAACATATTTTAGAAAAGTTTCCGTAAAATTTTAAAACTTTTCAAGAAAGTTGTGAAAAGTTTTCAAATTTTGAAAAGTTTTGTAGGTAGTTTACAGTTTCTCTCTTTAGTTTTTACAATAGTTTTCCAAAATCGCGATCCCCTAAATTCTTACTCTAAGGAATTTCTCTTTGCCGACACACTTCTAAATGTGATTGCCAGCCGCATAATTATCGTGCTGTCTGCAGTCCATTCTCTAGGCACTGTCCGCGTAGAAAAGTTAAAAAAAAATGAAATTTCATAAAATTTCACATCACTATACGCCCCTTTAACAATTGGTTTCCAGAATGACGTTACATTCACACCAACCCCTGGCTAAACTTCCTAATCGACTTCCGGCTTTCCGTGTCTTCGAGTGCGACTGAGATGCTAGAGCAAGAGATGTTGGAATGCGCCGCCTATCACTGGGAGCGAATGACCCCCGCCGAGAAGCGTCATTATCAGATGACGGCTGAACGGCACAAGGTCACCAGTGGCGATGGCTGCTAGCCTCGTCCATCCACTGGAAGTTGTGCACAAGCTTTGCTACCTGATTATTGGCAGTGGCGTCGTACCTGGAAAAGCTGAGGAGAATCAGTGATTTCAAATTAATAATAAAGATACATATTATTCCGTTGACCCATGTCTACACAAGTCCAATCTTTAGCAAATAAACAAAATAGTGCCCATTTTTGGGCAAACAGCCCCGAAACCCCCACCAGCACTGCAGAACGTCAATATTAGCACTGTCCCAAAATTTAAAGAAAAAATCTCAAAAAATGTGGAAACGCAAAAAGAATTAAAAAGCGCGGAAACGTACCGACAAACGCCCCACGGACGAAAAGTATTTTACTCGAAAATTATTTACAATCAATACGTGTATAATATGCGAAAAATACGTTTGGTACGATTGCGAATGGGATATTTTTATCATATTCCTGATGTTTATTCCAAACCTTTACCACCCTTCCTCCCCACCTCCTAATAATGCTCTTTATCATGCTTCTTTACCACCGTTTTGATAGCTATTAAGAGTTTTAATCATCCTATCACCCAATAATGACATGCAATGCAACATTATATTTTCAAAGTGACGCGAAAATCCATACCTAAGCAATTATTATCAAATTTCCGTGGACATCAAACGCCAAAAGAGAGGGGCCATTCTGGCACATGGCCTCATAACTCCTTCCACTCACAGCAGATTGTAAAACATAGGAACGGCCTAAAATTTGAAGGAAAATCTAAATCAACACATCGAAAAGCGCATATTGCAGCACGGTTCCAAAATAAGAATGCGCACGAAATGGTCTAGCACTGTAAAAAATATATTTTACGGAAAAGTTGTTGGCCGAAATTTATTGGGGTCAGAAAATAATAAAGTCGTTAGCGTACTTCTCTTTTTTAATTTTATTTAAATTACGAAAGCTCCTAATTGGCAAGTCATTTTCTTTTTATGTACACAAATTAGCCTCCCAAAAATGTTCCCCATTCCGGGATATGAACCCGGGTCCCCAACTTTCGCGGCTGGTGCTCTAACCAGCACCAGCAAGATTATAAAAGAGATTTCAACGCATCCAACGCTAAATTGGAGTAACTCGAGGTTGTATGTAAAATGTTGTTGCAGTATAGCAGCACACGGTTCCAGAGCCAATATGAGTTTTCGTAGACTCTGGACCATACCCCCATGGGGACATTCAATTCTCACCCTGTATGCACATTACTTCGTGTCTATTTAGCTTTGCTGGTTAGGGCACCAGCCGCGAAAGTTGGGGACCCGGGTTTAAGTCCCGGAGTGCGCAACATTTTTGGGAGGCTAATTTGTGTACATAAAAATAAAATCGTTAGCGTACTCTTGGTTCAGCAAATTTAAGGATAATTCAATATCGTGTCGTGAGAGTCTATATTTACGAGGACCGTTTATTTTTTCCCATATCCGGCACCAATGTCAAAAAATGTTTTCGCGCTGTACCAGACGACTCGGAAGCCTGATAATATTAACGATCTGCAAAGTCCTGAAGGTATCCATTCTTGTGTACCTTCCGTAGAACAACCGAATGGTCACGGCAGAAATCATCAGCGCAAATACGTTGAAGCGAAATTGCGATCGGTGATTTACAATAAAATGTAAAATTATTTTAAACCCTTGACAGTAAAATGTGAAACACAAATCTTGAATCGAAAAAAGTAGTCCGCCTTTTGACTTGAACTCGAACTTCCCTATCAGCAGGCGAACGTGCTATCCGTTAGCTACGGGATGCTGAAGATTTAGAGAGTGAAACCTTAACGGGTGTTGATCAATTTGAGAGCAGGTAAACAAAAGCTTCAAAATAAATCCGATAGTCACTCTAGTTCAAGTTTTGAAATAGCCAATAGAGAGGGGTAGGTGTCGAAATGTATAACCAATTTCCACCGAAATCCAAAATTTTTCATCCGCGCGTATTCGAACCCGCAACTCGGGGGTGAAGCACAGTCGACCAACAGGCAACGTGCTAACCAAGCAACCACTGTGACGCCGCGTCCAGAGGAGTATTTGACGCATTCACGTCCACGATGTATACGTCAACTCAGAGAAAGCTGGTTGACAAAATGACCCCCCGACGGGGCCTCGAGGGTCAATTCGACCTGCGGTTTTTGGGATCCCAGATCGGAAGAAAAGTTATACAAAATTGAAAACTAAAGTGAGGGAAAATATCAAAATTTCGAAACAATTTGCCCAAAAAAGGGCCCATTTTTGGTCAAACAGCACCGAAAACACCACGTTGCACTGCAGAACGTGAAAATTAGCATGGTCCCGAAAGTTAAAGAAAAAATCTGAAAAAATGGAGAAACGCATAAAGAAAGAAAATCGAGCTGAAAACAAACTCACAGACACGGCTATTAGTAGTAGGAGATTATATATATTATATATATATATATATATATATATATATATATATATATATATATATATATATATATATATATATATATATATATATATATATATATATAAATCGTTGTTTTTTGGATTGAACTGTGTTATAGTTATATTTTCTTTCCCAACGTTTCAACGAAATTGTCTGGCCATTTTCAAGGGTCAAGCAATACGAACTAAAAAACAAAACAAGGTACAAGAGATAATCACAACAAATAAACCAAAGTTACAAAATGACATTTCAAAAGAAAAAATTTAGCCAGGAGGTCAAGGTCGTTTGTCTTAACTATGCAGTCTTGCCGATGTAGTCTTGCTTCTTGTCATAGGACCAGGGGTAGGAGTGGGTGGATGACGCATGGATTCTCTAGTGTTCGACGCGGATGCTGATTTTGGGGATGCGGCTGTAATTTTGTAGGGTAAAAGGGCTAGTTTCCAAACTTGTGGCAGTCGTTTGGCGTCATCCCGTTTGTTCATTGTGGCGGGGCGCTTTTCTATTTCTATAGATTCCCTTATTATGCGCGGGTAGAGTTTTTCTTCCTTCTTCACCGTCCGGGCGATTGCGAAGTCTACCACGTGTCCTTCTCCATCGGCATGTTGTGCCAACGTTGACGTCTTCAAGGAATCCGCGACAGCTAGCCTATGCTCTTGAATTCTATGCTCTATCTTCCTGTTGGTTTGGCCAATGTGTGTTTTGTTGCAGGATCCACATACACTCCTTGCGACTCATTTGGGACGAAATCCTTTCCTTTTGTGAAGAGTGAGCCGATTTTCTTGTTGGGCTGGTATATTGTGGAAATGTTCTCTTTTCGTAGGATTCTCCCAATACGGTCTGTTATTCCTTTATCGTAAGGAAGGAGAGCCTTTTTATTAACTGTGGTTTCGTCTTCAGGGTCATCATTGGTGGTTTTTGGCGTCCATTTCACTGCTCGGTTTATCTCTGAATTAGAGAAACCATTGTCGCCGAGAGCATGTCGAAGTTTAATAAGCTCGTCTCCTAGGTGTTCATTGTCTGCGAGTAGTTTTGAGCGATGATCTAAGGTTTTCGGTATGGAGCTTTTTTGAGAAGGATGGTGGTGTGAGGAAGCATGGAGGTAGCGGTTGGTATGCGTTGCTTTTCTGTGGACTGTGTGTGACAGGGTCCCATCTTCTCGTTTTATAAGCAGGACATCCAAAAACGCAAGCTGGTTGTTTTGTTCGGTTCCTACCGTGAATTCTATGTTTGGGTGAATGTTATTCAGATGGACCAGAAACAAATCTAGTGCCTGTCTTCCATGTAGCCAAAGAACGACTGTGTCGTCAACATACCTTAGCCATAGACTGGGTTGAAGGTGGTGGGTTTCAAGGGCTCGTGTTTCCAGATCTTCAAGGAATAGGCTTGCAATTACGGGTGACAGTGGTGACCCCATTGGCGCTCCTTCAACTTGCTTGTACTTTTTTCCACCATAGGCGAAAAAGGAATATTTTAAGCAATGTCGGGTTAGGTCAAGAGAAATCTGAGGTGGTGAATGTTTTTTCTTAATGATTTGGAGAGTCTCTTCTACTGGAACTCTTGTGAATAAGGACACTATGTCAAAACTGACCATAAAGCAGTCTTGTGGAATGGTCTTATTTCTTATCAGTTCTAAAAAGTGTTGGGAGTTTTTGACATACGAGTCCGCTTTTTCTGTACAAGGTTGTAATCTTTTGGCCAGATATCGGGCGAGGGCTTGTATAGGAGATCCAATGGCTGATACAATTGGTCTCATTGGAGCGCCTGGTTTATGTAGTTTGGGAAGCCCGTAAAGTTTAGGACACCGCGATGATTTTTCCCTAGGAATTAAAAATCTTTGTTCTTTTGGGTCAATGGGAGAGTTGGCTATTAATTTCTTTGTGGTCTTTTCCAGATAAACAGTTGGATCGGTGTTTATCGCCTTATACGCTGAGGAATATATATAACGTTGGGAAAGAAAATATAACTATAACACAGTCCAATCCAAAAAACAACGATTTTAATGAACCGTGCTGTGAAAATATTAATACACATATATATATATATATATATATATATATATATATATATATATATATATATATATATATATATATATATATATATATATATATATATATATATATATATATATATATATATATATATATATATATATATATATATATATATATATATATATATATATATATATATATATATATATATATATATATATATATATATATATATATATATATATATATATATATATATATATATATATATATATATATATATATATATATATATATATATATATATATATATATATATATATATATATATATATATATATATATATATATATATATATATATATATATATATATATGGGTATCTTCACCAAAACTTGTAAACATGTCGACCTTATACTTATTTATTTTGCCTTAAAATCTAAGGTCAGTTGGACTTTCCAATTGGTTTTTATTAGCATTTCTGTTGTGTTTTGTTCGTGATATTAGGTACTTTTGGACGACTGAATCAATTTCTTTCCTTAGCTTGGTGACCAAGCTTTGTTGACTTCAAGTTTGTCCAAGACAAAGAATTGACAGATATATCAGAAATAAGTCATTTGCATTGATAGAAGTAAATGAAGTGAATCCGCGCTAGAAATATTTCTCCAATATAATAAGGACCATCGGGCGTAATTTACATATATGTATACATGTTAAAATCACTCAATTAGCCAAAAAAAATATTTTTTGGCTATCTGACAGCTCTAGAGAGAAATAAAGGATGGTCACAATCGTCTAAATATTCGAGTGATCAGAATTTTTGAGAAGGCAATGTTCTGGCATGGGCACCATGGTTTTCACTGGCCCATGCCTCCACCTTTTTATCCGCTAAATACAAACCGCTGCCTATGCTCATCTTCAACGCAACACAAATTGCGTCCGCGAAGCCCTAGTTTAAAATACACGTGGGTATAATATGAGCTTATTTTGAATATAAAATGTGAGTGTACGCCGCATACCTGCGTATACCCTAGCTTACACCGCTGGGTATATAAATCACCTTGGGGTGCCCTGACTTACTCAACGTGACACCGCAACCTCTTCGAGTGCCGAATCGAACCGCACAAGCAGCTAGTTGACGAACAACCGCACAAGCAGAGTTGACGAACACCGCACAAGCAGAGTTGATGAACAACCGCACAAGCATAATTGACACACAACCGCACTAATAGCTAAACGAAATGTGCTGAAGTTAATAAATTACCACACCGAGCTGTTTCGGTCAGCTCAATTCGCGTTGCCAAGCGCCATGCCCCATTTCTGGCTGTCGAAAACTGCTGTTTGAAACTGTACCAATTCGCTGAAGAATCTATTGATGCGTCTTTCTGTATTAGTTAAAGCTAATCCGTTTCAAAAATTTCCAAAATGAGCTGCATGGTTCTAGCCGGAGTCCGTGTTCTCTTTTTGAGAGCGATACGATTGTAAAATATTATTCTGTGAGCCATTTTGCTGAAGGTTGCCTTCTTCTTTTTCCTCGGTAGGTACACATGAAGCGGAAAATCATATCTGGAAATTTTTCGTCGAGACCAAACTTTTTCTTCTCCTTGCCCACCTGAGGCATGAAAATGGGACGCAGGACTAATAATCTCATGTTGTACCCTAAAAGTGACTTCCTACTCTCGCCGCTAGGGTGGCGATGACAATGGACCGACTTTGAGGCCCGGCCATAAGCTGCCAGCACACACGAGTTTTTAAAAGTGGACTCGGATGACGCGAAAATGCAGCACTTAGCTGGTGGGAGGAGGGGATGATAATAAAGAGAGCAGAGAAAATATATTTTGGAAGAAACTAGATGAGACATGAGAAAAATTCGGAATGCGTGATAAAGAGCAGACTTTGTACAACAGCTGATCCCATGCATGTATGCTTGTCCTATTAGGAGAAATCTGGTATTTATCAGCATCTTTAGACGTTAAATCATGAGCATATACATTATTTTCGATAAGCGAAGCAAAATCTTCAATGACACTGCCCCAAAAAATGTCGTCAGGTTTTTTTTTTAAAGTGTGTTTGGGCATGCTCATCAGACAATAAATATCCTGCATTTTTCAACCGAAACGATCAGGCAGTTTTGAACCAATAAAAATTTACGAAACGTTTAATATGTTAAAAAATTTGCTTGCGCTATATGAGCCAAAAGCTCAAAATATTTTTTTACGAAACTTTTCAGAGACGTGGATCACGCCGAAATAAAGCATATCTGAAAGTTTCAGGACTGTATGACATTTTTTCTCTTTTTCTTCGAAATTTTTACTTTTTTTTAAAGTAAAATTTTACTATTTTCACACTTAATTCAATCACACTCGTTTCTAATCTTGACTTCCTTAGCTCACATAATGGAAGGAATAGTTTTTGTTCACTCAAACGATATAACGCTATCATCGTGATTCGTGAACGCAACGCAAATTGCGTTCTTTTGTAAAACAGCTAAAGATTCGTGGTCATTGTCATCTTCTCTTGTCAGCTATTTCTTTCTTGAAGGTGCAAGTTCTTAGCAGGCACCCGATACAATAAATCCTGGTTCTAGATGAAGACTTTGACACAAAATATGTATACAAATGTATATACATAATATATACAAACTACATACATTCTCAGTGAAGTCAATTCCTTGCGCTTAGCAATGCACAAGCTAATGCATATTCTGTTTCTGTCAGTCGTGTTATTAGCAATGAAGTTGCCTGCCTCGCGCTAACGTGAAAGGCGAGAATATAACATAGCAAGGAATAAAGGCGAAAGAAAATTACATTTTCCTCTCAAAGCACAGCTTCCTGGAAATGCTATAACTGACACACAAACGAAATCAAAATTTAACAAAAAGAACGAAAACATCACATTAAAAACCTTGCGCTCTCTCTAGTCGGACCGAAACGCGCCACCACCTTTCGGGCGCGGCGTGCGCGTGCAAACAATAACGGCGTCGTTGTTATCACCGTCGGAAACCTACTTATGTCGAGATCTCCTGGGGGATGGGATGAGGGCGTTCTGCTGTCATCATGCTCAGCGAAACACTCGACTATCGCGCCATTTATAGCGGAGCTCACTACAAAGGGAAAGGTAGATGCGTGTTCGCTATAACGCTAGAGTTGAGCTCAAGTGGCACTTTTGCAAAACTGATCATTTTACATTTTAAGAAAATATGAAAACAGAATGAGTTTCGCAGCGCGCCTAGCTTTTGCTTAGCCTCTTAGCCTCTTGGCGGCGTACGGAGCAATGTTTTATTGAGGGGAACATGCAAAGCGTTTTTGAAGGGGGAGGGGAGGCGGCGAGGGGGCAAGGAGCATCCCACAAACGATTAATCATTTATTAACAACGTCTTTCATCTCAGTTTACCATCATCCTCCCTCCTGCCACCGCCGCCGTCGTATCATTTATCAAACCCTCTATAAGCCCGGTCTGAAATATACTCTCCATCGAGAACCCATGGAAATAAAACCGGCGCGTAGATGTACGGCCTACGAGCATTATGTGTTAAACGCCAACGTCAGAGAATATTAAGCAGCGTTGTCGCGCGTCCTGGGAAATGCTGGGACGCCGAGTGCGCCGAAATCAATTGCCACGCGAGCTTTAAGAGTGCATTGCTCGCGATGCGCATTTTCTTAAGTACATACCTTCAATGTCCATGCCAGCAGGGAAATCTTCCAGCACACAGCTGCTGCAGTCACGCGCGAATTTCAAGGGTTAAATACAATCGCGTGCATGCTCAGTACGTTTGTACTTTTAGTTCAGGCTCCATGTGTGTGCATATGTATGAACGTGCATGGGGCGAATGCTTCGCCTAAGGAGGGCGATTCACCCCTTCGCTTTGCAGCTCGCGGAGGCTTCTCATGCATATTCGAGTGGAGGGACTCTAATATGGACATTGCCGAGAGTGCTGAAGAGATACATCGCACAGCTTGTAAAGTACTGATAGAGCATGATATAGTTTAGGCCTTTAGGGGATGCATCCCTTATAACGTGCGATGCTGGTGACGCACTGGCATCCCTTAGTGCGGCGTTGTGAGGTTGAAAAGGATGGACGAGGTCGAAAACCTGTAGGAATGTCTGGAGGAGGAGAGTACGAAAGTCATTCGATCTCATTCAGCTCACTCAGTCGAAGAGGAATTTGACTTTGCAATGCTTTGGCATGTTGAATTATGATTGTTACAAACATAAATTTTTGTCCGTTACGAAAACCAGGACAACGCACCCGATATAGATGCATGTATGACGAACTTGCTAGCTGAATACCATACATTTTATTGCGGTTTCATATTTTAGTGTAGTTGTTCAATAAAATCAGCATTTACTGGTTTTATTCGGCATTTAAAAGTTGCGGTTTTATAATGTGATTTTCAGATGTCAACGATCTCCATTTGAACCAATCGACGCTGCGCAGAGCGCTAGGGAAAACAAACTCAACTCAACTCCACTTCGTGATCACTGTACGGCGCGTGCAAACATTGAAATTTGTAACGGTTGATTCTTGTATGAGTTAGTTTCAGATCTTTAGCGCAGTCCTACCATTTCCTTCCGAGGTTACCGGCGCGGCCCTGTGCGACCGTAGGGTCAGTTGTCCTGCAGCACTCGCTAAAAGTATACCGACCTTGCCACGATTTGCGTCTGCATATTTTGTCTTTGCAAGTATTTATTATTATTAAAACTTGTCGTTTTCTTTCGATTTCCGCTTTGGCTGCTTTTGCCATTGCTTTTCGTCCCTGCCATAATCCGGAATATCGCAAAAATTGTAATAACGAGGATTTTCACCATTTTTACAAATTGATGACCAAGAAGTGAGAGAGAGAGAGAGAGAGAGAGAGAGAGAGAGAGAGAGAGAGAGAGAGAGAGGGAGGGAGGGAGGGAGGGAGGGAGGGAGGGAGGGAGGGAGAGAGAGAGAAAGGGAGAGAGAGAGAGGAGAGAGAGAGAGAGAGAGAGAGAGAGAGAGAGAGAGAGAGAGAGAGAGAGAGAGAGAGAGTCGGCGCGAGGGCAGAGGGCGCGGAGCGAGATCTATTTAAATCGTGAAAGCAAAACTTAAACGCTATCTTGATCTTCCATTTAATATTTATATGCCCCACGCACATTTGTTCTGAATAACGTCGTCGTCGTCGTCGTCGTCGTCGTCGTCGTCGTCGTCGTCGTCGTCGTCGTCGTCGTCGGGGAGGGGAGGGTGCCGCCTATCCCCTATCCGCTAATCTCAGCCATGTAATTCCTCGTCCCGGCGGGACATGGGTTGTAAAATAATTATAAAGTTGTCGAATCCAAGTGCGCCGACGACGACGACGTCGACGACGGCGATTTGTTCCCGAGGTGTGTTTGTGTTCGAGGAGGTCGCCGCACACGCTTTCAGGACGCCTCTAAATAAATTAGCCATCTTCTTGCGTCCCCCCCCCCCCCTTCCCACCCTGTACGCGGCAGCAAAGCCAACGTGGCCGCCGAGACGAGTCTTGAGCCTGCGGTGCTCCGGGAAATTGTCTGTTTGCTGGGAAATTGGGAGTGCGCTAAGGATATGTCGGGAGCTGGCGACACGATTTGCCGGAAGCGGGGTGGGGGGGGGGGGCAGGTATGAGATTCGAGCGCTTTTTGGAACGATTTTAATGAAGGGGGAAATTCCATGAACAGAAATGTAGAATTATGTAACGAAAGGGATAGAGCTCCGAAAGAGAATTTCTGAAAATACATTTTTAATTGGCGCATGGTTTTTTTTGAGCAAAACTACGGGTTGTTATTCAAACTTGGTCGAAATATGCCCTAAGTAATGTGTGTAGTCAAGGGCCAAGGTTATTATATTACCTTCAGGTAGGTAACAAGGTTTGGACGAAGGGCTGGGTGATGGGGGGGGGGGGGGGTTGGAAAATTTCCTGTGATTGGTCCAATGGCCGTGACGTCACGAAAGAACCAAGGACAACTGACGACTGCACGTTTTTTTTATAACCCTTTTCAAGTCGCTGCCGATTGTATAGAGCTCCTGCAATACACGTTTAACTCACTGGTGGACAGCAAACTGGTATTTGTTTTTTAATGGGAATTAACATTGTGGTTGTCCACCAGTGAGTTAATAGAAGGCTGCTGTTGCAGGTGATCTGTCGCAGGCAGTAAAATTGAAACCAAATGTCGCAATACTATCTGAAATCTGCACCGAGGAAATGAAAAGAAATGCTGTGTTTGCTTGTCTTTTGACATGGAAATCCATGGGCAACTGCCCCAAAGATAACAAAAAATCAAACATCAATCTGATAAAATAAGCTTTTGCAGTCAAACTCCTTGCAATGATTCTCCATGATTTTCGCCATGTCTGCCATGCATTCCACGATTTCCCACGAGCACCATTTCCCGTTGCCACACGCCGCACGTGCGCTGTCCGAATCCAGAGCAGTTCTGCGAGCGCACGTCCTCGATCTCGACTCCCGTGGAAAGTGTCACATTTCATGACAATGCTAGCTTAGCAACACATGCTATAAAGATACATAGTACCATAGCATGCTAGCTTAGCAACACATGCTATAAAGATACATAGTAGCATAGCATGCTATAGCTTATCAACACATGCTATAAAGATACATAGTAGCATAGCATGCTAGCTTAGCAACATCATATGTTATAAAGGTACATTGTAGCATAGCATGCTAGCTTATCAACGACATATGCTATAAAGGTACATAGTAGCATAGCAGCTATTGATATACAGGATAATGGGATCACGGACTGCCATATTATAGGAACACAACAGCACAATATGGAGTGAGATTTAATTACTGGTTTGGAGATTCGGGATCAGATACGAGCACGTAACGTCGACTGCTCTCTGGGATAGGTATTTAACTAAATTCGCTAACTTATTCTATTAGAGAGCAATTCCGTAATCCGATGAGGAAGGTACGAAGGTCTCATCAAAATGATGTGAACGTCGATGATGATGTATACGTCGTATATTCAGAGGTAACCGCGTTATATATACATATATAAGTATATTCCATTCGAAGGGTATGGGGGTGTTTGCTGTTTAGCACTAAAAAGGTGTAAGTAATACACTGTGTACTGTTACTAAGTGAGAGTACTTCCAATCCAGATGGCAGATCGGTTTCCGAGAGCGATCTCTTCGTGTTCGTTTCGTTGACGTATTTGGAAGCGCAGATTTGTTGGATGCATTCTAAATTATTCATCGACGGCACGGGTACCTCGATCTATTATTCAACGTTAGATTCAACGTCATGTGAGTATATAGGAGGGAGTGCATTCTGATGGGCCAGCGGGGCGGGGCGGGGGGGGGGGGATAATCTGAGAGGCTGTGCCGAGTTCTGAAACGAAATCGCATTCAAATTTCAAATTACACGAGCTTGTTTCGCTGGAACGATAACCTCGCGGGCGCGCGCTGGTGAAATTGCGCGAAGTATTCGCGGGAAATTTCATGGGCCCTCAAAACAAAACGACGTCGTGGACTGCATCGCTGCAGTGTATAAGCTTGCCGCCAGGGTATTCCTGTGTCGGCGCAATTAAAATTGTCCAGCCACGAATAAAGAAAATGTGTACTTCTTTAATTAATTTGACAGTCAAAACGTGGAACTGCATCAAGTAGTCCACAATTCCGGCGAAAATAACCGACGGGGATATAATTGAGCCGAATTTCTGGACGAATCGCAATTTCTTCCTGCACTTTTAAACGTTTTCCCAGGAAAAAATTCCTGTCAAATAAAAACACATGTCGCAGCCGCATTTCTGTCGTACCGTTGCGCAGTAGCTGTGCGCAGAAGACCATTCTACGCTACCGCTATCACAGCGACAACGGTAGATCAGAGTTAATTGTGTTTACGAGTGACGCGGCCCGCCGGCGCCAGCGACTCTGACCGCCAGCTGTCACCACGGGGCCGCGACTGCAGCGATCCGCGCTACGTTTGTCCGACACGACAGGGGCCTTACCTAGCTCGGCCACTTGTAGTCCGGGGATTACTAGCAATCTACCCTGGCTAATTAATACCACCGTATCACCAAGCAGTAACCCCGACCTAGAGCGGCAGTATTACGGTCGGGTTTTATAGCCGGGGCACATCGACTCTGACTTTAGTAACGAGCCATGAGATTGATTGATTTGACCTCACTGCACAATGATGATCGTGTAAAAAGCAGTATGCCTTCTAGATAATGCTATAATCGTAGCACCACCGTAATACTGGTTGCTAGTGGTGCTACGAAATCAACAAACTGCCCATAGTTGAAGTGGTCACTCTAGGTCCTGGTTATATAACACCGCCAGCCCGGCTAATTAGCCGCTTCGCAGCCGCTCCAAATGGCCGAGCTAGGTAAGGCCCCTGAACACGACAGGACACGACACGAGTGACAGTCGCCAGACAACTGCACACAAAATCAGACGCGCGCAATTATATGACATTCAGATGGACCGAGAAACACAAACGAGTCCCGCTCGCCATTATCTCTGGCGAAGATGCCGTCAGAAAAAATAGCCGAGTCTTCTTTTTCAATAATTAAGTGGATTGTGTGCCGTGGACATTTTCGAGTTTCGCTGCTATCGCGTTTCAGTCGTCAGGCGTATCAAACCACGTGTTTTTACCAGGGAGTTCTCATTGTTTTTACCAATTATTTTAGGGAAATGGTTATGTTGTGACCCATTTGTAATAAGACAAATACACAGAAAGTATTTTGTAATTTTCTGTTGGAAAATTTTTGGGCAACCCTAAAAAAAAAAGGGTGAATCCTTTGGACGGGTCAGGAAGACACAATATTATAGATAGCAAGTTGCGGTATTTTTTTATTATCGCAGAATAACTGTCTTGTCATGGCCAGCAAAAAG
Source organism: Nemoura dubitans (assembly GCA_921293005.1). Taxonomy (NCBI): domain Eukaryota; kingdom Metazoa; phylum Arthropoda; class Insecta; order Plecoptera; family Nemouridae; genus Nemoura; species Nemoura dubitans. The sequence continues at coordinate 42,032,360 of OV121073.1, forward strand.
CCATGATCGTAGAGTTATATTGGCTGAGATATCGATTTTTGAAAACTCGAAAAAAATGGGGCAAGATTATAGTGTTTTTTAACTAACTGTCAGCAGAAAAATAAGACACATTTTGAAATTTAAAACCCCTTGCCATAAAGCCTGAAGCTTGTAGATTCCAAAAATGTGTGTCGCATCTTGATCGGACAATTAGTGTAGAAGCCTGACCCGTCCGTGGAAACCCTTGCGCGAATTAAAAATTTTGAGCCGCCAGCAGGTCAGATTTACGAGGATTGCATAGCTGCAGGCTTGAAATCGTGTCTAGTGCTTGCTATCGAGAGCGACCTTGGGTGATGTGGGAGCAAAAGTACTAGTCTGCGTGGAGCGTTATCTTATAATCCCCGAGTTTATATGTTCAGTTTTTTGCGGTGACGGAAATTATATGTATAAATAAACATCATGATATGCGAAGTGTTTCGCTTGCTGAGCGTTGAAATAGATTCTCAACTTATTTTGCATCGCCGCACCTCGCAGATCCCGGCCGATGAGGAGTCAACCTCGCGGCAAATACAAGACGACCGCACTCGGACTTCCGTGCGACAATATCGCGATTGGCAGCTTCACGATTCCTTTGTCTTCCCTTCCTTGATATTCTATTACAATCAGAGATCTGAGTGACCTAGTGTTATTGCTTTTTCCAGTTGTGTGCCATTAAAGTCAGATTCAATTCTGCAAGCTAGACCACGAAACATTGTATTTGAAATGTCCGAAACTTCAATCTATAATAATTAATGATCGTTAGTACTATGGACAACATTACGTTTACCGTAAATATCGTAGTTGATATCATAGTGGCAATTTCGTGCCGGAAAGAATATAATATCTTATTCGTATTTTGTCAATCGTTGCGGAGATTTTTTAACAGATGCACATTATTACACCTGAAAATCGCGAAAGGACGGCGGACTTGCGCTGGACACGTCGTGGTTGCTGACAGACACTTCACATTGTGTTGCACAATTGTGTTACACACATATTGTGTTACACACACACATATATTGTACATATTTCACGCGAGAATAGCGATGCTTTCCCACGCGGCGGACAAGATGACGCGGTGACGCGGAAAGATGACATAAGCTAACGAAAATACAGGAGTAGGCCTAAGTTGGGACACCTGTGATAAAAAAAAAAAAAGCGCACCCTTTACTACTACCTCTCGGGTGGTGTGGAAACGTAGTTGCATCGGTTGCATCGACCGGCTCTGCAGAATTCGCGCGACAGAATTTTGTTCAAGAAAATTGCTTTGTATAATTTTTGGCGGCCATTCGTTCTAACGCGGTGTTATCCTCATTATTGTGATCAGGGTAGCGATTGTGTAAAGTTATCGATGTTCTTAGGTAACATGACCTATTGAAATAAGCATGGTAACATTTAGTTATCGATCCGTTACCGATCGACATATTTTAGCTGACAACTGAACCGGGGACCGGCGGAACTTAGTTACCTAGGTATGTCTTATAAATGACTGCCTAAAGAGGCTCGTATTTTATATCTTATCTCCAACATATACCTTTGCATAGCATTTCGGCTTTGAAAATGAAGAGGAGGAAAGTATGCAATGATACCTATGTCAAATTACTTCCATTCCCGCTCTAATGTACACTAATACCCATAACTTTTCTCTTGCTGAAATTGATGCTACGCGTTACCTAGTTAGCAAACCCCTATTAGTTCCGATCATAATTATTACTATCTCACTGTATTTTTGATGAGCGGAGCGAAATCTTCAATTTCACTTACCCCAAAAAAAAGTCACTTGTGTATGTTTTTTTTTGTTTTTTTTTGTTTTTTTGTGTGTTTGTGCGCGCTCTACAGACCAAACGCCTGAACCGATATGGATGAAAATTTCTGAGTATCTACCTCTGTTCTCAACTTAGACCCCCTGCGTTTTTGAAAAAGATCGGTTTAGTAAATTTTTTATAAATCAATTTTTACGAAATTTTTCGATTTTTTCAGAATTTTGAACCCCTGTAAATTTCAAAGTTCTGAACATAACTTCACCAAAACTTGTAAACATGTTGACCTTATACATATTTATCATGCCTGCAAATCTTAGTTCGGTAGGTTTTTCCAATTGGTTTTTATTAGCATTTTTGTGGTGTTTTTCTCGTGATTTGACGGCTGATTCAATACGAGTCCGGTTTCCTTCGTTTCCTTGGTTACCAGCTTTGCTGACCTCGAAGAGAAACAAAGGAACGTCAGAATCCGCATACATTTTCAAGTGATTAGAATTTTCGGGAAGGCAATGGTCAGGTTTGGTGCTCCATGGTTTTCTTGTGACTGCTGCCTGCACCTTTTAATCCGCTATACACAAACCGCTACCTACGCTCATCTTCAACGCAACACAAATTGCGTTCGCGAAGCCCTAGTTCACTTTGTATTATAACAAATTTTATTATTTGATCTCATATGTACTTATAATTCGGTAACATGCTATGCAGTATTCTGTATTTATGTAACACTGTATTCTGCTTGCATGCATGAGGCCATACCGTGCTGTGGCTGGCCTTATAGCAATAAACGTTTCAGATGTGTTTTTAATAAACTTTTATTAGATCCATACATATTTCGGCGAAAGTTTTTCTTTATGTCAGCCCAGAGAAAGGTGTCAGTCATATTCATGGACTTGCACATAAAAAAGCTAGGTACCTCCGTCAAATTTAACTTGAAAACTTCGTTTCAAAAGGAATTATCAATCGCACGAGCAATCCTCTACATTGGAATTATCTAAAAAATTCTAAATTAGAAAGAAATCGATTTTCAGATTGACAACTACAAATTATTTCTGGGAATGTAGCATAATATCAACATCTGCCAGGCGATAAGCGGCTTAGTGCCGGGTTTTGCCATGACCAGACATCGAGTTTAGAAGACTGCGAACTTGATCGATCTAATAATCCGCAATATTCACCCGATCACTTTGATTCAAAATGATACACGTTCTGTATGACGTCACGAATCCAGACGTATCAAAAAAATTAAACATTTTCTGATTTTGTAGGTTTTTTTTATAGTAAAGTGGATTGTTTTTAAATACAGCGATAAAAAATAATCCGTCCGGAGCGATAAGCTTGGCATGTCTTTATGATGTTGAGTTGTCGCTCGGGACTCGATTGTTTCTGTTTTGAGGTTTGGAAGTCTTACTTGTGAAAGGGGGTGGGGGGCATGGTGCAAGCATGGTGCAAGCATTGGCAGAGTTGGACTGCGATGGTTTGCGGGACATAAGACCATGAGCGTGAGAAAACACGTCCTTCTGCCTTGAGAGTTGGGGAACGACTGATCTGGCGGAAAAACACATTAAGCAACATTTGCGAGTTCACGTGGGATTGATACCCGTTAAAACCGCAGACTTGCGCGCGCACCCTATAAAGGTTATAACCGTCTTAAGATTCATTAGCGTTCGTACCTATAAAGGCAATCGACAGCTTCCTAGCAAACACAGTTACAGTTAATTATAAGTTATTTGGCCGTCTTTGACACACGCTTTTGTAATTAAACGTTTCTCACGTGAGGTGTAGGCCGTTTTTAGAGGTTTCCTCCCATCGACAAGACTTGGGCCAGCCCATGCGTTCATCAGTATACAGCCTTTATCTGTATAATACAGGTAAAGGTATCGTCCCTCCAATAAAATCTATTTAACAGGTGTTCGTCCTGAGCTAGTATTATTGCCCCGATCTCGCGCCTTGCTCCGATTACAGAGAGAGACAGAGAGAATCGCATCTGCAGACGAAATCAGTTTTCGTAGATCAGCCAAATAGCGCGTCGTTAGCTGGCGATCCTGGCGGACGATCGCGATAACCAATCACGCAACTGGCGGCACATTATGGAAGCACTCTCCTATATCGTTGCATTGTGTTGATTCAGGTCCCGTGCGAGGTCGAATGGTATTGGAAACGCACAGTACGTGTCAGGTTCGATTGTCTGCGCCTAGGGCCATTTGGCTTATATGCTATAACCATGGAGTTTTAGGTTACACGGGAGTGGCTAGACAATACTAAAGGTTCGTATGAGATCAGCACGTCACGAATAGGCTCTGACGTCTCGGCGGCAGCCATTTTCTGTGTTCACCTGAGCGAGCTGTCAGAAATCCGCATTGTTTGCCTTGTTCTGTGCCCTTTACTGCCATTTATAATTGGGATGTTTTTCTGTGATTTGAACTGCGTCGAAGGTATATTTATGTTTATGTGTAGAGGAAACATCACTCAACGCTAACAAAGCAAAAAATCCATTGGAAGACAGCTTCTTTCAATTGTAAAGTTGCGTTTAAGTTAAGAGCATTGAGTACAGCTTGTTGCGATTGATGTCTAACTCAAAAAGTAAAGTTATAATAATAACCGTCAATAAGTAATAATTTACCGGATTTTTTAAAACAAAAATGAACAATTCCTTGTCATTGCTTCCTATCAAATAATTGCTCAGTCCTAAATATCATAATATTTAATCAGTATATAAACATCAGCTCCTACCTGCAGTATTTTCCATCACTCATTGTAGCATAATTTACATTATTTATTCGAACAAGTATAGGTATAACTACCTTCTATAGGTTTATTCATTGCCATCATCCACCATATTCCGGTGAATTATTGCACATACTCAAATGTTATTAAATAAACGTACAAATGTAACTACCTAACCCAAAGATAACCTAACCCATCGGATGCTACAGTCTTTTTCAGCACTCGTTGATTGCTGAATAATTACTGGATTTATTTTAACAAAGAGGAACTAATCATTGCCATCATCCTTCTAGCCAGTTGAATTATTGCACAGACCCAAATATTAATCAATTGCAGTAGAATAATTTACTTAAACGAAATGCTAGGTGTTATAGCCTTTTTCAGCACCCGGTTGCATAATTTGAAGAAATTTATATCATATTGCACACTGAATAAATAAAAATATACTAATCACAGTAAATATAACTGGCAGTCTTGGTAGTTCGTGATCGTTTTGAATACTTAATTAGGTACTGCAATAAATTAATTTTTGACCTGTCTATCTCACTGTTCTGCTAGCTGCCAGCTGCTTCCTCAATTCCTCAATACAGGAGACTGTACAGTCTCCTGAAGATGGCGAGCCGTGCCTCGCCGAAACGTCGAGAAACCAGGCCCTTTTTAGGGCCACAAAACTCGTCACATCAGAGCAAAACCGCGAAACACATCTCACCATCACACATCAGCTCTGGAAACTTTCACCAAACAAAATACAACATAGTTGGTAGGTATACTGAGTTATACTATGTAATACAAAATAATTTTTAAAATGTACGTTCGCATAAATTTTGGTCAATCGAACGATAAACCGCATAGTTCTGCCTTGATATTTCACTAATAATAAAGTAAATGGCACGTAGGCATGCTCATTCACAAACTGAACGAACGACAACATAGTCGGTACTATGGTAGAAGACAATATTATTTAAAAAAGGAAAGTTGGTTTAAATTTGGACAAATTGAACAATAAACAGCATAGTTCTGCCTAGATATCTGACTTAAAAACTGCATGTCGGTATGCGCTTTCTCAATGGTAAGAAATGCAACACAGTTCTGAAGTGGTTGAATCAAGTTGGCGTCCAATTAGACACGTTTTGGTATACAGGCAGGTATGGGCGGTTGCGGGTCTAGCCTTATATACGTAGTATATACGCTTCCTTGAAGTCAACGGTTCTGCCTTAATATTTTACTCATAGTTAATAAAGAAATAGGAACGTTGCAAATTGGATGATCAGCTTACTGCTGTAGATACTCCTTGCAGTGGTTGAAGTTTACTGAGCGATGGAAGTTATCAGCTGGAAAGCGCAGTACTTCTTCATGGAGAAACCAAAGCAGCAGGCGATAAGGCTTCGGATAACGCTTGTCCATCGGGAAGCAGCATAATCGCCTCGCAGGTGGTACAAAGGGATGCCCGGCAGGCAATCATCCCTCACAGCGAAGGAAAGCAGGTAGCAATTCATCCTCATCGGGGTGTGTGATCACGCAAGGGCTCTGCGACGCCTCCACTCGAAGATTGAATTCTTCGCCAGTCTGTAACACCATTAAAAACAAGAGATTAGCGTGGTATACGTGTGTTACTTTGGAACTAGTGCTTGTTATTGTTACCACAGCCAGGGCCGGACTTCGACAATATGCGCCAGTAGGCAGTTTTTTTAGTGGCGCCCCTATAAGCTGCCAAAGCTGTAAAGCCATATGGAACCAATTTCGAAAGAAACGTCGATTTCGTTTGTTAAATTATACAACGTACTGGTATAGATTGGTACTTGAAAGACACCTTTCTTTTGCAGGTATTGTAAAGTTTTCCAAAATATAAGCAGTAAACAATAATAACATTTTGATTTTACCTGCATTGTGCTTGGAGCTGAGCATGATCTCTGGGTGACTTATGTCGCGCTCTTTAGCGAATTTGTTTCGTTTTGAGCTAGTCTAGTACCGCCCATTGTTTTACTATCGCAACTTTCAAATGCACAAATAAAGAAAATGCCCGAAATCGCGCAGGGTGGCTGCGTACCCAGCTTGTTAGCAGCGCCAACGAAGGAGCACTGGAGCGCTCCATGCTCAATGTTTTCCCCAACATTTGACAACAGGAAAAAAGCGATTAATAGTTCCATGAGTGGAATTAGCCATGCTGCCAATTCGGGAGCTGAATTCGCACGTGTACCTTTCAAATTTAAATCCAATCGTAAAATGAGTTCAAAAAACCTCTCAGTCCGTAATTCCCGGCTGCAACTGCCTTTCATACAGGAAACGCGAATAAGCGCACATACGCAAGAAAGAAAGAATTCTCGCCGTTCAATTTCCTCGCGTGAATTCAAGGTTTATAATATACCTGCATACATGGGCACATAAACTAAGACTAAGATTGCAGAAGTATTGTTGCTCATATAATGCGATGTTGACTGAACACAAACATCGCAATTCACAATATGTATAAAAAATAAAAATATGGTTGCTGGCGCCGGCCTGTGGCCGGCGCCCCTAATACCACAGCGCCCCTAGGCGATAGCCTACTCTGCCTAGTGGTAAATACGGCACTGACCACAGCCCATTGCAAAAAAACATTCACAACCTTTTCTATACATGCCCACTTTGTGTCAACAGGCTACTGGTCAAAAAATCATGAATACTTACTGTGCAAAGTTCCAGTACTAGCCTCGTGCCAGCTGTGAGTCGGTGTAGTCGATGTGAGTCGGAGTGAGTCGGTTAAGTGAGCAGTCTCCTCGGGGAAACTCTCGTCCAAGGAAACAATTCCTTTCAGTTTGGCCGCCATAACCTGAAAGGACTCCCTGGTTTGCTCAGGTTTACCAGCAGGCCAAAGTCATACATTAACTGCAAAAGAAAATCACGGTCATTGGCTGATGAATGGAAATGCAATTATTGTTTGAGTATACAAGCACACACACCTGACATCTATTTCTGCCGCACTAATTGCTGCCGCACTGTCGCTGCACTAATCATATTAATGTACACCGCTTACCATATCGTAGTTCGATAGCTGAGTGGGGAAACTTGTCGAGGATGTCAAGACAACTGTCAACGAACTCCTGTCTCGGACCTGCGGTGTTCTTCAAGAGCAACTGCGTGTTTTACACCCAGCACCCCCTTCGCGAAAAGCTCCTTCATCAACGACTCAGATTTTGCTCTAAAATGAAAAATAAATTTGCGCAACTGTAACTAAAAAGTACAAACACAATATGTACCTAGGTACTTATTTTAGTTTTACCTATATTATGAAAATTTAAAACTGCAAAGGTATGTAAACGTGAAGCATGATGCATTATTTTATAATAGTCTCTCTAATAATAGGTAAGTTTCTTAACTTTTGGTAGGTATTAAAAGTGATTGGGCAGAGTTTATACCTTCCATTGGAGGCAATCACCCTGGCAGCACAGACATTTGGCCTCTTTCTTGTTTCCCAGAAAACTGCTTTTTCTGCTCATAATTCTGATTGCGGTTGAATTTCTTGAAATGCTTCTTCACAGAATCCTTAAAAAGAGAACAAAATTTACCTAAAGCAATTGAAGAATGGTCAAATGGGCATGAGGAACATCTGAAGACAAAGAAACAATAATGCAACAGCAAAGACTTCCAAATTTGGTGTACAATTATTTAAAATAAAAAATAAAAACATTAAAAAGAAATAAAAGTAAACCAGTCCGAAAGGTTTGCAAGCACTACGTAGATTTGGGAATCGAGGGCCATCCGATAGAAACATGTACTTCTCCACCACAGACAGACGGAACTTTTTGTATATCTGTATCGCTTGGATTTTCACCAACCCCCGCCTGCAAGTAGGACCCATGAACCGGATAATGGCCAACTGCAAGGACTAATTGCATTCCAAAACACTCTTACCTAGTGCTTTCTGCAAGTTTTCATTGAGCGCCGGCAGCTTAGCGGGATATGAGATGGAAAGAGACGGCTTCCAAACAAAGGCATTCATTTGTTTTAGGCTACATTTAGGACTCGATGCCTTAGTACTCTCACACTCATGAACTCACAGTGGAAGCAAGCGATGACGATGGCGATGGAGGCAACGGATCAGCCGATGTTGTGGGTGGTCCTACTCCTGGAAGAAACAAAACTGTATTTTCGCTGCCATCATTTTCATAGCCAAGATAAATCTTATTTTCACACGCACTCACACACGAGTACAGAGCAAATTTTGAAGAGAATAATATGTACATACCAAAAGAACTCAATCAAGAATCATGACTGTTGGCATTGCCGAGAATGCTCTGAAGCTTGTTTTTTTTAAATGAGTCTTGTTGAAGGTATTAGTGCCTCAAGCATGTGATGCTAATCACTCACTCGGAGACAGTTAACTGCTTCTTCATTCATGTTCGCCTCTAAAATGAGAAGCATTGAATTGGGAAAATCAATTACAATTTGAACGATCCAGTAGGAGACGCATAACCTCATAACATTGCAACATGATACTTGTACGCCTTCGGCCCTACATACCTTTGATATCGGAATGGGTGTATAAGCTCCTCTAGATTCCAAGACCGTAGCATATATCTCGTGTATTTATCTGCCATAACGATAACACTATGCACTTTAACACGTATTTTATCACTGAGAAACCTTACAACAGTCCGCCTACGTCTGCCATTATGACCGTTATGTTATGACGTTCGCTGGTCGCACGTCAACCACCGTCCGACACGCTGCCTTCTCGTCGGCCACGGTGGGCTGAGTCTTTTGGCGCCACTTCTGATCTGACGTTTCTAGGTTAAAGTCTATAATTTAGACAATTTAGCTCGATGGGAGCATAATAAACTATATGATGGAAAGAATCAGGGTAGTTTATATTTAGGTGTGTACTCCTATAATGATGTTTCACTTTTATTTCATGATAATTTTATTTTTGTTGTTAAAGAATAGTATAGACTATTGCATCTTGACTTTTACTTACGTCTGATCAAGTAAAATACTGTCTTACTATTTTATGACTGACAAAATTAAAATAGTGTCTAAAAATTTGGGTTGTGTCTGATTTGTTTAGGTATGTGCCTGATATGTATCAAACTCGTCTTGTGGTTTTTTTAGACTTGCAAAAATCAGGCATTATTGAGCGACTTAGTAGCTGGTCAGGCTACAAATTGCCTGGGAATAAGGCTTCGCGCTGGTAACCCAGGAGCATCTTCCACATTAAGACAGGATATGTCGCTTATCAGGTGAAATTAAAGACTTATCGCCTTATTTGTCAGACGATTGTTTTTAGAGTGTATATATTAATTCTAATAGCCTATTTCAGCGACTTGCTTCGAACTTCCACATCCTCGGTCAACCATGGCAAACAATCCCACTTCTGAAGTAATTTCTCATCTTCCGGCAACCTTCATTTCAACTTTTCTGACGACCGATCAAAGCCTAACTATCAAACACTTCCTCAAAAAACCTATAAAAATCACCCTTTAAAAATATTAACCGCCCCCCCCCCCCTATTTACTCCTCCAGGTGTGTATTGGCTTTCGCCTATCACTGTATATAATATAACTCCATCTATTTCAATATACACTATTCAAACTAAGTCAACAACAATATAATAACAAATTTCAATATAGATTTATAAAGATTAATAAAGATCTGAATAATATAACAGTAATAAAATGTGGAGCGACTTCACGGACACAGCCAGTTGGTTAGAATTAGTACGCGACAATGGCCGCCACTCAGATTTCGAGTAGTTCAGCAACTATTGTGTGGAGCGCGTTTCACTAGCCACTCCTGGCCTAAAACTCCATGCTATAACCACCCAGATAACCACTCCCAAACTAAAGCAGCTACGCGAAATTCCTACTCCCGCAATAATAGTTTCTCCGGCCGTCAAGGGATGGAGCCACTGTTTGTTGTTTTATCACCTGTAACCATCAGGTAATTGTTAACACCTGTGGAACATTGGGTCCCTTGACTAAATTGACCTTGTGCCATGGCCTGGTAGATGAAGCCATAACTGATTGCCAACGGACCCCAGCGATTGCCGGCGAAATAACTTGCATTCAATTTTTGCCGTAGCCATAGTCAGGTATGGTAGAATATCTGGGTAATCTCCATAACATGTAGGATATCCCGGTTTACGTGATGGTATTCGAATCTGAGACGCACTATAGCGTCCATGATTAGCGGCCATCAGGAGTGTAGTTCGCCTTCGGAACCAACTCTTTGGTCATGGCGATTTATTAATGTCTTTCGAGGAGCGTTTAATTGATTCTCCATTACGTGTGCGTGTGTGTGTGTTTGTGGCAAAAACCGTGCCTCTTGAGGTGGCTGCTATGATGTGGTAAAGGGTATTGGGGAGGGGGAAGGGGGGATATGCAGACGCTAGAGATTAACCAGGAGGTAATGGATTGATTTTGATAGCCGATGGTATCGTGAAATGCTAAAGGGTCGTGGATATTTCAGTGCAGTTGGCTGGGAAGTCATGGGGGGAAGGTCTTCGAGTTTGGTTTATGTGAGATGAGGAAAGATGCCTCGAAATGGAAGGTTCCTTGAATTTAATGGTATACCATGAAGTGGTGAGTTCCTTATCAAGGGATACTAGTCCATGTTGTGCTTTCTATCGAATTATGGTTGACACTGATGACAGTCAATAGACTTAAGAACTTGGTCATTTTATTGCTTGACATTTTGCAATTTTTTTTCTGACTAAAAATATTGTGTTTTGGTCCGGAATGATAAATTGCTTTAGGTAAATGCCAGATAGCTGGTAACAGCATATTCATATTCACTTTTTCTCTCCAAATAACTAATTAAATGCATATTATATATCTAAATTTATTTTTGTTTTATATTAATGCACTTTATTATTTTTTGGTTTAAAAATGCCTACAAGTGAACATGCATACATAGCCATCTTAACGAAAAAATAAAAACTTTTTTGTACACTTATATTAATAGATGCGTAATTAGGGAAGTTATAGGTGATAGTATAAGATAAGGGTTAAAGTCCCCATTGAAATTCATGTCCGTAGTCCGTCTGCCTGGACTACGGACATGCGCCCGTTGGATCGCAACACTCGTTCGCGTTGCGTTGCGCATTCAAATCACCCTTGCGCGCTCGGAGCGCTCTCACACACAAATCAGCGGCCAACTCGAGCACCTCGTGCCGCCCCAGCTTTGGGAAGGTGAAATTATCAACTCCAGTTATCAACTTGTCTGCTCGTTCGTTTCGTTCGCAGTGGTACCACGAATCGCGTGTGCACGTTTATGCCTATAACACAATATCGCTCACTAATATCTTCATAGGATTTTCCATGCCAACAGAAATGATTTGTTTTTAAGTCGTGTTTTCAGAAAGGAACATACAGTTTGTATATTCTCTATAAGTCTTTTGAAATTAATTAAAACTTGTAATATTTTCAAGTTTGTTTTTCCGTCAAATGTAATTAAGTAGATAAAAGGAAGGAGGTGGCTTCGTGTTTTATAGAAGCGAACAAAGAAAGGATCGCAAAAAATAAAGTACTAGAGCAATGTTCTACTAGTCGGGTCGTAATGTTACTGTATATATTGTGTGTACTGCTGTACAGGTAGTGCAACGAAATAACGTGTACCGACAAAGAAGTTTGCGAAGATTTCGAGATAGTATCTAATCGAGTAAAACAGGATGCAGCGAGCGGCGGCGGGACGTGTGAAATTAATACGGCCCCTTCCCCCCTTCCCCCCTTCCCCCCTTCCCCCCTTCCCCCCTTCCACCCTTCCCCCTTCAGGTGGGCTTCTAAAAGGAGAGTAAGTTTCACCTCACATTACATGTTTTCGTTAATAGAGACAAAGGGACAGATTGAATACGCTGAAGATGTCCGAAGAAGTTTGAAAGAGTCTAAAACGTATAAAGAATGAAGATGTCTGAAAAAGTGTGAAGACTGATGAATGAAGATATCTGAAGAAGCCTGCTGAAGCCCAAAAACGCCAAGAGACGCAACCGAATTCAGTATAATTTGATTCTTTTTCCCCCTTTTTTGTTGTAGGAAAAACGCGTTGAATATGTCGCAATATTTACAAATGTATAAGTATGTTGAAGCCAAATTATAAAACATTATATTTAAAAAATATTTTCCAAAAGATATGACATCCTGCTATACCGCTAGATAGACTATAGTAGGTTTCGGGAGGAGGGAAAGGAATGTGCACAATTCATTTGTGCTATATTTTGCTGATTTTAATTGGTCACCAGAAAATGGCAATTATGTTTAAAACCAATCCCATAGAGCTCCCACATTTTAATGCATTCTTTTAAATTCATAAATATTGATATTTCTCTTAAAACCGCCATAATGTCTTCACGATGTCAGCAATATGTTTCCCAGGGAGGCAAATGTGCCCCCCCCCCCTAAGTATGCCTGAGGCAAGTCACGACATTTCACTCGCTTTTAGCCAAGATAAGTTAAGGACTCAACGAACAGAAAAGGCCCGCCTAGGCCGAAAATCATATCATATCTTAAATACCTGTCATGCAGAATAGATATCCTGAAACCAGACGGCTAGCGCTGGAAGAAAGGTAGCCATGCGTTTCATGAGAAACAAACTATAGAGATCGCTGATAAGCCGTCATAAGATCAACCATTCATAGCAGGCAGGCCGCCAAAGGCGGAGTAGGTGTTGAGTATGATGGAGTGATCTATCAGAGACACATCCTTCAGCGTGTCTTTCCCAAAACCCACTAGTTGGTAGGGGGCGGGGGGGGGGGGGGGGGTCTTGGCCCAAATGCCCCGTGCTTGGCCCGGTGGGGCTGTTATTATCGGCCATGGGTCCCGCCTGAAGCGCAGCCGACGGCGTTAATGAGGGGCCCGGGCCCCTCATGCCCGGGCGCTTGCCTTTTGCGCAAGGGTGGACAACGATCACCCTCGTGCATGGGGGAAGGTAGGCCATGGTTGGCATGGGCTGGGTCGAATGCCAGTGACAAGATTCCTAGGTTTGTTCGTGTATATCGTATAGCTTGAGACCCAAAGCAAACCGCAAAAGCAGTGTTGTTGAACTGTAATATTTTCTGAAGAAATCTGGTATTCTGCTCAAGTTCGCCATAGATATCTATTGCTGTTTCATTCAGCTCAAATCCCTATGCATATAGTGCCAACTGCCAAGTCGCATTTGAACCGTCGAAAACTGCTGTCTATAAACCGTACAGCGCACAGAACAAAAGAGAGGCATATAGCACTCCCATTTCGAACCGCAGAAATGCGCCTTAATTATAAATGCATGGTTGGAGCTGATTCAGATTCTGCGGTTTAGTATTGCGACTCTGTTTGCATGGACATTTCGAAAATTGGGGGATCAAATGGGCCCTTTTGGTGCCAAAAAATAAGAGAGGGTTCTTCTCTCAGATTTTCATGCCACGCAAGTTTCAGAGAAACAATGGCATGCTTTTGGTCAGCCGGTTTTTCGATTTCTGCACGAATTTCAAATATTCACACCATTAGTTGAAGAGCATCGCTCTGGTGATCGATAAATGGGGAGACAACGCTCTTCGCTGCAGGTCCGTATAGGCTCTTCAATCAGCTTTGTCGATTTAAAGCGCGAAGACTTAAAAATTATTAACATGAAAGACTTCCTGCATTAATTGGAGGTGAACGTCCTGCAGTGTAAAAAAAAGTCGCACAGAATTTAAAAAAAAATCCCATAATAACGTAAAAGCGAAAGTTACAGTGTATACTTACAGCAGAGTGCGCACACAGAAAAAAACACAGATTTGCATAGACCGCTTACTTTAGCACAACGAACTTCGCTCTAGAAACCTTTACGATGTAAATATCACAGAATGAGCCACGCTTTGGTCATCCTTGACTCGTTCGACAAGAGAGGCAGACCTGGTTTTCTAACAAGTCTCGTTTCCTCCGCATTATTCTCGAAGATCAGCAACCATAATCACCGGCCGTCGATCTGATAAATTAAAGATTTAAAAGTGACATAACGTCGTCCTTGCAGTGAGCTTTTATCCACCATACGCGGTTATAAAAAACCAGTCGGCTAACTTGAGTGCGCGCTCGATAATCGTGGCTCTAGGATTAGAATCTCATCGCGCTACCGACAGATCAGCCTGAGAAGCTGGCCACTGGGAGTTACAACCAAAAACCTTACGTAAAACACTGGGAACCATTGTCCCAACCTGCTTTTTTAGACTCGCGGCCCTGCTCCTCTATACATTACGCGGACTTCTTTCCCGACTACAATTAATAACCGTCTCCGAGTGGTCCTCATGAGACTAGACATGTTAACGAGGTACGATTTGGCCCGCTGAACGGCACACTAAGGCTGGCGTGTTTACTAACAGTTTTCGGACTGCAATCAAAACACCATCTTGGCACGGTTGCAGTCACTTCCGATGATAACTCATCTCCATGAATAATTATATCATTGTGTTTCGACCGCTCTGCTATGTGCTGGTGTGTATTTGCATTTGCGGTCCATTGTTTGTTGTAATTCGGCCCGTTCTTCGGGCTTCTTCCTCAGCCGCCGCCGCGGACTCGACGTGATTACAGCGCCGCGCCGGGGACAAGGTGTTTTATTATTTATCCGAGCGAGCTCTGAAACCGGTACACATAATTATAGCAATTACGTTGACGGCGCAAAGTTGACGTTCAAAGAATCGGATGAAAACATTGTCGAGAGCGAGTCCAGCGCGGGGCTGCTGACGAGATTTTACGCAGAGTGTTATGTTTCGACTTCTTCGAGCGCGTATAGCTGCGTGGTGTTGGTGTTGAGAGAGGCGTTTTACGATCTCCGATTGGAGGCCTTTTGGGCCTTTTGTTGGGGCCGGGGTATGCGTTGAGTCTATACATGGAAATTACGTTCCGTTTATCGCGTGAGGGGTTTCAGTGTTTCTCAATAAAATACATTTGAATTACATCCTTCGGCAGGCAATTATCCACCAAATCTGGTCGGACTGTTTCCTCTAGAAACCGACACACCTGGAAGTAGAGAGTTTCCTCCCATTTCGGAGCCCCGGCTCGTAATGAGAGTAATCGCGAGCGCATCTTCGAATCCCTGCTCTAGATAATCCACGCCGTTGTTGCACCCTCTCCTCAGGACGAACGCATGGCCAGCAACATATGGCCGTCGATATTATAGACAGCTTTTAGGCAAACAGATTTTAATTGTATCGATTACCGGCATTTACGACGGACGCGTTTCATCACCCCGAGTTGAATGCATTTCGGTCGCATAAAATTATAAGGGCAACTAGTCTATGAAACGCAAGATGCTGCATTAAAACAAATTGAAACAGTAATGAGAGACCATGGTTGCAGTGCTTGGCTCGGAGGCAATTGCTGGCCAGCATGTTGTTACGGGATCGCCTCCCGACGGCGACGACGGCTGTCTGACCAGTCATTTGGTGCAAGGTTCCTCGGCGGCGACGGCAGCAGCTGTTGTCGATAACGACCTCCCCCAATAACAACAATAAAATGGCTCATTGTACGTTGAGCGAAAATAGTGTAGCGATGTTTGGGATGTAAAAAGTCGTCACAAAGAGTAGGAAATTTTAAAATAAAACAGCAATCGTGCTATCTTTAATTAAGAGGTGATCATAACTAATAAATCCCCGTGCCCTTAGGATTACTGGTTTGAAGCTTTTTGAACTTCACAATTTTATATTTTGCGCCAAATTCCTTCTAAAAATTAATCAACACCAAACGACTGAGGCAATACTTGGGCAACTATATATAACGAACAGTGTGTTGTTCCAAATATATAGGTAGGAATACAAGATTATTAAATGTTTATTAACCTTATATAAAACCGTTAATTTGGCGACGTTCAACTTTTTAGTCTGTGCTGGCTGGCTGGGATGTATGTAACATCGAGCTTCATTCTTTATAGAAATAGCGAAAATCGGCTAAAAACGGATGGAAATGGTTTATTTATGTTCAAAATCATGGTTTACATCCAGAGACGACATTCTTACAGCGGTTTGAAAATGTTTTTTAGGCGAAATATTGAAAAAACTGATTGCATTTGGCTGACAAGATTGAAGAACGCCTTGCAGCCCAGCTTGATTTTTTAATCGTTCAAATCTTACCTTTTACTGATCCGCTGCGACTAGGAGACTATTCGCGCATGCATTATGAAGTTATTGAAGAAATTGTGTGAAAACGCATCTTTTTGCGATCATATTACGTGGAATTGAAATGATTTGGCATTCAGAGTGACAGATGAGTTCTTTTGTTTTGTTTTCATACCACTGCAAGGTGAATGAATCCATGAATTTATCTTTTACGCAGTGAATGTAGCTATTTACACGTCATCGGGTACAGAAAGCAAAACTTCTGAAAAAACATCCAAAACCGACTAGAAACACATATAAATAATTTTGATTTGCATAAAATGTAAGGAATTGATTGCGGACAAATTTCAGGCGGAGTGAAATACCGTGTAGCTTCTAAAATGTTCAATACACTATTTTTGTGTAGTCAGCAAGAAAAGTTTTGCGCAGTCTTGCCAGATCTATGTAATTGATGCTATCAATTACGTTTTTAACAAACGAAAATTCACGTATATGTATATATTTATTTGTGCATTATAATACTTTTGGATAATATCAAAAGAAATTTAATTGATAAATGAAATTTGTGTTCAAATATGAGTTTTGATATTTGCTACACCTTTTGGTGTTGGACATTTTCAAATGCAACTTTGCAAATTAAACTTTAAGTTTTTTTCCGGCAAGCTGGATTGGGATAATGACATTATGATTTACGAGCAACAAAATGTTGTTAAGTTTTGGTCCCAAGTCCTAGGACCTGGGTTATGGCCTAGGGCCATATTTTGGTTATAACCTGGCTACCGGGTATGCCCGCAGGGCATAGGGTAATAGCGTCGAAGGAAAGGCTTAACACTGAATGATCTTAACATTATCTTCACGTTCTTGGTGATTGTAAGTTTGTTCCGGTAATTTCATCGGGTTCTTTCAGTGAAAAACATTTCACTTTGTGGACGGGTGGCGATTTTGCTCTCCACCACTTATATGAGCAAAGAGTTTTAATAAACATTAATTTTAATAAATAATAAATATTTAGAGCCATGAACTGGAAAGTACTAACATGCCCTCACATGCACTATACGTGCGTAGCACGGGCCCATACTGCTAGTACAGATATAAATTTTGAATTTTTCCCTTGCTTAACAAGATGTTAACGTTCGATGCCAAACAAAGGAAAACGAGCAGCGTGCGCGGTTGTGTGAAGAGGGCGTTTTCACGATGCTTTCGACCTCCAAATCGAAAAACCTACGAAAATTCCACTCGCGCACCCAACACAATAATTACCCACTTGATACACATACGTATACACGTTGTAAATATCTACCGCGTGTAGGCAACATAACGCGGTGGTAAAACCGCGCCGAGGTGCATGATTAGCCGTCGACGGCGATGTCGGTCCGCGCGTAATTGCAGCCCTGACTGCCGGTGCGGCGGCGAGAGCGCCAAGATTTCACCACCTGCTCATCGCCTTCCTCCTCCCAGCGATGCAAGCCGTGGTACGGTGGTACCTCGGCCGGTGATCGCCAGGTCCGGCCTACCTTGTTAGCAAGTTGAACACCATCATGGGTTGCGACGCCCTCGTGCGTCGCGCAGCTTGTAAGCATCGGCCAGGGCTGAGATCTTGGTTCGCCGTCGACTCGAGTATGGGGTGTCTCAGGGTTTCATCCTATAACATGCATATTCTCAATATGAAATCGTGATGTTTGAGTGCCGAATCGAACTGCTCATAGGAGATTCGAAGAACATCAGCTACACTTTGATTTGAAGCTTAAATTAAAATCCTGCTCAAGTTCGCCGCATCTTGCAGCTTCGTTCAGCTCAAATCGCGTCGCCAAGCGCCTAGTCCCGTTGTTAGCTGTCGAAAACTGATTTGTCAACATTTCGTTTCTAATTGAATAGCCTACAACATATTTTCCTTCAATTTCAAAACGTTAAAATTTTTCAAAATCATACCGTTGGTCGCGAGCTATGCATTGTGCTAAAATTCGTTTCTAAAGCAGATTTCTGTAAAAATAATTCCAACTGTCAAATTCCATTGGAAAGCGGCATTTTGGTTGAACAAGATGAGTATTTATATGTAAGATCAATGATAATCCATAGTTTTAGTATGATATAATAATAATAATGATAATGATGATGCTGGTGCTGATGCTGGTGCTGGTGCTGGTGCTGGTGCTGGTACTGATGCTGATGTTGATGCTGATGCTGATGCTGATGCTGATGCTGATGCTGATGCTGATGCTGATGCTGATGCTGATGCTGATGCTGATGCTGATGCTGATGCTGATGCTGATGCTGATGCTGATGCTGATGCTGATGCTGATGCTGATGCTGATGCTGATGCTGATGCTGATGCTGATGCTGATGCTGATGCTGATGCTGATGCTGATGCTGATGCTGATGCTGGTGCTGATGCTGGTGCTGGTGCTGGTGCCGGTGCTCGTGCTGGTTCTGGGGCTGGTGCCGGTGCCGGTGCCGGTGCCGGTGCCGGTGCCTTTGCCGATGATGATGATGACGACGACGACGACGACGACGACGACGACGACGACGACGACGACGACGACGACGACGACGACGACGACGACGACGACGACGACGATGACGATGACGATGACGATGACGATGACGATGACGATGACGATGACGATGACGATGACGATGACGATGACGATGACGATGACGATGACGATGACGATGACGATGACGATGATGATTATGATGATGATGATGATGATGATGATGATAATAATAATTAAAAATCCTACTCGCACAAAATTGAGACATTGTAAACACAAGCCATTGTACGACCCTAATGCCATTTATTGCTCTCACACCAATCGTCGATTCTCAAATTAGGTGGCACACTCAAATCTGCAAGGCGGCATCTGGGTTCGAATTCCACGCAGGCCCATTGTGCTCATGCGCAACTAATTGACGGCTCTGCAGACAGACCATTAGGAGTGCGTCCAGCCATCCGCTTGGTATTCCGATTCACTAAAGCAACACGTCACGCAAGCGCAGCTAGCACTATACTATACACCACTCATAAATACATTGTTAACAGTTCCCTCGAAATTTACGCAGCGCCCCCCCATCATCGAATCATAACTTCCAAACTACTCAACTCTAATTAGCAATGCTTAACATAATTAACAAGCCCCTGCCAATTACTTCATGAATATTATGTATATAACTTATATACATTTAGAAAACATTAATCATCGTAATTATTTATTTAATGCATTTTTTCCCGTCTCTACATGTCGACAATTATAATAATAACATTGCATTTTATTATATATAGTATACCTACGTGCCGAAACAAAGGGTTCCTAATTTATGTTTTTCGACATTCAGACGTCGTCTTTCCATTTCGCTTTTGATGGCAGTTAATAATACCTTCCGAAGACACCAATTATACTTTCATGCCGCCCGGCCAAAAGACGATCGCCTACTCAGCGCATTTTGGATACATCTGCCTTCCGTCCCAGCGCTAACTGGATTCTAGTTAGCGCACTTACGGCCCCTCATATGTACGCACTTAATACGTGAATAGCGCGTAGATTAAAACATGCGGGGCCCTGTGCAGTAATGGCGCCCATGGGACGTCGAGATCTACAGGTGCTTCGGCGACGCGAACGCCGCGCGGCGGACGCGGGCGACATGCGCGAATCTAGGGGGCGGTGAGTGGGTCTAGGCTTTTACGAGCCTCGTTTCGACCAGACAGAGCATGTATAATAGCACGATCTTACGACGTTGTCGGTAATTAAATTGAGCAATCAACTCTGGGCAGAAAATGTAATGTGTTAATTTAGTCAGAGATTATTATTTGAATGGTTATAGCGTTGTTTTTATAGAGCGGTCATTGAGACTTCGCGAGGAGGCGGGTGTTTTGGAGGTTGCTGGTGTTTTTGTAAATCGTGCAACCTCAACTGGTAATAAAATACTTATGAAACTGTTGCTAGTTAGGTGGAGATGTGACGTGCAGTGGCGGTCTGGCCAGGGCGGCCTGGCGGCGATTGCCGCCACCGTGTGGGCCCCCAGTTTTCCGATAATTCCGATAATTCTTGCCCACCCACAAGAGGTTAAGGTTTTCGAAATAAAAATGTAAGGAAAAAGAAAGGATGCAACAAAATTTGAATATAGTTCTTGACAGTTTCAATTATATATTTTTTTAAATTACCTATGTGTTTCATTAAAGCTATATTTTTGTCTAATATCACTCTACGGCCCAAATATTACCAAAAGACGCCAAGATTAAATCCAAAAATGGTCATGAATCAAAATTTTTCTTGGGGATGTTCCCCAAACCCCCTAATCCATAACCTTTCCAAGGCAAAGAGAAGCAAAGAAACGCGATTATGAACCTACAGATTTAAAGTGGTGTCAAAATAAAACTGCCTTTGGGCTTTTCATGCCTAAGTCCAGCCCTGTTTAGATGACATCTCCGTACAATATAATATAACCGTATAATATACTCTCTAAGTACTTTATTGCAGTGCTTATTACGCTTTTGGGTCCACTTTTGTCTAAAACCAAAAACATATTTACACGCCGCGTCGTCATGCGCACGATGACGATCGTTTTGAGGCACACTGGGCTTTTATCGCGCAAATAACGGACCCCCCCCCCCCCCTCCCCCTCGAAAATGGCCACAGTGCGCCCGCCAAACGGCCAGATGGACGCCGTCATAAGCCACTCCGGCCACGTAGGGCGTACGTTGCCGCATACGGGACACTTTGAGACATAACAATATATATTTTTTATACATCTAATAATAAATAGCGTCGTTTGGAGCTCGCTCCCGGCCACACACGGCCTGGGCGATAATCTAGGAGCCGGCGGCGTGTGCAGGAAATTGCCGAGCGGGGCGTGGACTTTGGGATTGCGATTAATATTTCATTTCTGCGTTTTTCTCCGCGGCTGGCCCTGAGGGAGAAAGGGAATGAGGGTTTTCCGGGCGGGTATTTGCACGGTGTTACAAAATTACCAAGGTTGGTAATAGGGTTGGCCATACTGGGTGGCTTTCAGTTTCCTGTGATCGGTTGACTGACTGTGACGTCACGAAGGCCATTCACTGATGGTTGTTGAAGTTAATTGAATTCAACTTTTTATGGATTTCCAAGAGATATTTCGAGGTTCTGAAATATTCAATTGGTTGCCAAAAGTGTGAGGATTCCGTAGATATTTTTTTCGTTGCGATCGGATAACGGGTGTGGCCTGGAAAGTATATACGGTAAGAGGTAAATTCTTAGCTGGAATTTACCCTTAAGTACACTTCTGGACATTGAAAGCGTTCCAGTCGAATGTCGGCTGTCTACTCAGAAAGGTTTGTCTGAAAAGAGCATAGGCAGGCCAGGTACCGACCACGTGGATGAGCACATGGAGGCAGGGGATGTCATGTTCATTGATCGGTCGCAATCTAGTTTTGATAAACCAGTTATATTATCAGTACCTGCCTCGCAAAACTCGTGAATTTGTTCCCTGGCAAGTTTTGTATCAGATTCCACACACCCGCACTGGCCTAAAACACCTAATTTTATAGTTAGAAAATAAAATAAAATACCCCTCGCATCTTCTCTTTGCTATGAATACTTCTATATCACTACTTTGTTCATACTGAAGAAAACACATGTTTCCATATTCAGATTCCATTATATTTCTGTTAATTGATTATGTTATCTTGTAATCAAGGTAATGTTTACTACCTATACCCTACCTTTCCGATGGCTTTACAGTGGTTACCTCGTCCAGTCGGGTCGGTGGTGACGCGATATTATCATAAGCAAATGCAATTTAAATTTATTCACATTGTGACTACCAACTTTTTTGCAAGTACGGAAAAAGTGATGCCATTTGTGTGCTTTTCGTACAGACCATGTGCAGGAGGCTTTTTGAATTTTCTTCTAGCTTAAAAATTACAGAATTTAGGCCCTTAAAATTGCGTGAAATCCATTGCAAAACTCGACAGTGCCCGAACTATCAGCTTGACATTTCACGGAGCAAGGCAGTTGCTGATAAGCAACTGGTTTGTCATTACGAGATTTATGTGCTCATCCACATGGTCGGTACCTGGCCTGCCTGTGCTGTTTTCAGTCAAACCTATCTGAGGACATAGCCGAAAATCTACTGGAACGCTTTCAATGTCCGGAGGCATCTTTCAATGTACCGGCTAAACATGGTTATTTTAAAACTCTTGGAAGTATTTAACGAGTGAATCTTGCGAAATGAAAATGGTTCAATTGGTTGTCCGAAGTGTGAAGATTCCAAAAATATGGGTTTCGTCGCGATCCGACGAAAGGTGTGGCCTGGAAAGTGTATACCTTACGAGGTGAAGGAAACGGCTCGACTTCGGAGCTCATTGAACAGGCTTAAGAAGGTGGTGCAAAATAATCGCAAAGCGATCGGGCTGCAGTGATCACATCTGTGATGTCATAATAGTGTAACTTTTTCGAAAAATTACTGATTTACACTTACCGAAATTGCTAGTACCGGAAAAATTTCGATTCGAGCCTCTTTTACTCTAAAATAATTTTATATATGTAGTTAGCAAGAAAGATATATAGCATACAGGGTGTAGTGAGAGTTTAGGGGTGCGTACGGGTCTAGGATACTGTATCGGCTGACAGTAAGCACATTTTCTTAAACGCCCCACGCGCGGTTCCGAATACCAAAGTGTTTTTATGCCTCATCAAGCCTCCCCTGCCCCCCTCCCACCCCCTGGCACCCCATCCCCTAATCCGATACATTTGGCTTCGCGCGGGCCGCTCCTTTAACTTATTTACCTTCCTTGGAGGCGATCCGCTGAATAGGTGACTTGGCAATGACGTTTGGGCGGGCGCGCGGTATACGTGCGGCGTCGGCGTCGGCGTCGGTGCAGCGTCGGCAGCGTCGTCCGCTCATACACACTTACCCCGTAACGATCGGGGCAAGACTTGAATCTCAAGCGCGCACTCTATAGAGGAGTCGGTCTGCGGGGTTCGGACCTTTCTTAGACCCCCAAACGCCCCCCCCCCCCGCCCCTGCCCACCCCCGGACCGTGACACCTAATGGGAATTGATCACCGACCGCCCGGCACTACGTCTTGGGCGTCCCGGCGGCTTCGTCTTCGGCGTCCCGGCGACCGCTAAGTCCCGGCCGGGCGTCGGCCCAAAGATTTTAGGCCCGATTTCAAACGATCGTTGGGCGAAAGAAACGAATTTCTGCCGGTGCGTTGGTATATAATTAAATCAGATATTATGAAACGATTTAGTGCGTTCGCAAGTTTTTCGGAGGTTGGGTGAAAATATAAAGTATGGCCTGCAGTCATCACCAGTTTTCTTACATGTTACGTTTCTATTTTATTTCTAGTTTCCTCGCGTCTTGGCCCGGCAATGCGATTGCGTATTTTCTCGCCGAGTGCTAAATTCTTTTCGAGAGAGTCGCGAACCTCTCAAGCCCCCGTAAAACGCCCTCTCTCTCTATCTCTCGCCCCCTCTTGCTCGAGTATTATCGACGGAGGCCGCTGAGGATAGAGGACGTGTGTATCGAGAATTCAGCGCACAACCTCCGCCCAGAAAGATATGGGATGTGTTTTCCCGCTAGGATTTATACTTTCATATAGAGGCGTCGGTTCATCCCCCCCCCCCCTCCCCCCCTAGACGCCTAACAACTCTGATCCGCTCGTGCACAGATCGGCATTGCATCGCGGGTATATCGGGTTCGTATCCCGGCGCGCGTACGAGCCGAGAATAATGGCGCCGGTGGCGGCCAAAGCACGCCGTCAAATCGCTCCTTATTCATTTCAGACATCCCGGTTCGCGTCCCATAGTCCTCGCTTCTTTTGGGCGTGAAAAAGGGATATAAGCAACCGTATTGCGAAAGTACAGCGGTATATACCTATAGGTGTATATGTACCTTCTTAATATAGAAACCGCATTGAGAGAGCAACACTTATAGCATACTTAGCTATGATATATAGAGACGTTATCATCTTTATCAATTTCACCCAGTGACAGCTGCTGCTGAATATTTTAGATGAAAACTCGGATGTTTCAATAAAAAAAATTCAAAGTGAGCTTCATCGCGTATTTAATATATACCACTCTGATACTCCATTACAGATGAAGTTTATTATAGTTTGGTTCACGACCCGGTTTTTGACATGTGAGCGTTTGTTGTTTTATGCATGACGCTCTCAATTAAATACTTTTCTTGTTTTTTACCTACACGCGCTCGTTGCTTCCAAGCCCCAAGAGCCGTTTGACGGGGAGACATTATATTTCGGAGGTGCGCGCCGTAAATCTAGGGCCAATCAAACACAGGGCCGACATGGGGGAGCAGGTGGCCGGGGACGTGACGGGGTTCGCGATGGAGTGCCCTGTTCACGAAAGCAAGAGTCAGTCGGGGGTGGGCATGGGCAGGGGCAGAGGGGGCGCCGTTCAGGTAAGATTTACTGACCCGTGGTCGACTTCTCGCAGGGCACTTTTTCATTACCCTTGGTAAGATGTCTATCTGTTACAATTAGTGGACGTCTTCTCGAGCTCGAAGGCTGTCTATGATCCGTTGTTGAAAATGGGGTTCTCTTGATGTTCCCCCAAACCCATGTACAAAATACTGTACAGGTACGCATAGGGAAAAGCCCCCAGTGTACAAATATTGGCCACATATTGAAAGCGATGGAACCGGGATTTTTCTCTCT
Organism: Nemoura dubitans; assembly: GCA_921293005.1. NCBI lineage: Eukaryota > Metazoa > Arthropoda > Insecta > Plecoptera > Nemouridae > Nemoura > Nemoura dubitans. The sequence goes on from OV121073.1 coordinate 42,057,555, forward strand.
TTACGCCATGAGCTTAGTCGTTTTTGGGAGGTTATTATTTCCTCGACGAAAAAACGTGAAAATTTCAATAATTGAAGTTGAGAACCAAGTTTTAAAGGATGCATTTTGTGGCCTATTTATAAATTGCACAGGAAAAATGTATATTCGTTTTACAAAATTCACCTCTATGGTGATAATTGATTGTCATATTCATTGTCTTCGTGTCGCTGGCTTCGCCAGCGACGATCTGTCAACACTGCGGCCGTTAGGCCATATTGTTTGAAGCTTAGTTTATAGTCACTGCACTTGTCGGTGGATTGATTAATTGTAGTGCAGGGCACTAATCAGCGGGTTCGCTGATTCTTGGGTGGAGACAGCGAAGGTGTTGTTTAGGCGAGCTGTGGTCTCGCCCAGGGTCGCCATCCGGCACTGTCGATGGACGTCGGCCGTCCTGGCGTAGCGCGGCAGCCGCAACGCCGCCTTCAGCGCCGCGTTTTGGATGCGTTGCAGGCGCATCTGGTGCGAGCGCGCCGCGTTTGCCCAGATCAGTGATGCGTACATCATCGTTGGTCGGATGACCGCCTCGTAGAGTCGCACCTTGGTGGCGGCCAGCATGGAGCGTGCTCGGAAGAGCGGCCGGAGTGCGGCCAGCTTGCGGTACGCCTTGGTGGCAGTTTGGCGTAGGTGTTCGGCAAACGTCAGTCTCTTGTCGAGCACGACTCCTAGGTAGCGGCTGTGCGGTCGCCACTGGACGGCCTCACCCACTACTCGAATCAGGGGCCGAACCTTGGTTCGGCGGGTGAAGAAGGTTGCCTCAGTCTTGGTGGCATTGACGAGGATGCGCTCCCGATGGTAGTAGGCGCAGACCTTGTCCACGGACGCTTGGAGGCGACGTCGCATCGCGCCCCCGGTGTGTGTCTGGCAGAGGATCGCTGCGTCGTCGGCATACAGCGCAAGTAACAGTCATATTATAGTGAAGATTAGATGGCTCAAGCCATAGAACTCAAAACACATGAGATGCATGGCTGTCACTAAACTGTGTCTAGCCCTACTCTTTCTATGCTTTTCAAAATTGCAAAACTATATACCCACTAGAGATGACTTCGGTTCACTTCCAACTCCAAACACACTCTTTGGCCATCTGGATCGTGTGACATTGGCGCGGCCGAATCTAAATCTAAATCTAAATCACTAATTCCAATTACCGCCGGGAGCTGCTCTTGGGGCGCTGGCTGTCACTCGGCCCTCAGACAACGACCCTGCTGTCCGCGCCCGAATCGTACATGACGTCATCTCGCAGCATCCAGACGGCCGTGAGAGACGCGGAAGGAAGGAAATTGGAATGAGATTAAAGGAAGCTGTGAGATGCAATTGGCAAAGTGAATGAGGCGAGAGCGCCGGGCGAGCTCAAGCGAAAGAAAAGAAAGAAAGGGAAGAAAGAAAAGGAATTTTCAGTCGCGCAGAGTTGACGGCGTTGCTCGGGAAATGTCTCTACATGTTTTCCGTCCCCTTGTCCGTCGTCCGCCACCCAGGGCTCGCGATGCGTAATTGAGAAAATGGCGATTATTAAGTCCTTAGCGCGCAGATCGAGTTTCGCGAGGGGCAAAATTGAAGTCCCCGGCTCCCCCGAGGGGGTTGGGGGGATTCAAATTCTCGACAGACCTTTCTTTCCGGGGGGGGGGGGGGGGGGGGGCGGAGCGAATCCGGTTCCGTTGATGAATAATCAATCAAGACAATTTATTTGTACTTTTGTTCGCCGACTAATTGAATAACAATTTCAAGAGATCAATTAGAGAGGGCGTCGATTTCGACGACGGTGCCGTCGACGGCTACGACTGCCAATTCGCAATATTGGCCCACTGTTGCTTGCGCGAACGGGCGCCGTTCCAGAGTCGATGATATCAATTACGTTTCTCAATTTCACGATCTGTATAAGTTATGAAAATTCTCATATTTCAAACTGAATTTCATCAACTCGCAATACTCTCAATGATACTTCTCTCCAAGCGCATATTTTATTTCGAAAGCTTGGAGTATAAATCGTATAAATCTAGAGGGGTTCGCTAATTAAAGAACTAATGATATTTTAAACGGGCGCTATAGGTATATTTTCATTTAACGCCAATTAGACCTTTAGCTACACCGCCAACGTGCTTTTTCATTGCACCTCGGCTTCTTATAAAATAAGAGTTACTCCCTTCCACAGCCCTATCTGTCATCTAGCCCTATAGCTGGTAGCCCTATAGTCTGGCCTCGAGAACAAACCTGTCAATCACTTCAGCATAGCCAAAATTACACACCGCAAGGCAGTCTGCTATATCTGAGTGTAAATATCTCCTGGTCCATAGCTTCCTATAAGATTCCTTTACAATTCGCCATTTTAGCCATTTAAAATGGCCAATACAACTCGTGTAAAACTCTCCGATATTCTTACGAGGCAAAATTCCCTAAGCGCTCTTTTGGTTCCGATGCCCCTTCACAACATTTACGGTTGCCGTTGATAACTGACAATTTTTGAAGTCTGCAGTCTGTCAAAAATGCAAACCAAATAGTCGTATTTCCTATGCTTAAGTTATTGTAGATTTGTAAATTTTGTGTGTGAAATATTTCAGAAATATGCCAACAACTTATCTTGTTTAGAGCATCAGATTTTATTCGAACCCGATGCCCGCAGTTTAATTTACGTCAAGCGTGTGGGTATGACAGAGCCGCAAGGTCACACAGCTAGACTCGTTTCAAATTAACCTTATCTTGCATCTGACTCTAAAGCGATTGCATCTTTGTGTTTCGCTACCCGGCGCTTGTCCATCCCATTGCGCACGACTCATTGCGCATGCCCAACTCTGCACGTGGCTATAAGGTGCACGCGTGCGTCTAGTGTTGGTTGCACGGCATGGAATCAACCCCTCTGTTGGGGGGGGGGGGGGGGGGGGGGGCACATACGATAAAACTAATGCTATTTATACTCTTCACAAATGATATATATAATTGCGTAAAAAAAGGATCACTCACTCTATATGCTGACGACACTACACACTTTGTAAATGGTAAAAAAGAGTCAATAAATGATGCATGAAGAGAAGAAGTGAAAAGTTTGGAAGTATGGTGTAAAACAAATGATCTATTTATAAATGAAAGGAAGTCTGTTCTCATGCAATTCTCATCCAAAAGGACAATACTAGATTCAAGCCCACTGATTTTACTAGATGGACAGGATTCAGGATGGATTCAGGAACATGAAACTGTAAAATTCCTGGGTATGCTAGTAGATAATAAATTAGATTGGGAATGCCATATTGCAAAAATATGTCTCAAACTAGCTTCAGGATGCTATCTTCTCAAGAGACTAATGGAAGTATGTAATGTGGAAACGGCAAAATTTGTTTATTTCGCTTAAATACAATCCTATATAAGTTATGGAATCGTTATCTGGGGCAACTCAATACATGTCAATAGATTATTTATAATGCAAAAACGAGCGTTGCGTATACTTGGCGGTGCAAGCAAAAACCCGTGTGCAGAGTTTTTTTTTAAAGATTCATGTAAGGTTCTGTTCAGAAAATTTGAAATTTTAACAATTCATAGTCTGTACATTTATAGCTTTATACATTTATCCTTATCTCCATAGATCCGACGGTTCTTAAAGCATCAATTTGCATCCTGCACAATCATCTTTATAACAACAATCCCTAGTTTGTATCTGTAAGTTATGTGCCAATGAGTAGGTACTTATCTAAGTCGTAGATAGAATAGAATAGGTCTTATATTTTATTTATATTTTATCATTACTCTTATCTCATAGTTAATATATTTAACCTATTTGTTATTATTATCACTTATTTTCAGTTGCGCAATGTTCATAATTTAACGTTTATAATATTATACTACCATAACCAAACCAAAATCTTTTTGCTTCGTTTATAAGAAATTGTATTTTATAATATAGATTAGTACGCTAGATCTTAATGGTCAACCATGTATTTGGATAGCAATCAGTGAATAAATTGATTTTCTCTCTCATGTATGTTTTAGACAATAACCTTTCAATAGCAAATAGTGGTGTACACAAACATGACACGAAAGCGACTTGTGATATACATGTAAAAAAAAACAATTTAAAAATGACTGACAAATGTCCACGCTATGCGGGGTCAAAACTGTACAACGCCTTGCCAGGCAGCATAAAGAAAGAACGTAACAATGTAATATTCAAAGGAAAACTAAAACAGTGTCTTTTACGAGTATGTTTTTACAGTACCAAAGAATTTGTATGTACAAAGAATATTTGACTGTCCAATATCATTGTATGATTATGTTCTGGATGAAATAAAATAATAATAATTATTATTATTATAATTAGTATAATTATTATTATAATAATTATTATTATTATTATTATAATTATTATTATTATTAATTAAATATCAGTGGCCGAGGTGCTCGAGTCCCATCTAGCACCTCTCATGGCATCGACTCAGTGGCGTGTGCGAAGGTGCGATATGTTCGAGTGGCGAAGTTTGGGTTCGGCCGGGACAAGTTCTCTTCCAGTGGCGTGGCTGGAACAGGAAGACAAACTCATGGCCAGCTCAACTGTGCGATTACGTAACTCTGATTTCGCCGTTCTCGGTTACAAAGTTAAAAAATTAACATGGACTATTCAATTGGGATTATATCCATCAGACCCGAAAACGGCATAACGTGAAAGTTGCAAAAACGCTAGGCAGTTAACGGGAGATGAATTAGGTTGGAAGATTTGAAGTTAGCACAACAGCTTCACTCTCCTTGCTTATCCACCTCTCGACAGTATGGATTAGTTGAGGAATCCTGTTCTTCGAGTTGTAACGTCCTTCGAAAGAGATGTTAAACAAGTAGTTCGCTCGGTGCTTTTCGACAGGAGTATAATAGGCTTCGTGCTGGCATCGGGTTTTCCCTCCTCCCTTCTAAGCTAGGTTAGGTGCATCATCATCGTCATCATTACCTTATTCCCAGACGCCGTTGGATCACTAGTGCCATTAGTGTCACAGGGCCAGTAGTCAAAACAGTACGTCGTTAAACACCACAAATCAATCGATCAAAAGGAAGACATTGCTAATTCACGATAATAATATGTATTGCTAAACTTATATAGCCACCATGTGAAGATGGGAAAAATTTGAGAATGCAATTCGGATTTCAGAATGACTAGGATGTCAAGTTAGGATGTTTAGTTGGATGGACATTTCTCGAGTACGTGAGTTAAACCAAGGAAAGCCCAGTAAAATTGAGTAAAACCGAGTAAATCCAAGTTTAGCTGAGTTTAACCGAGCAAAACATGAGTTTAGCCGAGATAATAAACTGAGTTAGACCGTGTTAAGTTGATGTGCTGGGCATTGGCAGGCGATTTGTCTTTCAAGGTCGTTCAGGTAGCAAAACGCCTCGTTGTTGAATCACGCACCCTGCCGCCAGGGGCGCTGCACAATCCAACGAAGGCCCACCATATACATGATAATGATCTTACAAAATACAGATAACACAACAACAACACAGAAATATTATTCAACGAAAGTTGATTAAAAAAGTACACATAAGGAACTTTCAAAAAGTAAAAGTGCTATTCACACAATTTGCACAGAATTCCAAGTCCTATTTCGAAAAACGCATCGTATATTATATTATTTTTGTGATATTTTAGTTACACAACATTTTATATTGTTGAAGTCCCTGATGTTTGAGTACCACTTTTGGATGGGTGACCAAATTACACCACATTACACCAAATTATTCAATAGAAATGCAGAAGTCCCAACAGCTGTACCTGATATAGACACCCAAAATTATTATCATTTCATCTATCATCATTACAGCGTCTATACTAATATGTCGCCGAAGTTAAGCAACACTTTTGGCAGCCGCTGAATGGGTTACCACAATAATTTCAACTGGCCACCCGAAGTCAAATTACCTACTAACTCGCTCTAATAGGAAATTATCTGCAACATATTGAAACTTTGTTAAACTCAATTGCACCGAAGTTAAGCAACACTGCGTCTCATCACCAATTCGGATGGGTGACCACAATATTATCAATATGCCGGTTCGTTTTACATCCAATCTCCTGTCACCCACTTATCACTCCACAACCTACCATTCCCTTCGGTCCCAGCCCGTGCCACTATCAGCCATGTGGCCGTGAATCACACACGCACGCGTCACGCATGCGCAAGCACGCACGCACGATAAGACCGGTTGGATGCGTCACGTGCGTGCAACTTGCAAATTGCAGCGTGCAACGTGCGCTCCAATTTCGTGGAACAATTGCGATGTGCAGAGCACACCGAGATATACTGGCAGACACCGAATTAATAATTAAGTGCACCAACTAACGGGCACGTTAAATTATTATGCCCGACGTTTAAAAACTGTGTTTATAAATATGGAATGGGCTAGGTATTATTATTTTGTTGTTGTTTGGAAGAGACAAAAAACGAATACACCTACAGCTACACAGCTTTGGCGTTATACGTTGCATGCTGCTGAAAAACTAACGAATAATTCAGCCGAAACGTTACTCTCCTGAAACATTTGTGGCTTTCGAAATGAATAACGTACTTTCATACAGATTCCTTTCATGAATCAAACTGTAATATAAAAATGTACAACGGAAATATTTACATTTTTTGTTGCTGCATGGCAGCTAAATAAAGGATGGAGTGCTTTGCCCATCATAGCTGACCGCATCCAAGGGCGTCATCACCCATTAGCCGCTTGTTTCATCACCCTGCGCTTAGCGTTCTGCGCATGACAAGCGAACGCTCTGTGAACGGCGTCGTCCGCTGCAGCTGCAGTCGCGATCGACGTCGACGGTGTCCTCCCAACGAGGCGAACACTCCCAAGAAATCACAGAGAGATGAAAAACCACGCAGCACAGAGCAACTCGTTGATGAGTGTACTCGGAAATAACAACTCGTGTCGGATCGTTTGTATATATACGAGGAGATAACAAACTAATTAAAATTGATCAACAAGTTATTTAAGGCTACGTCCACTGTTTTGTCTATGCTAGCCGTGTCGCCTAGACGACGCTGGGCTTAGGGTCAGAGGCCATGCGGTTTCGGGGACTATATATAGGCTGGGTCTTCGGGACAAAATTATGACGAATGGGTAGAAGGTTTTAAGGCCTGCCATGCACAAAAGCTGGGTTTACAGCTTGCAATGTCAGTGAAACGCTGTCATGAACATTGGCTCTGGACCAATCAGAGACGCAGTGACTGAGTCGCGAACATGAGGTTATACACATCCAGAATCTCTTATTGGTCCAGAGCGAAATTGTTCATGACATCGTGTCCCTGACATTGCCAGCTGTAAACCCAGCTGACTTCCACTAGTGTCTTTAAAATAAAAGTAGCCAATTAGCTAGCGTGATATCGGGGCTCCAGATCGTCTTGCGTCGGAGAGAGGTGTTTGTCTATCATCCCGTCCGGGCACAGAAAGTGTTCGAGGCGGGGTTCAGATTGCGCGGCGATCGGAAATCGATGTCGGCACGGAAAAGCGCTTTTCCCGAACAGGGAAATCGGAACGCGACGGTCTCGGATTTGAGGTGAAGGTTGACGTGTGTGTTAGTGTACCACGTGGTTTGCATTTCGCCACCAGAGGCCAGCATGGTCGCGACGAATGGACGAGACGGTGGCATTTTGTAGGACACGTGTGGACTCTATACTATACCTCGTTCAACCCTGAGAGGAAGAGCAGTGGCGTAACTTCAAATCGGAGGCCCCCGGGCAAAATAAAATATGAGCCCCCCCCCCCCCTCCACCCACCCACCCAAACCAACTACACCAACTAATTTTTACAAGTTTACTAGTGTCTGTAGCTCCTTGCGACTTTTTCTTCCTCTTCTGGGACCCGCTTAAGAATACACGTTTGTCGGACCTCATCGCACAAGCGCACTCGGCATATCAATTACTAAGTTACTTATCGGCAAATCAATCAGCGCATAGGCAAATCACGGAAAATCCACTCAAAAAATCGCCATTATAGGAGACTTAGGTACGCGCACACACCGCACACGCCGATCGCAATCAGCTAACTGACTGCCTTTGTTTACTTTCTGTTTCATGGCGCAAAAATTTTGGGAATACTGGGAAAATCGTCTTTGACAATGTGCTTTTTTCAGTTGAAGTCAGCGGTATATATTTGAATCAAAATAGGTTTCTGGCAATGTTGCGTTCCTATAGTAACGAGTTAATGTACCGAAACTCACCATAGCCGGCTAACCCCCTCTCGCTAATACCCAAAGCCAAAGAATACTTACCAGAAGAAATCTTTTCCATATAAAAAATGTACCATTTCAATTTTTACGAAATTTGAAAATACCAAATCATGAGAACGGTAGTAACTCAGAAAATTCTCCGAAACTCAGGGGGCCTCTGCGAGGCCCCCCTGAGTCGGAGGCCCACGGGCGCTGCCCGGTCCAGCCGGGTGGTAGTTACGCCCCTGAGGAAGAGAATGGGTTTGCATCTGCCAACGGGGCAACTTCTGAGGTAAACTGCATGTGCATGGGATAAGTTTCAGCCTTGAAACTCTTACCTATCTCGTTTATAACATCAGTGCTCTCAATATCAGATTTGATGAACAAAAGTTGTATAGCCTAATGAAATGTGGAATTCTGCAGACGTTCACCACGCCATATTCTATAAGCATTTCACAGGTTCTTTTCAGTTCAAAAAGTACAGTCTAGAGCAACTCGAAAATTGTTGTTTCTACAAACCACACTGAACAAACTATCCTTCACGTTTCAAACTACTAAAATTGGACTGACATTAGTTCGAGCTGAGAAAGAGGTTTCGATTTGAGCTAGTGCAGCCAGAGGTGCGAAGTAATACCCATACCAAAGGATGCTGCCCTCTGCTGCAATGTGTGTGCGTTCCGCCGTGCCTGCGCTAAGCGACTCAGCGAGGGCTTGATCCTCCGTAGATCATCGCGGCTAGCATGCCGGAGCAAGGTCGAAGGTTCCTCCTCGTGGTCAGGAGCGTCCCTCCCTGGACACTGCAGGTGCGAGTCCCTGACCGCATGGACGGCGACGTCGCACCGTCGCCAGCTCCACGACGCGCTCCTCTGCAGACATGCGTCATGGCGGTGACGGTGCACTTCTTGATCGACCGCATAACGACGCTAACTCATCGACCGCTGACAGACTGCATTATGAACTGTGCGAGCAATTCAGATAGTTGTTGTCTGAGTATTTTTCACACGCATGTGATTTTAAATTTTATTTACCAAACTTCACTTAATTTGCCTAAAATTGTATATTGTACACCAACGGATGTCCGTTATTGGTTAAAATTTGTAATCTGTGTTTGCAGCTGTAGCTAATAAGTCAATTGATATCCTTCTCAGACGTATCTCTGCAAAGGTCTCAGGAAAAAAGAACAGGACTACAGACTCAGTTGACAACAACTATGCGTCGTTATAACCACAAATCAACTATCCAAACATATTACATTTCATTACTTCCTGTCTACACTTGCCCTCTATATTTAGCACTAGTTTTTAAACAATCTATTGAAAACAGGGCTTTGAAAAAAATTTCACATTATTTCCCAGTGAACTTTCCCAGATAAGACTGAGACTTGTATTAGGCCTTCAAAACCCTTTTTCCCTCTATCCAAACTCATGCACAGCGTAGCTTTGCTCACTAAGGGTGGGTAAGGGATTGAGCACCCCGGGCGGTCATTAGATGGCCCTTTGTGTGTGTACCTATTTTGTCAACGTGATCCTCACGATGAACCTGGTCGTCGTGGCACGAATGAATGCATTACCCGCGCACCGTGGCCTAATTATGAATTCAAATGGGTTTTAAATATATTATCCTTTTTGTGATCGTGAGAATGGCGCGCCGGGACGCGCTCTTTGAAGTTAATTAGTTAATCGTGTCGGCTAATTTCGAGACATTAACATTGTTTAGCGCTGCGCAGAGATAACGAGCACCGCGCGGCGGGCATGCGCAGTTCGACTTCTCATCACAGCCGAGGTAAAAATGTATCAGGGAAATTTCTTTGCCGTTCGAAATTGGTGCTTTTTTGGCACGGTTTTGTAGTCGCTTGCGTGCTACGGGGACAAAGACAGAGAATTGAGTGACTATCTCATGAAGGTTTCACCTCTAGACAATAGGCTGCAAGCGCACAGCCCTCAATCAACTAGATTTTTAGTTGGTCTAGGCTGGCATCTTGATGTGATCTCTTGTTTTTATGTGGGTGACTAATTGTATTGTCCATGCACACAACGATTCTTATCCAGGATCAAATGGAACATTGTCTCCGACCTTAGACACGTTGTGTCTTCATATTTTGTGCAAAGCTGCATTCTCAAAACGTATAGTAGCATATTATACAACCAGCGCGAACTACAAATGAACGATGGTCAATTTTAAAGAATTGTTACGAGTATGTTACGATCCTTCGTCGCTTGTGTGTAAGTTTTCGAATGTAAGAAATGGGGCTTGCCACTTGACGCCGAGATTTGAGCTGAACGAATCAGCTATAGATATGGCTAACTTCAGCAGAATTTCAGAATTCATTTGGCTATCAGTGCAGTTGTTCATTAAGTCTGGTTTTTCGGTATGCGAATCGATTCGGCACTCAAGTTACAGATTGCTGCATTGATGTGCATTAGCAATTCACATTCTTCCAATTGCATGTGTAAATGCACAACAGAGCGCCTGTGGAGTGCCTGGCCCCAGGGGCAGCCCTGGTGCCGAGTGGCAGTCACCGGGAGGAGGGCGTTTATCGATGACGGAGTGACGGGGCTACTGTTTTGTCCGACGAGCGGAGCGCATTAGCGGGGAGCGAGAACGCAGCGTGTTGCCGACGATGTCGCCGCCGGGGGCAGCTCGATCCGTCCCTACCTCCAAGCGCTGGGAACGCGAAGACGACGAACAAGAAGAAGCCAAAAAGAGTCGACAGATTAATCTAACTCAGTGAGACGAATCCGGCAACAAAATGCCCTGCCAACCGCGGCAACTGCTTTAGTATAACTACAATTTCATACAGCGACAATAGCGAGCGAGCGAGTGAGCGCGAAAGCGAAAAGGAATGAAAAGAAACAAAGCGAGATGGCAGCCGCGCGGTGGAATAAAATGTGAAATAATAATAATAATAATAATAATAATAATAATAATAATAATAATAATAATAATAATAATAATAATAATAATAATAATAACTTGTGCCGCTCGTTACAGTCGAGTGGTGGAGAGAACCTTCGGAACATTTTCTCAGCCACGCTTGAAAAACATTTTTTGTGTCGTCCGGAAACCAAATCAAATCCGAAGAACAAATTTTATTTAATTATACTTAAACACCAGCAGCAGCAGCAGCAGCAGCAGCAGCAGCAGCAGCAGCAGCAGCAGCAGCAGCAGCAGCAGCAGCAGCTTCAGCAGCAGCAGCAGCAGCGGCAGCGGCGGTGGCGGTGGCGGCTGCGTGAAGGGCCCATTTTTGGTCTCATTCATCGAAATGGAAGCGAAAGGGTCTAGTGGATGGCCATTGTCATTATTAAACACGTCTCAGATGTATACGTCTGTCTGCATGACGAATTAGCATCTTCTGCTTTTCATGCGAATCGCTCTGAACTTTGCGACTTCAGCAAGTTGTGTCGATCTTCTTGTAATGATGCGCCCCCGGAAAACTCTCTGTGTTCAACATCCTCCGTCCGGCGCCCGTGGTCACGACGACGGAGAAACTCGACGATACAATGGTCGACAACCTCCCCCCCCCCCCTCCCCCAACCCCGCAAGGCACGTCGGCGTCGACAGCACGCTCCAACTGACTTTGAGCACACGCTATAGACCCTGAATTTCCCAACTTTCCCTGCCCCCCCCCTCCCCCCACGGGCAGTGCCAGGCTAAACATGGTTATTTGAATGTGCGGATATCCTCCACCCGCCGCCCCTCTTTCTTTGTCTCTACGTACTTCTCCGACGTCGTGACGTACGTGACACGCACCCCAGCGCGCCAAGCGGCCAACGCGCGCAACGCACAATTTCGCACGTTTACATCCAGCGCCTTTACTGGCGATCGTGTCAATTGCGACGATGCGACGATTACTCTAGTCTATAATGTATATATATATATATATATATATATATATATATATATATATATATATATATATATATATATATATATTTATTTATTTATTTATTTATTTATATATATATATATACTCACTGGCTACAAAGTTACATAATTGCCATCCTGCACTGCGATTACGTAACTCTTATTTCGCCGTTCTCGGTTATTAAGTTAAAATATTTACATGGGCAACAATAGGGATTTTATCCATACGAACCGACAACGGCATAACATAAAAGTTACAAAATCGCTAGGCTGGTATCACATTGATCTATCAAATTCACCTTATATGACAATTCACAACAATAAGTATTCATCCCCAATTCATAACAATCCTTCCTCTTCCTAATACCTTTAAGCTATTATTATAAGTTATAATTGAAAGTTTTTTAAAAATATATTATGAAATACTATGACAGAGTATAGGTACTCTTTCATAGTGTTTCATAATATATATTTTTTTTAACTTTCAATTATAACTTATAAGAAGGTTGGTATCAATAAGGTTTCAACACTAAATTTATTTGCGTTACGTTTCAAGACACATTATTAAGTAATGAGCTAACGAGCTAGAGCGCATTGGGTGCAACTATACAAGATAGTATATACATCTCAGTAGCCACAGGTACAAAACTGAATGACTGCTTGACCTCAAGTCAAGGGACAACGTCGACGCTGGCCAATGAAGGAGGGCGTTATGGAAGCTCACTCTTCTAAGCCCCTAAGTGGAGGTGCACGTTGGACTGAACTCGCCCATGGGAACCAACGATGAGCGGCCAAAGCTACTCACACGTATGTTGCCGTCACTGAAGTGTTCCTTCCTTTGAATATTCTCCACAGCTTTACTTCTCAGTAGTATGTAGATGAAAGCCAACGATTGTTATAAAATAACATCAGACAGACTTCAGCGGGAATTGTAAGTAGTGCTTGCTGCGTTGGACCCGCGTCGCGGTCTGGTGCTTTGATACACATTTATTTGTATGTGCGTTTGAATTAATATGAAAACATGGCCTAATAATATGCAGTCTACGCCATTAGTCTGGTTGTAAAGTCGACAGCATTGGCGGTCACGTTTAGATCGAATGTCCTAATTAAATCATTGTGCCGTACGGTGTGTTTTGCCGCAATGGGGAGAGCGTTTAGCCGTCTCCGTCACAGGTTCGCCGGGTGCGCGGCGACGTCGACGCAGCGGAGCGCATCCTCTAGAGGTGGCCGTCGACTAGGGACTCGGGAAACAACGCCGAGGGTTGCTTTTCGGAGGTCGCGGTCGGGGTCACCCCAGACAGACACCGTTGAGGGAGAGGGGGGGGGGGGGTATGGCGTTTTGAGCGATAGGTTTTTTAATTAGGGACCAACTTACACACCACTCATGGCTTGTCTTTTTATGTGTACTCAAGCAAATGTCTTGCTTTTTATGTAAGGGGTAAGCCGTGGTGTTTTTTTATGCTCTTACATAGGAGGGTTCATAAAAGATTCAGGCACAAAGTTTTTTTAAATTACCAGACAAATATTTTTCGAGCCAGCTTTTCGGGGGTGTTTTCCTTTGTGCAGCGTGGCGCTGGCGTGTCACGGCCGTGACGGATACCAAATGATCGTGAGACGCAGAAGTTTAGAAAAAGCCTCCATCTTTAGAGCCAATTTAAGGTTGTGTTTTATATGTAAAAGTTCAAGGGTCTTTCGAGTTTTTCAAGGCGACTTTCGTAATCTTGACGTCGATTTCAAAGGGCGATACATCAAAATATATCAAATCGAATCATTGGGACTCTTAGTGGATTTTTATAGTGGAATTTTACACTCGACTGGACGCCGAACCCTTGTTACAGATCAAACATTAATTTATTGTTAGTCCATAAGGCAGCTGGCAGCATTTCTATATGCTATATTATAAGTTAGATAAGCATATGATTATGTCGTAAAGTAGGATAAGACGAAACAATTAAGTAGTTAGGAAGTTAGGACCGAGGAAAGAAATCATTTATGGGTTCAGCAGCCCGGCTGTCTGCATAGCGGCTGAGAGCCATGCGAACGAGGAAACAAGTTCGACGCGGCGCGAGAGATAGATCATGATCGGCGCCCAGGGGCCGAGCGGTCCGTGTTTTTCAGCACGCGGTCCTCGGCGTATCACTGGCCTCGGGTGGCCACGAGCGCCCTGCCGCCGTCGGACCGCGCCGTGGTCGCTCATTACCTCCACTCTGGCACGGACTAATCCGTGGGCCCATCGCGCGAAGCCACCGGACCTTCAAATCCCCGACGCGGCCAGTCGAACACCGCCCGGATTCGCTGGGAATCAGAAACGGAGGCCGCATGTTTCATCTCATAGCAAGGAAATGAACAAGAGTTTTCCTATTTTACTGCCGAAACATAAAAGCTCAGTGCTTCGCGTCATATTATATAAAAGTTTCCCACAAGATATAGTTTCTGCACTCGCAGACCGTATCCTAATCAGACGATATGAAGCCGACGTTATATGGGCAACTCAAGTGCTGCATCGCCGTCCAATTGCACACCGAATCAGATACGAACCCCGTAGCCACACATGGCAGTATAAAGGAGTGCCTATTTCGCTGGAGATGAAGCGGGTGAATTCCCTGCATGATTTCCCAGGCACCGGCTGACTGTGCCCTCGTCGCACCCCGACTTGAGTGTGATGAACGCAGGGTGCGCATCGACTCGAGGGCGCCTGCGCTCCCCCCCTCCCCCCACCCGGTTTGCCCCTCGCCGCGTCAAAGGCAGCGACCGGCGCAGACCACGATCAGTAGCGGCTGAACCGGCGAGTCGAAGTCACGTCCGAACGCGAGCCGACAGCGACTCTGTGCCGCAAAGCAGGGCCGACTCTTGCGACGACTTTGGTCTCTGGGTATCCCCGGTGTAGACGCGCGCGGACTACGTTCTTGCCGATCAGGGACGACGACGGGGACCTCGACGTGTGCGTGTGTATGTGCGCATGGGGTTGAGATGACCCGGCTGTAAGCATTTTTTGAGGATTTCGTGTGATTTTGCCGAGTTGGCGTGTTTTCTGTTAAAAGGTTTGGAAAACCAAAAAGTGGAATGTTGCGAGTGGGTTTTCGAGAACGTGTGTGTGTGTGCATGTGTGAATTGTAGTACTTACGAATTTGACGAATTTTTTCTTTCGGTTTTGCGCTAGTCGCTGAGTTCGCCTAGTGGTTAAAAAGGAGCATTTCGGAGACGGCTCCCGCGAGCGACTCTAAAAGCAAGCAGCTCGCGTTGCCACCCGAGATTCCCACAGCAACATCGCAAACGCTGTTTTTGAAATTTCCACCACGAACGCCACAAAACCGGCGAAAACTCGGAAAATCCGAAAACAACAGCGAAATTCGCGCAAAACCGCCGCGTGCCACGAAAAGTTTGGCAAGATCGCAAAAATCAAATTACCGTCATCGACGCCGCCGCCAGAGTGAACGCGTTTCGCACGTCAGTCGACGCCGCGCATTACGCGTGTGCCCCGACGCCGTCGACGACGACGACGTCCTCGCCTCCTATATGAGGCGCCGGCGGTGAGACGCTGAGTCAGTTTGACGCCGGACGCCGGCCAGGAAGGTGCTCCGACGCCGACACCTGTCGCCCACACCTTCGTCCGTCGACGCGTGCATCTGGCATTGACACTCCGACTCTCTCTGAACGCCCTCCTCCCTGCGGCGCGCTCGTGGTGCAGAGCTGTGACTGTGTCAGCGTTTTCTACACCAGCGATTAATTAAACTTGAAGATGAGTTTGTGTAAACAATAAGATCTCTCGGCAGATTGTTAGTTGAGGGTTCGTGCCGCGTTCGGGCCGACAGAAAATCAACACCACGCGTTTGGATTTCGTGTCGTGTTCAACGCTCTTCCGTTTTCGTATCTATCTCAAATCTGTAATGCGAAATCGCTCCTGCCGACGCCCGTCTTGACGCACCGACACAATGATCGGCGTCTGGTTCGCGATTTTGAGCGTCGCGACGCTCTCGGCACGCGCGTCCGATCAGCTGACGACGTCGACGACGGCGACCGCGACGCCGTTGCGTTACGAGGCGCCCGACGACTGCCAATGGATGCTGCGCGAGACGGCGGCCGGCGGCGGCGTCCCCTCCGACGAGGTCGCGTTGACGTGTCGTCTACGCACCATCAACAGCGAGTTCGACACGACCAACTTCAGCGTGATCCCGTCGGAGCACACGACCTCCTTGCGCGTCGAGTGCAACCAGGAGCTGATGCTGAAAAGTTCGCTCGACGAATTGAGCTTCGTGCATCTGACGCGACTCCGCGAGTTGATTCTGGACAACTGCAAATTGGGCAAGTGGCCGGCCGGTGTGTTGACCGGTCTGCGCGACTTGCGCAACCTCACCGTGCGCACACTGAACACCGACTGGCCGGCGATGTCGCTCGAGCTCGCCGCCGAGAGCTTCCATCCCGTGCGGCAACTCGAACGCCTCGATCTCAGCTTCAACAACATTTGGTCGTTCCCCGAAAACTTGTTCTGTCCGCTGACGAACCTCGTCAGCCTCAACATCAGCGACAACCGACTGCAGGACATCAGCGATGTGGGTTTCCGCGAGAAAGCCGCGCCTCCCTTGCCGCTGATCAGCACGCCCGACGACACCGATCACGAGGCGCTGCCGCCGCCGCCGTCCGGCGATCCGTGCGCGCTCGACATCCAAGTGCTCGACGCCTCCTTCAACCACTTCGTGCTGATGCCCACCAACGGGTTCAGCACGCTGCGCCGACTCCGCGAACTCCATCTCAACGACAACGAGATCTCTATGGTCGCCGACCGCTCGCTGGGAGGCCTCAAAAGCCTTCAAGTGTTCGACTTGTCCAACAACAAGGTGGTCGCGTTGCCGCCCGAACTGTTCAAAGAGTGCGCCGCCAACATCGAGGACATCTACTTGCAGAACAACTCGATCAGCGTGCTGGCGCCGGGTCTTTTTGCCAGCCTCGGACACTTGCTGTCGCTGGACTTGTCGCAGAACCAGCTGACCAGTGCGTGGATCAACGGCGAGACCTTCTCGGGTCTGATCCGTCTCGTGCTGCTAAACCTCTCGAGCAATCGCATCACGCGCCTTGACACGTCCTTCTTCCGCGACCTTTACACGCTGCAAATCCTCGACCTGTCCAAGAACCAGCTCGAGACGATTCCCGCCGAGGCTTTCGCGCCGATGAACAACCTGCACACACTGCGGCTGTCGTTCAACCGCATCAGCTATCTGGACGCCTACTCGCTCAACGGCCTCTTCGTGCTCAGTCTGTTCGCGTTGGACAACAACCTGCTGTCCGGCATCAACCCCGACGCGTTCAGGAACTGCAGCAGTCTCCAGGACCTGAACCTGAACGGCAACGCGCTGACCTCGGTGCCCATAGCGCTCAAGGACATGCGACTTCTGCGCACGGTCGACCTCGGCGAGAACTCCATCTCGAGCCTCGAGGAGCCCGGCTTCTCGGGCATGACCAACCTGTACGGTCTGCGTCTGATCGGCAACCAGATCACGTCGATCAAGAAGACCATCTTCGCCGACCTGCCATCGCTTCAGATCCTCAATCTGGCTCGCAACAAGATCCGCAAGGTGGAGGCCGGCTCCTTCGACGCCAACACCAAGATGCAGGCGATCCGATTGGACGCCAACGAGCTCGCCGACATGACCGGCCTCTTCGTCGACCTGCCCTCGCTCGTCTGGGTCAACGTGTCCGACAACCTGCTCACGTGGTTCGACTACTCGGTCATACCGCACAATCTGCTCTGGCTCGATCTGCACAAGAACGGCATCAAAGAGCTCGAGAACCACTTCGGCCTCGACGAGGAGATCCACCTGAAGACGCTCGACGTGAGCTTCAACAAGCTGACCACCGTCAACGCCGCCTCCATTCCCGACTCGGTCGAACTGCTCTTCCTCAACGACAACCTCATCACCCAAGTCGAGTCGAACACGTTCCTGAAGAAGACGAATCTCACCCGTGTCGACTTGTACGCCAATCAGATCGTCGGCATGGACCTGAACGCGCTGCGTCTGACGCCTGTGCCTGACACGCGCCCTCTGCCCGAGTTCTACATCGGCGGCAACCCCTTCCAATGCGACTGCACCATGGAGTGGCTGCAACGCATCAACAAGCTCGACCACCTCCGACAACACCCGCAAGTAATGGACCTAGAGAGCATCTACTGCAAGCTGTTGTACAACCGTCATCGCACCTACGTGCCTCTGGTCGAGGCCGAACCCTCGCAGTTCCTGTGCACCTACAAGACGCACTGCTTCGCCCTCTGCCACTGCTGCGACTTTGACGCCTGTGACTGCGAGATGACCTGTCCGACCAACTGCACGTGCTACCATGACCAGTCCTGGTCGGCCAACATCGTCGAGTGCTCGGGCATCGCGTACACGCGCATGCCCAGTCGCATCCCGATGGACGCCACCGAGGTCTATCTGGACGGCAACGACTTCGGCCAGCTGTCGAGTCACTCGTTCATCGGCCGCAAGAACCTGAAGGTGTTGTACGCCAACAACTCGAATGTGGCGGCGATCTTCAACGAGACCTTCACGGGACTCAAACGGCTGTCCGTGCTCCACCTCGAGGGCAATCACATCAAAGAGTTGAGAGGCTTCGAGCTGGACAGTCTCGAAGCACTGCGCGAACTCTATCTCCAAGGCAACGAGATCCACTTCATCGACAACCGCACGTTCTCGCGACTCGAGCAACTCGAAGTGCTGCGCTTGGAAAACAACCGCCTGTCGCACTTCCCCGTTTGGCAGCTCGCCGTCAACCCCTATCTGGTCGAGATCGGACTCGCGCAGAACCAGTGGTCGTGCGACTGCCAGTACCTGCACAGCTATCGCACCTGGCTGCAGGCCAACGTGGTCAAAGTGGTCGACGCCAAGAGCATCGTCTGTCTCGTCAGCAACGTGACCAACGCCCTCGGTCCGCCACTCGCCGACTTCAACGCCACCTCGTGCGCGGCCTTCACAGGCGGCTCGACGGCCGTCGTCGAACGGCAGGCGCTCGACGACTACCTACCCCTGTTGCTCGTCACACTCTGTCTCTTCCTCGCCGCCACCGGCCTCGTGTGCGGCGCGTTCTACTACCGTCGCGAGCTGCGCGTCTGGGTCTACTCGCGCTGCGGTCTGCGCATGTGCTACAAGACGACGGCGTTCGAAGAGGAGCAGGACCGCGACCGGCTGTTCGACGCGTACGTGAGCTACTCGGTGAAAGACGAGGCGTTCATCACGCAAGTGCTGGCGCCGGGCCTGGAGGGCGGCGACCCCGCTTTCCGTCTCTGTCTCCACTACCGCGACTTCAACGTGTCGGCGTACGTGGCCGACACGATCGTCGAGGCGGTCGAGTCGTCGCGACGCACCATCGTCGTGCTCTCCAAGAACTTCATCCACTCCGAGTGGTGTCGCTTCGAATTCAAGTCGGCGCTGCACGAGGTGCTCAAGGACAGACGCCGACGCCTTATCATCGTGTTGCTAGGCGACCTGCCGGCGCGCGACCTTGACCCCGACCTGCGTCTCTATCTAAAGACAAACACGTGCATCGAGTGGGGTGACCGCACGTTCTGGCAGAAGCTGCGCTTCGCGATGCCCGACCCCAAGAAGGGTGCGACCACGACGTCGGCGTCGTCGTCGTGCGACTCGGCGTCGCTGCGACGGCCGCGCTCCAACGTCTACTCGACGGCGTCGACACCGACGCACTATGAACCGCCGCTGCCGCCGCATCCGCCCGGTGGCGGCGTCGGCAAGCAGTTGCCGCCGTTTTTGCACCACCACCAGAACAACTTGCAGCTGGAGAGGGAGCTACCGAGGAGGCCGCAGCCGCTGTGGGCGTAGCGCTCGGAATCAGGTAAGACATAGGGTATAGGGTGGTGACGAAAAGGCCTACCTATAGCCTAGAGGGGAACATAACGTACCTGAACATGTACATATTATGGTGGTTACCCATCCCTATCACGATTTTACGCGAGCACGTTTGCTCGGCGGCGACCCTGTCAATGTTTGCTCGTGCAGCATTGCTCGAGGTACCTAATCGCACCGCGTCCCACCTCATCACGCGTGTTGGCGGGGGGAAAGGCAAATGGGGGGGTGGCACATAGTTCGGTCACGCAGCACGGCGTGATTGCGTTGGAGTCGTTCAGGCTTCGACGACGCCGTCGACGCCGCGCGGTAATCGCTGCCGCCGGTGCGATGAGACGGACACTTGACGTCGGGCAGGTGCACGGCATGAACTCCTCGACGTCGTCATCCGCGTTGAGATTCACGATGATTCGAATTTCGTGAATTGCGCTGCCAATTTCCTACACCCTTTCTTGCACCCCTGTTGTAATGGTAGGTAGGTATGGGTTGGCTTCTAAATGCTTCGTGCTATATATCAAGGCTAGCTTAAAAATACAAGTGCGCCATTTCCCGATGCATTGATAATGACGGCACGGAATCAAAGTTGGCAAAGACGTGGAAGGGTTTCGACAACTCTGTTATTACGTGGTTTAACCCCCAACTCTCTCACCTTTCAATATATAGGTGTTATATTCGAACTTTTCCATCGCTTTCTCTCAATCGCATCGCAAGTTTAATGGCCCTATAACAACGGCGAGCAATATGATAGAAACTATTGTGAATGCTAACCATAACTTTTGTGCCTTTTGGGTCGTTCGGTCGGTCGGTGTGTTTATACACCCACACACCCAACGCGAACGTTTCTTGGCACACTACATTAGAGCCATTCCACGGGGTAGTGACGGCGTCGTGGCTACTTAATAAAATATCGCCGAGCGAACGCACACAGCATCGACGTTAGCAGCGCCCCGTTTGCGGCGGCGACGTCGGCGTCGGCGTCGGCCATCATTCTCCGCTAGCCGACGCCAACGTGTTCTTATCTCGTCCGGACATTCACCGCCGCGACGCTTCATTAGACACGCGTCGCCGACGCAGACGCCGCGGTGAAACAACGCGCGCGGCGTCAGCGTCGACTTTTCGCGCGTGTGTGTGTGTGTGTGTGTGTGTGTGTGTGTGTGTGTGTGTGTGTGTGTGTGTGTGTGTGTGTGTGTGTGTGGTGTGTGTGTGTGTGTGTGTGAGTGTGTGTGTGTGTGTGTGTGTGTGTGTGTGTGTGTGTGACGGCGGTGCGTTTTCTTGCCGCTAGGCGCGCGCCATGTCGAGCGGAAACCCGCGATGCGGTCGCCTCTAATGGACCGTGCTTCTGGGGCGAGGGCGAGTTTTACATTTTGGGTTTTTTCCACATTTTTGGATCTGTATGAGTGTGTGAGTGTGGGTCGGCGACAAGTTTGAGTGAAACGATTGGCCGGACACGAGGCTGAACTCGAATGCGGATGGCCGCTCCTTCGACTATAGGCTCAATCGATGACGAGTCCGCGACCAAATCGCCTCCATGTGGAAAATACAGCTTTCGTATATCAAGCCTATACTGCAAGCAAAAGAACCGATCATTATAAACTGTTCTCCAGAAAAGTCAGAAAAGAAAATGTGTATGTACGGACGTGGCAAATATCGATGTATATCTACACAGCTTTCCGCGTAAAAACCAGAAAGTTCGCCCTAGACAACTCCGATGTCATTTCGACCCAAGCCCAAGACCATTCCTACTATATAACTTCTGCGAACCTCTACCTCATAAACGTCCGTGCGATCACTCATCGCAACGCCTCCCTCAGCAGCCACCACCGTGCACGGGACGCCGCCGACGCCGCGGCACAGAGTGCGGCGACTGTCTTTATGATCGGCTCGTAAAAACACCGCCTCGCCCACGGCGTGCGTTCAATCACGGCGCCCCGCGCTCGGCCCCGACGCAGCCAACACGGGGCACAGTGAAGTCAGTCGGCCGGCCTCACTCTCTATACTCTGCCAACGCGGCGAGTGTTTTCGGACCCCATAAAACCTTGGCGCCCAACGAACCGGCAACGACCATCTCTCTACGGTCTACCTATACGGATATAACTAATACTTAATATTCCCGTATTTAGTTTCATTGAATATTTTATGAAATCCCTGTCAAAAGGAGTTAGGTGTAATCGGAGAAGATTTCTCGGCTGTGGGAGCACCGAATCCATTAGGATGGCGACGCGGAGAGAGCGAGTATAGAGTTGCAAAATGGAGGCAGCAGATGGCACCCGCTGGCATGCTGAGCTGAGCGACTCTATAACGTGTCTTTCGAGTGGTGGCTTACCGGATAGGCATCACTTAGCTATTATCACAACGAAGACACCTGAATTAAAAAGAATGTGCCATATACCAGCTTTTTGTGCAGCCTATCAACATATCGCCATCGATGGATACCATATTATAAAGAAAGGTGCCTGAATATAACTCTTTTGTCAGCATGGTTCATAGAACCTTTTGGGATGTTACAGTCAAGCCAAAATAATATTAGTATATGCTTCAGTGAGGATGCAAAACAAGGATGCAAAACAAGGACGTCGTCCCCTTGTCTTAAGTCAATTGCTACTTGGACTCTAGAGCGCTTAAAACAAGCATGTGTCGGCGCTGTCCACTTGAAGGAATTAGTCTCAATTTGTTGTTCTTTGGCCTCTAAAACCGCATTTTGTACTTGTTGAGTGGCCGTCCTCGCGAGGGTTGACACCGTGCACAACCATAGAACCACTACGGCAGATGGCAACCGACCCCCTTATAATGTGGGGGGGGGGGGGGGGTGGAGGGGGGTGCAGACCGCAACGTCGATGGGGACAAACTATAATATGGAGGTGCACGACAAAGTAGCAGGCGCGTTTTTGCACACGGCCAGCGAATCGCTCCCCCATAGATAAAGAGAGAGGGGATGCATCTTTGCATGGTCCCGTGCAAGTATATAACAATAGCCCTTATAACATCGGCTATGAATATAACGAGCTATAGACCATGAACGGTGCAAGCGACCTTATTAGAAACCCCTAAATGAATATCTAAAATCAACAAGCCACTTTCCTGTGCGGTCCCACAATTCCGTTTTCGTGCGTGTAGCAGCGCTCGCAGGCGAGTAAAAGAACTAATTCGGCAACACATACCTTTCTAAACCCCTTCCCCCTCCCCCTTACGGCTATCAAGTGATTGGCTACAGGCAGCAGAAGCAATTATGATAATTTACGAGATTGTGTTTTCATTATTCCCTAACTAGCTGCTGCGCGCGGCGTGGTCGTGGTTTTATTAGCAATTTAAACGAGGCAACCTGCGCATAGTGCGCATGATCAGACTTCTCTAGGGTCTACGCCGAAAGATCGTCATTAGGCCAGCATCTCTCTACGAACCTCACATTTTTTTCTACACACACACACACACACACACACACACACACACACACACACACACACACACACACCTACAGGTTGAGAGGATTATTTGTCTGTAACTTTAACTAGCACACACCAACAAAAAAGTATATATAAGAGGTGCTCGTCTCCATCGGCGCAAATTATTACCTTTATGCACCTTTTCGAGAAAGAAACGGCCGTTTCTCTCAGAGTCATTCACTCCGGAGCTGGCGCAGTGCACGGAGCCGAAAACGTCGACTCACCTGATCGGTGGAAAATCCACGTGCGAGCCCAGAGTTTTGGGCCCGCGTTCGTGAATTAAAATTAGTATTCCACGGCGACGGCGACGACAGCGCCGATGAGGACGCAAGCAAACGCAAGGCCTGGTTGGTTCTTCTGGGCACTGCTAGTGCCTATTGATGGCTCAGCAATGGCCTCTGGTTCACGGGTGTAAAATGTAAATAATTGCAACGATTCAGTTTAAATCTTGCACACATCACATAAATCGATCACAACATGTTATAGTTTTTGGTTCAAAGATAGACCATCTAACTCGGCGCCTCCACCGTGCACGCCGGTTTACCTATTGCGTTTAAAATGCATTTGACGTTAGCACATGAAAGTAACTATGAAGCTATATCACAAGAAGCTAGCACATGAAGCTAGAACATGAAGCTAGTGCTGGTCCGAGGCAGTGTTGTTATGTTAGGGCAGCTTCAAACGCAGCTTTAAGTCGCCCTTAGCAACGCAGGGCAGGGTGCCAATGCTCCCGGTGGTGGTGGGGGGAGGGGGAGGGGTTCTCTCGGCGATTCTAGGCTGTCATTTTGCTCGCACCCTGCAACCCTGAACGCCGTCGTGGTGAGCGCCAGAAAACATGGGCCATAGTAGGTTTGTTTATTAAAACGGCGTTATCGTAAGTTCCAACTTTCAGAACTAATGAAGTCGTTAGTTTTGCAGGGCGTGCAGGAAAAACTATGGCGAATAGTTTTACTTTACGCTATGTGCGAAACCGTTTTTTGTTGTTGTTGCTTTGCCGGAGTCCATTTTCTAGTTTCTAACGTAGCAAAATTATTAAGCAGTCTCCCGAGAGCCATTCGAGAATAACATTAAAACAGAGTTTCCGTGCAGAAATTAGCAGCGAAGCGCAATACTATAAATAACACCACCCTGAGCGAATATTCATACCCATATTTATATACCAGAGCATTGTAAATGTAGATTGTATCTAAGTGAAAACGAACACTCCATTGCTAGAATGTTAACCCCTCGGAAACAAAGCAAGAGGACGACACAGCGATGCAGCTACCTTTACTTACTCAAACCCACGACGATCGGCAAGGTGTCTCTGAGCAGTGCGACGCACGCACGACCGCGCACGCAGTGTATACGCATCTCTCACGCAGCATCGGGCAGCTGCCGGTCCAGCCTCGCGCTCTACGCAACGACTGGTTTTTTAACGAGGAGGGGATGGCCGTCACGGTGCGCGGGGCCACGGCGTGCACAGCACACAGACCAAATATTTCCACCGACCGAGCGACCCCCTCTTTGTCACAGCATCCCGCCACGCAGTAAATCACCGACGCCGACCGACGATACTGTGGATGATGCAGGGAAGAGCTCAATTCACACCGCTCTCTCTCTCTCGCTATATTATATACTATGATAATATAGAGTAAATCAGCGGCGGCCACCCCGGATATTTCGACAATTACTCATCGCCGGCAATTGACTCCATGGCGCTGGGCGTTCATGGCACAGTGCATCTTGCAACGACCCTCTCAGTTTGCTAAATATATCCTCCGTGTATTAGTGCGCGGTTAAAATAAAATAACAATAATTATCACCGCCACGTTGTGCGATATACGCGACCTGGGATATGGGGGAGGACGCCGTTGCACGAGTAACGGGTAAACCAGCGCTTACAAACGGGTACAAACTTACGAAATCGCCACCCTGTATACCTAAATAAATTAGGGTATGTCTTATCGATTGCAACTTCAAATTTTGAGTATTTTTTTTATTAATTTTAATTTTTTAATTGTCATCATAAAGATAACACATCGTGAAACGGAATTCAATCAAAATGGATGCAAAATATCTCACACAAGTAAAACTGCACGTGCATAACGAGACTGCTTACATGTACGACGCCGTCGACGCCGTCCTCGTTGTGAGCTCGCGTGCCTGGACGCCTCCCCCATCCCCGTCAATCACCCCATCAAGACGATGGATTGGTGCAATTACACGGCATACAATTGCGTGATGTGCGTTTGTTTACCGGGCCATTACGAGCACGACCAGCCAGGATCACGATCCGATTTCGACGTCAACGACGCCGCCGACGACGACGACGACGACGACGACGGGCTCATGGCTGGATGTCATGCGATCCCTCATCGTAACGCGATGGGGCAAATTCTCTCGGGGGTAGCTGCTGTACTACGGCTTCTGCTGACGCCGAGTACTGTAACAAGCACTATATTATACTTACCTGTAACTTATATACACAACAGTTTAGCACAACTTGACACTGCATACTTGACCTTGTGTGACATAACTCTAACCTTTTCTAGCCTAGCATTAGCTAACCTAACCTAAAACTTTCATCGCAGCATCTGCCAAATTGACAAAATGGCACATAGCTGATGACATCTGCCGTTTCTCAAAGGTCCGTGACAAAACAAGCCTAACCTAGCCTGAACTAAAACCTAACCTAACCTAACCTAACCTAACCTTACCTAACCTTACCTAACCTAACCGGAACTAAAACCTAACCTAACCTAATCTAACGAAACCAAACCTTGCCTAACCAAACCTAACCTAACCGAACCTAGCCTAGCCCAACCTAGCCTAGCCTTATAACCTAACCTAGCCTAGGCAACGTGTCACAAAAGTACAATAAATATTACCGTGTTCAAAGTTTCGAAATTGACCAAAACAACCAAAGCATTATCGACGATTCTGATCCATCGCCGTCCATCTTGCCAACTATAGCTACGGTCCAACTTTTTCACAGCCTTACCCCGACAGTTCCAAACGTTAAACCCACTGCACCACGTGTGAACCGGCCTCGCCATTCGGACAGCGTCGATCGAGGCGCCCGTCCCAACGCCCATCCCCGAGTGCCGGCCGCCGGGCAGCGACTCTCTTGACAATTCCCTCGTTTGCCGGGCGAGCGGCTGGGATCATCACCGACTCGTTTCGAGTGTCGCCGGCCGGTAGACGCCCGCGCCCCGCCCGCAGTCGGTTCACCGTCCGAGTGCCACGTCGCCCTCTGTTCGGAAGGCGACGCGATTGATTGCTTGGCCCGATTCGCGGACGTCAACGATTATACAGACGTCGAGCACGGACGCACTCTGCTCTGAGAGGAGGGCGCTGCTCGATCAGCGCGCTATTGACTGATACGCCGCGGGGATATTTAGCCACATGGTTTCGTCGACGTGGACGTCAGATGGGGACGATTCCAGCTTCGCGTCAAAGAGGCGTCTGATTTGCAGCCAAAATAAATGCTGGTTTTACAATTTTTCTCTCGGAAAATTTGCAAAATTCGAGAAAGTATTTTCCGAGGTAAATAGTGAGCGCTGATAGTTATTTTTTGGCATTAGCATAATAACTGCATCTATAACCAGCCAGTGAACTTGAACAGTAACTCTATAGTAAGTTACGTGAAATTGAGGAAGCTTTAAGATATACACTTTTAATTTGTTTTCCAACACTCTATAGTTGATGAAAGGTATCTCCAATTGGAAAACTATTAACATATACCTGCAATATGACATTCGTTTTTTTATATGGAGTCAAACAAGCGTAGGCAAATTGTGTTGAAAATATGAAATTCTGAACTTATTCTGCGCCATTTGAAGTACCGTTGGAATAATTGGATGAGCGAACGAAGTGAGCGAAGACTTCAATTACACCACCCGTAGAAAAAAGTATCCCATGTTTTTTTTTTTTTTTTTTTTTTGTCTGTTTGTCCGCGCTCTACTGACCAAACGGCTGAAGCGATTTTGATGAAAATTGTAGGACACATTCAAAATCTCTGAACTTAGATCTGCCATGTTTTTGAAAAAGATCGGCTCGGAACTTTTTGCATAAATCGATTTTTACGAAATTTTTCGATTTTTTCAAAATTTTGCGTCTTTATAACTGTCAAGGTTATTAACCAATCTTTGCCGAAATTTGTACACATGTTGCCCTGATGGATATTTATCATTCCTGAAAATCTTAGATTGGTAAGACGTTCCGTCTGGTTTTTATTCGCATTTAAGTAGTGATTTTTCGTGATTTTCGACGCCTGATTCAACATGTGATCGGTGTCCTTGGTTATATAAATTCCAATATAAAAACTCTAATTTATAAATCTGTATGTGACTTTTGCTTTTGTTCTTGAATGTGTATTATTAATTTGTGTTAGGGACTGCATTCTATTGCAAATTTGACAATGAAATTACGCTCATCCTTCAACGCGACGGTATAGAGCGTTCGGCGAAGCCCTAGTTCCAATAAATGGTTCGGCATTCCATAAAGAGTCGTCCTCAGCGAGTCAAATCCAGCCCCCGCCAGTGATAACAGATATACAGCCTCCGCTCTAAAAGAGAATAGTATTTTACCGCTAGACTCTTCACGCACACACATGCGTATTGATTTGCCATTACGCACCACACGCAGCGCTTGCCTTCAGCACGCAGCGCGCCATCACCTCGCCGCTTTCCGGCCAAGAGAGCATAACACCATCGTCCATCTCACCGACGTCCTCTCGGCGTCGAGAGGACGTCGCACACCTCCAATCCTCCCTCGTGATCCGCTCGCTCGCTCGCGACGGCGACGGCGTCGGCGATCCCTCATCCCAATGATGGGCCGCCTGCAGCCACCTAGCGCCAATGTGTGTGTGTACAAAACTGTCACCGACAGGAAATAGACTACAAGAAAAATGGTCGCTAGTCTTTTGTTAAAGGAGAATTGGCGAGCGCCGATGCACACACACACACACACACACACACACACACACACACACACACACACACACTTGGCCGCGGTGGCGTGACAGCGCTAGTGCTGCGGGCGTGACAAGCTGATGGATCACCCTCGGGGAGTGAGGGGAGGATGACAGACGCCCCCCCCCCCCGCCGCCCGCCACCCGTTTGGACAAAAACCGGACAAGCCGCGAGCGCGTTTTGTTTACCGGAGGGATAAAAAGTAATACGGTCTCGCCAAGAGCAGCTCCAGCGACTCTGCATTTGTCAAGCCATCAGCTGACTCAGTCTAGCTCGAAAACATTACAGCTGCTTTTTGGATGGTGTTTGGCTGAAACTACTATCCATTTCATAGTGAGAATGACATTAAATGTACATCTTCTTATAGAGGTCCCTTTGCAGCTGGTGAGAGTTGAATAAGTATTAAAACTCCTCCCCCAGATAATTTGTGGGAAATTGATAGATACGACCCCTCGAAACCATAACAGCACACCATTAATTTATATCCGATCTCACAACCGAGCGATGAAGCAATTCCATCCAGAAGGCCCTTCTGGATGGAATTGCTTCATCGCTCTTTGTGGCTAGAATGTTGCCAGAAAGCTGTGGGAAATGGCGGAGTAAAATATAATAGCGTTTGAATTCCGTTCAAGGTCATAGCCATCTGGAGTCATTTTCGCCGCGCTAGCAAATCTAAACAAACCCATCTAGAGGGCGCTGGCAAGGTGCCTTCTTGTGAAAATTAATTCTTGTCTTGAAGGTGTCCTAATGGGAAACGACAAAATGCATGCGAAATAATCAGTTCCGATGATTTAGATTCTCCTAGTGAGAAGATGTAACGATGTACACTCACGCACGCTGCAGAAAAGAGCTGGACTTACCATCTCAATGCACTCAGCCTTTGTGACGTACTATAATATAAGTCCTTGTTTTGTGCATATAAAATATATACGCACTTTAGCATAAAGAGCCAGAACGGTGGTTACATCCAGAATATAGAGTAACACCCATACACACGTAGCACACATAGGTACCTGCTACGGAGAGTATAATTTGTGAATGAATAATTTAATCGGATTAATTAAGATATTCTGAATTAATTAATTACATATAAATTGTGTCGGTACAACTTTAGCCATATAGGGGGCAAGTTGGGCAACCACCCACACCGCGGCGCTGTATAGTCTAGCTGCACTTGATTGGAATACATTATCGACAATCTAAAACATGATTTCGTGCTGCACTGCGATTGGAGAGAGACGAGAGGAGACGAGAGAGAGAGATGGAGAGAGAGAGAGAGAGATAATGCACGGCGATAATCTAATTACAATCACAATCGAGTTGCTAATCATGTTTTGAATGCGACGGATTAGGCGCCGGTGCATTGAAAGGAGGACGGCGTTGGCGGCGGCGGCGACGACGACGACGCCGGCGTCGAGCGAGTCCGTTCGGTCCGGTAACCGTGGGCAAAGTTGCGCGCGGAGCCGCCGCCAGCGGAGGGAATTAATCGAAATCGTGACCGGTGGATGAGATGTATCGATATACGTTCATCGGGTTGCAGGGATTGGTCCGATCGGTGATCAACGAGGCTTTTTTAAAGCGGGAGTGTCTGGCTTACAGAGATTTAATTTAATAATATGAGTCAAGAAGGCCGGTTCAGTTTTGAGCATATGCGATGGAAATTGTTTTGAAAGGGGCAAAATCCATTGACAAGACTATCAGGATTTGAAAATATAGACACATTCGTTGTTCATCATCATTCATCGTCGTTCATCAGTTTGTTCATCAATTTACCCCTAGGGTTCAGTGTTAATTAACTCTGCTTTGTGGTTCCGGGCTATGGTTAATGCATTGAGCTAGTATTTTTATGACAAATAATGAGCATAGTTCTCAAATGTACTATATATATATATATATACTTATATATATATATATATATATATATATACATATATATATATATATATATATATATATATATATATATATATATATATATATATATATATATATATATATATATATATTTATTTATTTATTTATATTTATATAATTTATAATGTTTATATGCTTTGAATGTTTAACTGACTATGTGCATGTTTATTTATTGATATTGAAAAAATAAACATGCACATAGTCAGTTAAACATTCAAAGCATATAAACATTATAAATTATATAAATATAAATATATATATATATTTATATATTTTTTTTTGGATTAAACTGTGTTGAAGGTTTATTTATTTTCCCAACGTTTCGGGCGGAGTGTCCGTCCATCTTCAGGGTTTGCTTTCTTCTACAAGAACCAAAACAAAACTACTCAATGACAAAAGTCATAGCAAAGTGGATCATTAACAATACAGATGTATTAAACTGACACAGAGAAAAGACAATCAGGGTTAATTAAAATTATTGAGTGTTGCATATCGGCTTCTGGTTATAGGGCCATGTTTTGGTGTTGTGGGGCATGCGGTTTCGCTGTTGATTGCAGATGCATTTAAAGCCGAATCTGCCGTTGATGTCTCTGTGTTGTACTTTGAAAGGTTTCAATTCAAGTTTCCATTGGTGTGGTATTCGCTTTCCGTCATCTCGGCTGTTCATAGCGTTGTCGCGGCGTTCTATTTCGATTGCTTCACGTATTATGCGGGGGGCGAAACGTTCTTCCACAGCAATCGTTTTGGCATTTGAAAAATCTACTTTATGGCCTTCTTTTGATACGAGCTGAGCCAATGTCGAGGTCGTATGGTCGTTTTTTGACAGCTACTTGGTGTTCTTGTATTCGTTGCGAGATTTTTCTGTTGGTTTGGCCAATGTACGTTTTGTTACAGGAACCGCAAGAAACTTCATACACTCCTTGTAATTTGTTTGGGACGATGTCTTTTCCTTTCGTAAAGAGAGAGCCGATTTTATTGTGTGGCTTGTAGATGGTGTAAATTTTCTCCTTACGAAGGATTCTCCCAATTCGATCAGTAACTTCCTTAACGTAAGGAAGGAGAGCCTTTTTATTTACTGTGGAGTCGTCTTCAAAGTCATCCTCGGGGTTTTTTGGCGTCCATTTGAATGCTCGATTGATCTCCGAATTTGAGAAACCATTTTCGCCTAGAGCATTTCGCAGTTTAATAAGTTCTTCTCCTAGGTGTTCTTTGTCTGATAGTATTCTTGAGCGATGAACTACGGTTTTCGGTATGGAACTTATTTGAGAAGGATGGTGGTGTGAGGAAGCATGGAGGTAGCGGTTGGTGTGCGTTGCTTTTCTGTGGACTGTGTGTGACAGGGTCCCATCTCCTCGTTTTATAACCAGGACATCCAAAATCGCAAGCTGGTTGTTTTGCTCGGTTTCTACCGTGAATTCTATGTTTGGGTGCATGCTATTCAGGTGGACCAGAAACAAATCTAGGGCCTGTCTTCCATGTGGCCAAAGAACGAATGTATCGTCAACATATCTGAGCCATAGACTGGGTTGAAGGTGGTGGGTTTCAAGGGCAAGTGTTTCTAGATCTTCTAGGAATAGGTTGGCAATTACGGGTGACAGTGGTGACCCCATTGGCGCTCCTTCAACTTGCTTGTACTTTTTCCACCATATGCGACATAAGTATTATTTAAGCAATGTCGGGTAAGGTCCAGAAAAAACTGAGGTGGTGAATATTTTTTCTTAATTATGCCGAGAGTCTCTTCTACTGGAACTTTAGTAAATAAGGATATTATGTCAAAACTCACCATTGAGCAGTCTTGTGGAATGGTGATGTTTCTTATCCGTTCCAAAAAGTGTTAGGAGTTTTTGACATACGAGTCCGCTTCTTCTGCATAAGGCTGCAAGCGTTTGGCCAGATATCGGGCGAGGGCTTGTGTTGGAGATCCAATGGCCGATACAATTAGTTTCAATGGAGCGCCTGGTTTATGTATTTTGGGGATCCCGTATAGTTTAGGGCACCGTGATGATTTTTCCCTAGGAATTATAAATCTTTGTTCCTATGGATCAATGGGAGAGTTGGCTATTAATTTCTTTGTGGTCTTTTCCAGATAAACAGTTGGATCGGTGTTTATAGCCTTATACGCTGAGTCTTCTAAAAGTCTTTCGATTTTCTCTTTATATTCATCTGCATTAAGAAGCACTGTGGCGTTTCCTTTGTCTGCTGGTAAAACAATAACTTCTTTATTTTGCCGTAGCTGTTGAAGTGCTTTAAATTCATCGTAAGAGATGTTAGGTTTAGGGATTTTTGCGTGTTGTAAGATTCTAGAAGACTCTTGACGGATTTGTTCAGCAATGTTTTTATCTAGGTGTCCAATAGCCGACCAACACCACATATGATGTCTTCAACTGGAAACCTTTGCTGTGAAAATCTAAACACTCATATATATACATATGAGTGTTTAGATATATATATATATATATATATATATATATATATATATATATATATATATATATATATATATATATATATATATATATATATATTGATTTTGCCCCCATAAAAAAAATGTTATGATTGCGACTGTTTCGTTACTGAATATGGCCCTCTAGACCATTCTTATATAGGATCTCTATGTGGTTTTGCTATAGACCCAACCATCGGCGCTCGTGATTGCTGTCGTGTGAGTAGCCAGCCGTCAACAGCTTCAATGCCTCATTTCTTTCTTACAGCTTCGACGGAATCTATCTATTTAACCGAATTAATAGTTTCAATGAAGACGATATAGTTGATAATCGGTACGTGCACTATTTTCTGAATTGCTCCAACTGAGCAGAGCCAGCAGTGAATTTCATCAGTATCACCATTGTAGTCATCACGTGCATTATGCAATGCGTAGATAGACGATGCCTGCACATTGTCCGTCTGCGCGTGCGTCGGCAATGCTAAGCGCTTCATTTATTGCAGTGCATTCTGGCGGCAACTTGGTTCGTGCACGGCGGCCTGGATGTCATGATCATGATGATTCAAAGCTGTCTGGTATCAAGAGGCCGAGACGTTGGTGGGATGAACGTTCGCGAGCAAAGTTCGATGTGGTTCAGGCGACATCGGTGACTGAAGTTTGACTTTTTTTACTGTCTGCAACGTTTTTATTATTCACATACTCTTTTTGAGCACTTTGTTAAGCAAAAGCATACCTACCTGTATAAGTAATTAAAAAAAAGTTTTGAGCCGGTATTTACATCCTATTTTGAGCAACGATTTGAGCAAAACGTATCAAGTTATTATAAACGTTTAGGACAAGTATAAAATATGTTTTTAACGTTTTGAGCAATAATGTGTATAAGTACCATTTTTGAACGTTTCAAGCAATTCCATAGCAACATTATGAGCAACGCTTTGGGCAAAAACACAGCTATATGACGTATAAGAGCACGTCGTTTCGAGAAATATGAGCTTTTCGAGCAACTCCGCACTCTGAAGTTTTGAGCAAGAAACGTGCAGCTGTGAGCAACGTTTCGCGGCTGATTATATAGCAACGTCCGTCGATGCGTCCGGCCTGGCATCACACATCCGTTCCTCTGCCGACAGCGACGCGAACCACCACCAGATCTCGGAGTTGTCAGCTTGTGACCGTTGCTGCCATGGAAACAGGTTGCTCTTGGCGGCCTTTGATTGATGCACTTGGTGCAAGGGCAAATGCTCTCGAATGCACCGATGCAATAACTGCATCACTTGCATCGGATGCACGTCGGTGCATGGAATTGTCAAACGCAAGTGCCCTGTCCAACGAGCGGGAGATGAAAGGGACACGAGGATCTAGATCAAAACTGGCTGGCTGCATGATATATCGTGTGCACTTACTTGACTGCAGAAGAACTTTTGTCGCGTCCTCCGATTCAAGTTATAGAGGTAGATACTGTATAATGTATGTCGCCGGATGTGATTTTTACATGAAATAGGTATGTTTTGCCAAGCATTAATTAATAGTGTTGTTTATAGTAAAATTCCGTATGGAAATAACTCGAATGGTGTTATCATCTTCGTACATAATATCAGTGCTTGATCAATACAAAACTAACCCACACAATTTGCTCTTACTGCAGCCTAAGATAATAATTTTAGCTGCCTATAATTGGAGAAATGTATCTTTTCTGCTCTTTGTATTCATTTTCAAAACAGCAGTTTTTGTCCGCTAGAAATATATATAGGTTTTGGTACTTGGCATCGCAATTTAAGCTGAACGAGCTGCTAGATGTGACGAAATTCAGCATAATTCCGTATTTCATTATAATACGATATTAAAGAGGGCGTTGCTGTTCATGAAATCTGCTAAATTGCGGATTGATTTGCCACTCAAGTTGCCGTGTGTGAGGTCACATGCAAATCATTGTTTTTCGCTGATATGCCATCTCTTGAATTTTGTTTTTGATTGGTAGTTCAGTCGCATCTCAAGTATAGGTACTTAGTTCGCGAAAAGAAGTTAGCAAAATCATTGCCGCCATTGTTGTATTGGTACATAAAACGCAATTTTCACGAGGTCCTTTACATACCACGGCGCATAAGATGTTATTTTCGGCCATCAACATTTTCCCCACCGCCACTCCGTATATACCATCCAAGAAGCTTTGCCGCAAAGCGAAGCCAATTGTTTGTTGTTTGCTTAAACTCTCGATGTGCGTCGGACTATCTCGCTCGGCGAATCACCGCCGCGTCGTGAACAGAAGAACATCAAATTTTATTACATCTACCCACACAGCGCCCATTATCCACCTGACCCGGGCAGCACGGCGCAGGCGCAGGCGCAGGCGCAGGCGCAGGCGCAGCAAAGGGCAACGAGTCGAAAACTGCGCCGTCGACGCGATCTTATCGCTAGGACCTATAAGTCAGATTTTGTCGTAGTTTACCGAACCGGAAAATAAATCGTGAAACGCAAACCTCTCTATCTATCGCGATAATTCGCAATTTTGCTAGTTTAAAAAAAACCGATCAATTTTCCCGACTTTGTTTGTGTGAGTGTGGGTGTGTTAGATCACTTCCAAATATAGGCACCTTAAAAATCGTGCTTGTGGAGCGGTGAGGATCTTTTTTAAAATCTTAATCACGGCATCATGGGTTTACCTGCTCGACGCCGATAACTTCCGAGCGCCGACGCTGCGCACAGAAAGCGCTGCTTGAGATAATTGCCCGGCACACTGGTACCAACACTTGGGTTGGGCACTAACTTTAATAGGCCCTGGCGCGTTCGGTTTTTTTAATCACCTCGTTTATAATGCTGGCGAGCCCTACGTAGACCGCGCGGCTAACGAAAAGAAAATTGATTACACCATGATTTAATGTTTTGTCTCTGTACATGTATATAGTTAGGTTAGGTTTAGCATGTTTAAATAGAAATGTGCTTTTTCCGCTCCCGCTTTGCTTATTGTATACGCGCTACCCCGGGTGTATTTGAGCATGCAACTAATACCACCTTTATGTACACAATTCTAGACAAGCACAAATAGGTATAAATAATATAATAGGTTTACTTATAGAGTTCAATTATATACTCTATCGATGTTCGCTGAACTACTAAAAAGTGGTTGATCTGGATTTCCTTCTAGAAAACAAGGTATTGTCAAGATTCCTTGGCGTACCTAGTAAGCATGCAACCATCGCTGTTTATACATTATCTAGCTTGTTCTTTAAAATTAATAATGCAGACGTAGAGTTCTGCGTGCATGCAGCAGTCACAAAACCTAGGAAAATTCTCATGCACTTTCTTTTGCTGAAACCAGAACGACGTTCAAATGGAAAGACTAGTCATTATGCATTACTCATATATACTTACTATTCTCTGTGCATATATGGGTACTTACTTATTATTACAGACATATGAAAGGCGCATTAAAATGCGGAATAAATGCATTGAAATGACTGAATGCATTGAAATACAGACAGTGGCAGGGTTGTTACAAATGATCACAGGAAACGACCCGATACAGCAAATCAAAGAACTCCTTCCTATCAATTACATCGGCTTGATTAGGACGACGCACATGGCGGACGTCGACGATGCGCTTAGAATCACAACAACGCCGACGCCGACGCCGACGTCGCGTGACCCTCGGCGTCGGCGCCTTTTTGGGACGCCATGCGTTAGGCCAGTGTGGAGAGTTTCGGTGCTGCAGTAGGAATCTAAGGGATAAGATCATAAGGTAGAAGTATAACGCACTCTCAAATCGAAACCGCACCATCAGCTCGAACTATATATTTTAGTTTTTTTTTGGCATGTTCTATCGGTTTGAAATAGGAGGAATATAATATAAACCTATATGCCTCTGTAGATAGTTCAGCGCTTTGTCAGTTTCAGACAGTTAATTTCGTGACAGTTGAAAACAGGGCTTGGCGATGCGATATCAGGTGAACGAAACAGCATCTAGAAGTGGCTAACTTCAGCAGAACTTCACATTGCATTGCAGACATAATCGATGCAGTTGCGTTCATCAAATCTACTTTTGCGTTTTCATTGATTCGTTATACGGTATCATGTTCAGAACTTACAACTAACTCTATATTCTATTAGTAACCTTGAATTTAAAACGTTTTGAAATATTGATCAGTTCTATTATACACTTTCAAATGCAGGGCTGGTTTTCGAAAAGGCTGATAATAATACATGTGCCCTGCTAAATATCAAACCCTCACGCCCATGCATTTACTAACGCATTCATCTAACACGTTTATACTTTCAGTGTATATGCCACACGTACATTATAAGGTACAAGAATATTACTCCGCCTAGGGTACGATTTGAAAACCCGTCATTAGACTCAACCGTTCCAATTCACCCCCGCCATAAAGTGTCAGTCCACAATACTGTTCACAAAAATGATCCATGCCCTCGTAAATGTACCTATCCAACATACGTAGTACATGAGGCAGCCGCTATGTCAACAAGCGCACAGGGTGCGATTTATCGTATCCACTATTTACAAAGTACAAAGACACATTGTAGTACATTCGCATGCACCCACACGCATAATATAGCACGCACCCGGTGCGTATGCGGGGGGGGGGGGGGCAACAATGCTCACACACACACACACACACATGGTGATGTGTGGTATGGGACAGACAATGTCCTGAATGCCACATACGCA
Source organism: Nemoura dubitans (assembly GCA_921293005.1). Lineage (NCBI taxonomy): Eukaryota > Metazoa > Arthropoda > Insecta > Plecoptera > Nemouridae > Nemoura > Nemoura dubitans. The sequence goes on from OV121073.1 coordinate 42,094,905, forward strand.
CACACACGCACAATTCTGCGCAGAACGACGTAAAAATGCAGTATAATACACGGCCAGAGCGCCCGTCACTTGTCATGTTAAATTGACTGGACTAAATGCTAATTCACATCGATATACAGCCAAGCAGTCTTCACTGAAACACAGGCCCTTGCCCGTACTGTACATACCATAATAATAGGGACGTGTGCGTACGGGACATCGAATGGTATAAATAATAATGCGTGCCACTGTGTGTATAAACGCATCGCGGCCATGGTTTTCATGACATTCAGCAATCATATACCAGGTGCGAGTGCGTGTACGTATACCATTGTTGAACGCTAAACGATTATTTTTATAGCCGTATAAAACGTTTTTTGCGAGTGCCTGTGTTTGTAGAAAATGTGTGTGTTGTGTTTGTTATATGGTCCGCATGGCATTGGAATCAGAGCCGACACCAGTGTAATAGGGTGCACCATTTTATACCACGGTGGTAAAACTGAAAAAATTATATAGTGCAGTACGGACGAAAATTTGCGGTAATTAACCTAACATCCGCTCACGATTGTGCAACTGCGGGAAACATACACGACGCGGCAACGGCCCGTTTGAGTGCTCGCATTGTATCATTTCGACGTGAATCCATGTGGCACATGTCACTGCCGACGGGCGGCTGTTTACCTAGTGACGATTGGCTATCAAAAGCTGTGGCCAATATCGCGCTATTATCACCGTCATGACAACAGAATCGGTAGGCAACTTCCGCACCGCACACTCCCTCCTTCACTGCGACTGAGAGCGCGGGCAAACCACTGTCTATTGTTTCCGTTTTCGCACACGCTTCCCGGGGGTCGTGGGCGACGATGGCAATTGTCCTCGCTTTAGACAGATGTCAGTCGACATTGGTCTTTATACCTCTATCTCTCTAGGTACAGACTTTTGTTTGGGGTAATAAAACGATTATACGCACTGTGAAATGCACGCAGCGATGCGCACTATAACCGCAGCAGCCATCTTGACTTGTCGTTGTTAAAGAAATAATTGCCGTGTCGTTGGCAGAGGTTGTCTAATCTAATTCAATGCCCGGGACAAAGATCGTTCAGAGCTTCAGAGCGCTGGCAGGTCGCGGAAATGTTCGAGACGCCAAAGAGAAGATATTTATCCGAATAAAGACGCGAAACGCGGCTGCCGTGCACCACGAGACCGAAGAGACTGACGAACATCTTCGCGGATTGTCACCGTAAAAAACTTTGTCGAAAATATACACGGCCTTCGTGATGAAAGGGAAGAAGATTATGACGGGGATCTCAGCGCCTCTTCGTTTCATTCGAGCGCAGTGCAAATATTAAGTTCGGCCGTGGCTTGATTTTAAGGCGGCTAACACAATGCGATAAAGTCGCGCTAGGACAAAAAGTTTCATTATATTCTCTAAGTATTCCTCGGAGGACTTCCGTAATCTTCTTAAATTATGCCGTAAGCCGTTCGGATAGCCGGGTGCCCGTGGGAATTTCGGGGTTTGCACAGCGCGCGGCGGTCTAATCAGACGAAATTGGGGACGCCGCGTGTGTTTTGCTAATTGGAAAGCGTCGCGGCGACAAGTCGTGCAAATGAAGACGTTGGAGTCACAGGGGCAGGGGAGCGCGTCCAAGAGAGAGAGAGAGAGAGTGTGCAGGCGAGGTCAAAGGGCGATCTCGCCGGACGATCGTGGACCGGAAGATTAAGTACTGGTACTGTGGCGAAAAGGAAGCGAAAAGGAGGCGAAATGAATGATAAAAATAATATATTTTGTGGACCGAGTATGTCTAGGTTTTTAACACTACATTTCACTGGTGAAGTGCGTTTGTATTTTCTTTTGGAGCCGGTCAAAATAGTGCGTCATTTCGCGCGCTGGCTTCGCCCTGGCCGTGGTTCGCGGTTATCTCGTTCGGGAGGCTGTGACAGGACCACGACACTTGACGTGCGCACAGCAGGATTGATAGTGATGGCGTGCGTACGCGTGAGAAGAAAGGCTTTCTCCGCGACGACGTGCGTGCGTGCGAATAGTGAAATGTTGTCCATAACAACGTGCGAGGTCGAAAGGTGAACACGTCTTGTGCGTGCGAATAGCAGCGTAGAGACGTTGACACCGTCCAATTAACAGGAATAAACAAGCAATTTGAACTACAGGAAAAGCGACCCACGGATTGTATAGAGGAGAGTGTTACATTTTGTTTTCAAGCCGTGGGATTTTGTTGATCCGAAGTTTTTTGGCGTTTTCAAATAATTGACGCAGTAAAAATGTCCTCGTTCCGGCTTCCACCGGCGCTAGCGCGGCTGTGCAGTGCAATCCATGGGACCGGGATCGGGTGCACGCGAAATTCAAATCATTCAAATCGAGCTCTTCCAATTCGAGTTGTGACACTATGGCAACGAGCAATGATTGATTGATTCGCTGGACATCTTCTGGGCCGTGTCCTCTGGCTATATCTCAAATCTATTTTCCAGCCTTGGTCTCATTATTGGTTTCCCCCATATTCTTACGAAAGCGATTCCAGTTTTTTACGATGCTGGTTCATTGCAGATACTCAAAATCGTATCTCGGGTTTCAAGATTTCCATGCACTGAAATCTCGAGTATAGAATATAGATACATATTTTTCGGCTCTTTGGTGCAAATGTAATATGAATATAGATAGGTGCCAACAATTTGGGGGAATTGGCATAGGGAAATGCATTGTCAACAAGGGACCTAGGTCTAGATCCAGACCAGCTTAATTCGTACATGGACTACGATGCATACAATCGGCTATCCAGAAACTAATGATGCAGTTAGGTACCAGAGCACATTATCGACATTTGTGAAAAGAGGTGAAAAAGCGTCTAGGGCTAAAATCAAGACCCAGACTAAGTCTGAAAAAAAGGTTTCCGACACGCCCAAAGCTCTCCATCCTTGCAGACAGGGATAACGATAACCAGCGTCGTACAAATTGCAGTCGTTCCGGTGGGGAGGGCGATTGAATCGCTCGGAATAAGCCGTGCACGGTAATGCAGTCTACGCCGCTGAGCGATGGTCTCATTCCTGGGTGGCAGGGGGTGGAGCCCTGGCTGCCAGACGATATGGCGAGGTGGGTCTCGTGATGGATCGCGATTTTAGTCCTGCACTAAGTCATTGTAAACGCCCTCCCCCCCGCCCCGGTACGGCGAAGACTCTCCCCGATTACATCGAGCGGTGGAGTGGTGGTATAGGACCTGCCCTATATATACAGTATTTTTCACGTTAAGAAAAAAAGTATTGTTCTGTGGACTCCATACACTGCGCTGTCAATTATTCGATGCTCAGACCATTCAACACTTTAGCTGAACAATGGGACTGCCTGCGAAAGTTGAAACCTTTGGCTCTTCTAACAGTATGGGGTCTTCTAACAGTATGACAGTTTAACAGTTTAACAGTTGGCTCTTCTAACAGTATGTGAGAGTGAAACATCGCTCTCCTTCTAAACGTGAAAGATACTGTAGGTGATGAAAGATCGTCGAGGTATTAGCATAGCGACGAACGGTGAAGGGAAGCGACTCACTTGATTTGTGGAGGCGTCGGTGAATGATTTTGATATTATTTTCAACTCGTTTGAATGATGCGAACAAGGCCATGGGTTTACAGCTAGCGATGTCAGTGACAAGATATCATGAACATTGGCTCTGGACAAATCAAGCTGGGTCAAGCACAAATCATTGACAAATCATTGGTCATGGGTCATTGACAAATCAAGCTATCAATGTCAGTGACACGATGTCATGAACATTGGCTCTGGAAGAGGTAAGCCTCGAAGGGAATAGTGAACCTGGTGGCAGCACATATGTCTACGCGCCTAGCGAAGAGCACCAACGGGCAGGCCTCGAAGTACTGCAGCTCCCAAGCCAGCCACGAGGGCGTTGGGGTCGCCCAGACTGAGGGGCCAGAGCGCAAGTAAATTTCGCGGACTACCCAGTGAAGTTTATGCACAATTAAGTGATTATTTGGTGGTCGGCCAAAGTCCTGGCAATTGCTTTCTTCAACGAAACAATATTAATAGAGATCCTGGCTCGCGATGTTCTTTTTGTTATATTTCTCTCTGATGCCAGCAAACGTCGCGCTCTGTTTGCGCCGTCGTCGTCGTCGTTGTCGTAGTCGTAGTGGTCGCCGGCAATCGAAAGCTCCAAGCTTTAACCGTTCGGGGGTTGCCAGGGATAAGAGGATTTGCCCGCGATATTAAAACCGATGGCGAATTTCCCGTCTCCGGCCCCAAGAATAGATGAAGATTCTTAGCATTTTTCCGATAATTTCTTTGGTTCTTTTTTTCGAAAACAAAAAAGAATGAGAAGAGGCGGAGGAGTGAACGAATTAAGCCCCGCAAGAGGCCGTGGGATGGGTGGGTGGGTGGCCACAACAGAAACACGACATAATGATCCATTATTTTGGAGGATTAAATAACCTCTTTCTTTCTGCTCTCACTCACTCTCCCTCTCTCTCTCTATCTCGCTCCCTCTCTTTTGGCGCGCTCGACTCTAAAGATCGATTAAGACAGCGTGCCGCGTATACAGAGTAACTCACTGCACAGAGACGAGCGAATTCCAATATCTCGCAACCTCAGCGCCGCCGGCCGCGGGACTGGAACTATTCAAAGCGAGGGCGGAAAAGCTCATGACGCTATTAAAATCCCCGGCGAAACGCGCGCAAGAGACCCTCCAATAATCGGGGTCTAATTTTCACTCAACAATCTTCCAAAAATGTTAATTAATTTTCACTATGTAGATCGCTTATATTTTATAGGCCTAGCCCGCACACTTATATTATATAGAGAAAACATCCTGGCCCATCCATTTTCCTGACTTCAAATACTAACAACACAAGCCGTCAAACAATGCTTGTTCGGTTCATCGCTCTTGAAACGACAAAAAGGATCGACTCTTCGCTATTGGCATGGCCCAAAATAATAAACACACTGACTTAACTCAAATTGACGGCCCACAGACGAAACTACCCCCGGAGCTGGACCACTCAAACAACTCTTAAACATGATTACCGTACGCGAAATCATCTTAAATGTTATATGCAAAACTTCCTTGTCGCCACACGCAAACGTATAGCCGATGAAGCACCGCACTTTCTCAATCACGACGCCGCGAGGGTCCTCGTCAGGCCGGCAGCCCGTCGTCACGGCCGTCGTTACACACATTGCGGACACTCCGGCGCTTTTACGACGACGCCGATGCCGACGCCGACCACTCGGCGCTAATTGCTCTTGTGCGCGCTTTGACCATCGTCGCCCTCGTCTATATGGTTTGGTCAAACGCGAACACGCCTACATCGTTTGATTGCCCCTTCTAGTAGCAATCTATTAAGACGGATCGCCGTCGAGAGGATGCCGTTCTAGCATGAGAGAGAGAGCTGGCACACAACAACGACGCTCAAGCTTTAAGGCCATTCATTGATGATTGTTGAGGTTAATTGAATTCAACTTTTTATGGATTTCCAAGAGATATTTCGAGGTTCTGAAATATTCAATTGGTTGTCCAAAGTGTGAGGATTCCGTAGATATTTGTTTCGTTGCGATCAGATAACGGGTGTGGCCTGGAAAGTGTATCCAGTAAGAGGTAAATTCTTAGCTGGAATTTACCCTGGAAGTACATCTTTCAATATACCGGCTAAACATGGTTATTTTAAAACTCTTTGAAGTAATTGACGAGTGAATCTTGCGAAATGAAAATGGTTCAATTGGTTTCCAGGAGTGTGAAGATTCCGAAAATATAGGTTTCGTCGCGACCCGACGAAAGGTGTGGCCTGGGAGGTGTATCCAGTGCGACGTGAAGGAAACGGCTCGACTTCGGAGCTCATTGAACGCTCTTAACTACCTCTTGGCCGAACGACCAGGGCGCGATGACAGCACTAGCGAGCTCCTTGTCGGTCCGGCAACTTATATATCGTAATATACATCGCCAGAACCAAACAACAAAGCGGCATCCGTACATTATTAATCATCCCAACATCCGAACGCCACATTTTCAACTGCAATCAAAGCGTCGACCGAGTGATTGCAAATGTCAACCCGCGCGCTCTGGCGACTTAAACGCTCATTGTTTAATGTTTACCCTCGCGGCGACCAATGAAAACAAGCGGTGCACATGTGCGTCTGTTGTTTTAAGTGCTGCGATTGCCGCGGTCGTTTTCGCACGGTCCCCCACATCAACTCGGGCACGATATTCGTCCGGAAAAGTGACCGCAACGCTTTGTGATGCACCGGACAAAAACGCATGATGCTCGAAATGCGCGCGCATCCAATGCAGTCGACATCGCGACGTCGACGTCATGCACCCGGTGGGCACGACACACGCCCGCGTGGGAGTCGTTAATAGAGGACGCCAATTAACCGAGCGCTGCGCATGCGTGTTTTAATTCGGGGGCACGTACGACGCAGCGATCGAAATTCAAGCCGACATCTGCCGCTGTCAAAACACTAACTAACCCCTTTTGTACAAATCGTATACATGATTAATGCGGTCTGTCTCTGTGGTCTGTAGCTCATGGTCTGGCTTGCGCGTTGTGCGTATTGCGTAGATATACGCACGGACTGTGTCTGTATATAGAGGACTCATTGGCGGGGCTCTGATACATCACATATTGCAACGTGTATCCGGCGTCACGGTTCGGTCGGGTCCGTGTTACCTATTGTCTACGGGGTTGGGGGTGGAGGTGGCGGGGAACGCGATACGGGGCTCCGTAATGGGGTGACAAAGGGTAAACTTTACACGTGCGTTATTAGCGCCAACGGGGGGGGGGGGGGATTACGTCACCAAGTCACACGCGCGATATAGGGGTGGGGGTGGGGGTTGGAAATCAGGGCACCACAGGTGCAAGCGGGGGGGGGGCAAATTGGAAGACGGTGCGCTAGGAAATTAAGCGATTCCCGGCGTTTGTGGCCTCGTATGTTACCGTGGAAGTCTTTGAGCTATAGTGTCGAGGTCTTTGATTCTGCTTGCAAGCTTTCGTGAGCCCGTGAAAGAGACGAAGGAAAAGCGTTACTGAAAAGTTATGGACGTGGTACCACAGGGCATTTAGTCAAAGCCACAGCGTCAAAACACCACAGGCCAAGCAATAATTTGTGAAGCTTATCAAACAGTTGTAATAAGCGAGATTTCCACATGTAACCTGATGTGACGAACTGAAAATGTTTCATCGAATTTTCACACTGGAATGCGAAATGAGTGGGCCATGTTTCGAACTTCCGGTGCGCATCCAGCTTTCCACATATACATGCAAACACTCTGTCAATCCCGCGTGGGACTTTGACACGCGCGCACTTTGCACTAATTACCTTCAAAACGTGTGCCGCACTTTACGCGATTACGCCCTCATCGATGCACCAAGCGTTTGCATTTGCTCTGCAAGCTCGTATCCAGCGAGCGACCGCCGAAACAGTGACAATACCATGCCACTGATGATTCACGGGTCAGTCCAAAGTCTCCTCGCCGAGAGGTACGCGTTGCTTCCACTGCAAACCCGTTCGAATCCGACGCCGCTGGCCGACGGCACGTGGTGGTCGACGGCGTTCCTGGAGGGCGGCATGCGGGCGGGCGGGTGGGGGGGGGGGGGGCGATGAGCCAGCACGGGGTGATTACGAGGGGGCGGCGAAAGGAGATACCGCGCGCGGAGGGTCAATCGGGGTCCCTCGGGGCCCTCGAGGCCCTTTGATTAGGCCGGCCGACACGCTCGCCGAATAGACAACGACATTTTCGCGACCGAGCGGGGTTATCATAATCATCGTCCGTATTACACACAAGCAGAGAGAGATGGGATGAATAAAGGGGATGGCATCCACACACATGGTGACTCTTTATTGTTGAAAATAACCTATATACTATATGAGAAAGGGAAAAAAAGTCTGATGTAATTATTTTTTATCGCCGTGCTGTGTTGGTGAATGGATCCGCGCCGGCTCCCACACAACACAGCGAGCGAAGCTAGCGCATGAACGATGCCATCCATGTAAAAGCTCCGCGAGGTTTCGCCGAGGTTTCGCCGAGGTTTCGCCGATTCCAAAGCGCCCTCGTCGCTAAGTTACGACCATTGGACTCTTGCCCACTACGATGGATCGACTCAAACGAATTCCCGAATTCCTCGCAAAACGTGTCCGTTTATATTTATGGATGATGGGGAAGGGAGGAGGGTGGAGGTGCCCACCCTCCCCGGCCACCACTCAAAGGTAATTCACGCACACACACACATACACACTCTCATACAGGGTGAATCCTTGGAAGCCTACGCATATAGGCTACAGCGCGTAGGTGTCCACGAAGTATTATCTATAAAAAACCAAAAAAATTTTTTTTCTTAGGGACATCCGAAGTTAATTCCAAAAACAAAACACGTACTATTAAAAAACCCTCTGAAATGTATTATTAGCACTTGCCCTCGAAGTCTCACAAACATTTCAATGGTTGCCTACCTCAAACAGGAAAGTATGACATGAGTAATATGCTACAGGCTTGTCCACAATAGGTAAATATAAACAGTTTTATCCCTCATATTCTTTGCCTTCTTTGTGCAGCAATTAAAGCACACTGGCTATGATGCAGGCCACTATGATACATCGGCCTAAAGAAACAACCTGCTTATGTCTTGCGGATAAATTGTGAGCGCTGAGCCAATATATCCGCAAGACATAAGCAGGTTGTTGCTTTTTAGGCCAATGAATTGTAGTGGGTACGTTGGGTGAAAGTTAATTGTTGGTACCTATCGGAATGGGCGGGAGCTGGGGGTGGCTAGTGCAGGCCTGGGCCGCACTAACGAGTCAGTGACCATGATTCATTACATGATGCATACACGATGTTTCTGAAAATTGGACCCGGATACCTACGTGCAAATGTAAGAAAATATATAATTTTGAGGTGCACCTTGTACGCTTGTGTGCGCTGATCCAGTATTATACACAAGACATAAGTAAATGTTGTTTCTTTAGGCCAATGTATCATAGTGGCCTGCATCATAGCCAGTGGCTTTAATTGCTGCACAAAGAAGGCAAAGAATATGAGGGATAAAACTGTTTATATTTACCTATTGTGGACAAGCCTGTAGCATATTACTCATGTCATACTTTCCTGTTTGAGGTAGGCAACCATTGAAATGTGTGTGAGACTTCGAGGGCAAGTGCTAATAATACATTTCAGATGTATTTTTAATAGTACGTGTTTTGTTTTTGGAATTAACTTCGGATGACCCTTAGAACGATTTTTTTTTTGGTTTTTTTATTTGATAAGTTTTTGTTTCTTTTTAGCGTAGCTCCTCGCATGTAAAAAGTGGTAACTGCATTAAACATGTAGGAGATACGCATAGCGATCACTATCCGCAGTTGTCGTGCGTGCGCACACACATTGTTCACGGCGTGTAGTACGTCTTTATTCAATTGGGCAAAGACGTAGGTACTTCCATAAACTGAGCTCCCTAGCAACGCCACTTTTACGGTCATATCAAATTGAATTTCCAACTTCCAGCACAATAGTTATATTCAGTTCAACAAGCACCAATTATATTTCCTAAACTGTGACAGCTGTTGCCCAGTTTGAAGCTTTAAGCCATAATATACTTTCTGTTAAAAATGTAGGTTTTGGCATGACAAATTCTTGGCTTCGGTCTGCTGTGTTTTTTTTTATGTTTGCAATCATAGATCTTTGATTCGATATTAAATAGCACAGTGCTGTTTGTCTGACAATAACAATGGAATCTGTCCATATTATATTCCAGCTCAAATAGTGTCTGAAAGAATTCTGGATCAAGTATCGTCGGATCATTCTGGATCGTCGTGCGTCGTGCGTGGTGCGTCGTGCGTGGTGCGTGGTGCGTCGTGCGTGGTGCACCACGTGCGTCGTGCGTGGTGCGTGGTGCGTCGTGCGTGGTGTGTGGTGCGTGGTGCGTGGTGCGTCGTGCGTGGTGCGTCGTGCGTGGTGCGTCGTGCGTGGTGCGTCGTGCGTGGTGCGTCGTGCGTCGTGCGTCGTGCGTCGTGCGTCGTGCGTCGTGCGTGGTGCGTGGTGCGTGGTGCGTCGTGCGTGGTGCGTGGTGCGTCGTGCGTCGTGCGTCGTGCGTCGTGCGTGGTGCGTGGTGCGTGGTGCGTGGTGCGTCGTGCGTGGTGCGTCGTGCGTCGTGCGTGGTGCGTCGTGCGTGGTGCGTCGTGCGTGGTGCGTGGTGCGTGGTGCGTCGTGCGTGGTGCGTGGTGCGTGGTGCGTCGTGCGTGGTGCGTCGTGCGTGGTGCGTCGTGCGTGGTGCGTCGTGCGTGGTGCGTCGTGCGTCGTGCGTGGTGCGTCGTGCGTCGTGCGTGGTGCGTCGTGCGTGGTGCGTCGTGCGTGGTGCGTCGTGCGTCGTGCGTCGTGCGTCGTGCGTCGTGCGTGGTGCGTGGTGCGTGGTGCGTGGTGCGTGGTGCGTCGTGCGTGGTACGTCGTGCGTCGTGCGTGCTGCGTCGTGCGTCATGCGTCGTGCGTGGTGCGTCGTGCGTCGTGCGTCGTGCGTGGTGCGTCGTGCGTGGTGCGTGGTGCGTCTTGCGTCGTGCGTGGTGCGTCGTGCGTCTTGTGTCTTGCGTCGTGCGTTTTGCGTTTTGCGTTGTGCGTCGTGCGCACGATCCGCCGCCCGCGGCGGCGGCGGCATTCCTAGACCGCTCGCATATACTTTGCTCTGAGCTCGCATGCGCATAGCTCACACGTGCACGGGGTATGGGATGATGCCTTCGTTGTCGCCGTCGTGCCAGTTCACCCTGCCTCCAAGAATTAGAGGTCACCGATTTGCATTATGACTTGGAGTAGGGGACGATTTCGTCGCCGTCTCCGACGTCCCAGGTCACCACCTCCTAATCGTAGTGGTTTCGTTCCACTTGTCAATTCTCGAATCGATACGCTGATCGCCACGCCACCTAGTAGTTAATTGTGATATCTCCTGTGCTTGCTAATCTGGCAACACTGAAGGACAGAAGAATTCTTGATTCCGTGCTCCGCTGTTTCTTAAATGTACGGATTTTACGTTTTGGGCGATTGCTCTAAAAGTAGACCAACTTCGCTGATGAAAATTGGTGTCGAGGGCGCGTCTCGGAAGCGGATTCTAGTTTTGTTGTTTCGAACTTGCCAGAATATGTACTAAAATTTATTTACCGGCATCGAACTGTCACTTCTAATAGTTGCTGTAGTATAACCCGGTAGGTGAAGGGAGCAAACTTTGAGGCAGGGTTGCGGGCAGAACGCGCGACGCGCTCGACTCTAGCGCACAGCGATCGACTCTGGCGCACAGCGACTGGGAGAGTGGGAGGGACTTTACGCGCTCGATTTGAACCGCGCTCGAGGAAGGTGTTAATTAGTTAATCGGCGCTGGATAACTTCGGGAGAAACCTACCGGTTTCTCAGATATAGAAGCAGCTTATCGCGTCTGGGAAACCTTATTATCCTTGTGCTGCAATATTTCACGATTGTGGGCCCCCCACGAGCTATTGTCTCGTCGGCGTCCTCATAGAAACGACCTCGCCCCCCCCCCCCCCCCCTCCCTGAAAGTATAACATGTGCTAGATTGACGCGCCGTCTTCGTTCGTATGCAGCCTTATTAGTATGTACATACCGTCTATTATAGCCACAAGATGATCCCAGACTCTGCTCTCCTGTACCTACATGCACCATCTTACTAAGCCCAGCCATTGTGTGATAGATGAGCGTTATGTCGGGGATCCGATTACAGAAACGTTACATGGCAGGGACCTCGTGTGTCAAACAATATTATATAGGTGTGTATAAGGTAAAGTGACGGATGTCAGTGTAATGTGTCTTACGTTTTCGTGTTGTGATTATGACTCTAGTACACTGGCGTAGATACAGGAGGGGGCAAGGGGGGCAATGCCCCCCCCCCAACTTTTAGGCATAGGGGGGCAACTGGGGAGCAAATTTTATAGTTGAAATCATTCATTTTGTCTGCTGCTCAGAGTTGAGTGTACCTAGTGTTTCTGCTTAGCTGATGTTGAACGAAATCTTTTGACTCGTAAAAACAAATCACTTCCAGGAATATGACTATAGCAGTAGCAGGAATGCAGACTAACACTGTTTATGTTATAGTCTGAGTCATACATGCACCCAGACTGGGAGAGGGAGAGGAAGAATTTTGTATTGCTAGTGTAGAGCTGGAATTCGCCACGGCAAGACGCTCTGCTGTATTCGATGTGCGATATTTACAGGCATCACAGAAAACGTGATAGTAATTTTCGTAATGCGTTAGTTTGATATCTTTAAATTAAGTATTCTAAATGTATATTTCTTACCCCCATGTTCCCAGGCTGCAATTTTATCTCAAACCCTCAGATTTGCTTTAAAAAATAAAGTCCCCCCCCCCCCCCCACAGTCCGGGTTTCACCACTGTCTGTCTTGCAGCTTGCCCCCCCACTTGAAAAGCGTTCCTACGCACCTGCTCTAGTACCACACGAAGTAGATTGCGGCGGGCGGGCGGACGCGGTATTTGGACTAACGTTTCGTTTGGTTCCAAGTCATTAATTGTGCAGTGCGCGGCCGGGCCGAGAGGCGGCGCTGGCATCGCTCTTGACGACCGCACGATGGCCTAATTGCGAGTTGAGGTAGGGTGGGCGTCGGAGGTCGGGCGTCGAGCGTCGGTAAGAGGCGTCGCACCGTCATCGAGTAGCAGTCGTTTGGGTTTAAACTCATATGCTCATTCGCATTTTGGTATCTCTATATGTGTTGTGAATTTGAGATTTTCCTGCTAGCAATGTAGTGACACGATGTCATGGACATTGGCTCTGGACCAATCAAGCTGGGTTTACAAGAGCTTGTGTTCATGATTCGTATCACTGTCCTTGCTTTCTGTAAATTAAGATTGAGGTCAATGTTGTATTTTTACAGTTCGTTTTACGTGTTCCTAGCAGTTACGAAAGGTGCGAAAACCATCCGATTTTTCGCCGAATTTTGGCAAAAAGGTTTTATTAGCATTCAAAGCCCAGGGGCGTGCAGTCCATGTAATTAAGGGAATCATTGATTCCCTTTGATTTCAGAATAAAATATGACTTCAAGCTCAACATTTTTTTTGTGCTTCACAAATTAAGTTTTGCTTATTTTATTCGGTGTCATTCAACAATTCAGTTTGTGCTCAAGTTTCTTAATTCCAAACACCGCGCCAAAACATTCCATGGCATTGGATTGGACTGCAAACGCGAACGCGCAAAAATCGCCGCGCGGCGCGTCTTCAAGGCTCAAGCTCGACCGTAGCTCCTCACGAAAGGAATCACTCTTTCGAAAAGCATTCACTCAGCCCATGCATAGGCACGAGGCGGCAGCGAGCTGGCCGCGCGGCAAGCCTCGCGCGCCTGCCGACATGCAAATAAAAGTGATAAAAGTGCATTCAAAACGCAGCGACGAGGATTTGATGCGGAAAATATTGTTATTTAAACTCCCTTTATCAATTAAATCTATAGTTTTTAACGAAAAAGGTTGAGATTCTGATAGAAATCGCATTTTATTATCAAAGGAATCACATTTTAGAAACGCTTTTCATGCGTTTGGCGACTCGGGAGACGCTCGGGGACTTGGTCGGTTGCCGACGAGTGCCGATAGCCTCGAGCACCCCGCACCGCGCCGCGAGCTGTGCCCGGAGCGACACGTCATGGTTGTCTTTGCGCGGAGATTTCAAGTGGTGTTTAATGAATGATTGTAGCGGATTTCTTTCGACTCCCTTGCATTTAACGAGAAATAAAATATCATTGCAGCAGGACACACAAAACAAGAAAGCTACCATATTATTAAAAAAATTAGATTCTTAGCAGTCTAGCTTAGATTCGAGCAATTCGCCAGTGATTTCATTTCATTATTGCGAATTGCATAGCCCCCCCCCCCCCCCTCCCTTTACACTACCCAGCAGACTGATATTATTATGCTCGCATTTTTTAGCCTGATTGATTCCCTTGTAGATTTTTCCACGGCACGCCACTGTCAAAGCTGTTGTTTTCGAAAAGAGTTGTTTTCGAAATCTGTGCCCTATATGGCGAACCATTTCGCTCAATCCAAGTGAAGTGCCGGCTGCCGGCCTACCGAGTCCAGCGGCGGCGACGGGAATCGATCTCGGGACGTCGAGCCAATGAAAAAGGGAACGAAAAACCCACCGAGCCGCCGCCGCCCCCGAAAGTAAGGGCCAAGTTATGTTTTATGGTCGATCGCGCCGCCCGTGCCGTATACCTATACCTGCCCTTCGCTGCTCACGTGAAAAGCATAAAATATTTATTGCCAGGTTGAGTCACCCAAAAGATTTGTTGCAAAACTTTTAAAAATATATCAATCGCGCCAAGCATAGCCCGTGCGCAGTGTATATAGATATAGATATGGAAGAAACATTTTTCAGTTACGTAAACACTTTCGTACTATAAGAGCTTGCTGGCAGGTTGACAGAAAAGTTTAGAATTAAGCACGAGCTGTCCCGATGGATTTCCGTCGATGATGAATTTCGTTTCCCGTTCCTATCATAAATAATTTAAAACACTCGAACGCGGCAATCTTGCGATTTTCTTCAACTAGAACACGTTCACCGCACGACCTTGGCGAGGAAAAACGATTAATTCTGTTTCTGCGCCGACTCTCTTGCTATAATTATTCACATTTCAAGGCCAAGCTTCAAGGTCAGTGATGCCATTACATTTGACAGACTTTACACTCCACTCCACTCTTAACTGCAATCCCCGTGAGTTCGGCATCCTTCGGAGGAGGTTCCTAAGAATGTATTTCGATGGCTGCCAACACATCTAGACCCTGTCTAATGTCAGCTTCATTGATAATCCACTGCGAGTGGGTGCATCCTTGACAACGACCATCAAACCACCATGGTCGAAGTTGACATATGTTAACGACCGATCCATCGCCTCCACCAAACCAATGGCAGACGCCGGGTGGCATCTTCGAGCCTCGGGAGCACTTGGGACGCGGTGAAGATGGTTCACAGTGCACCACCCTCTTGAAACTTTCTGACGACGTAGCGACGAGGTGACCATGAAAACGATACAAACATCTGCGGAGCTGTTTTTCCCGCGCTTGAAGATCGTGGGATGCTTCGTTAGATACGTTTATTGGTTGATTCCCTTTCATTCTGCTGTGTTTACGACGCTTTGTTTTGACAACTGGCCCTGCTGTACTGACCAAAAGGTGTCAATGAATAATCTTAAGATGTAGGTCCACTATATAACATCCTAATGGAGAAGTTGCTATATAAAACCTGATTTACCATAACTTTAAAATCCATCCAACTGCTCATCGGCGGTCACCCATTGCTATGCCCGACTCGGCGCAGTGTTGCTTAACTTCTCTCTTCCCAACACTAGCCAATCACATTTGGTTTAGTATATCTTCCCCTTGTGAATTACTTCAACGAGTGCACATACACACAAAATGGCGGCAATGCACCAACTTCATAATGCAGCTGTTTCCTTCGCTAGGTTTTGTTAGACCGAATGAATAGCGAGCGGTGTACACATTGTATACACCCGCCCGGCAACGTATATGCATACACTGGGTGTACCAAGTTCAATATATTGTTTGAGTTAATTGCAAATTTGCCAGCCATTGCTGGCAGTACTTTGACTGAGTATGCAAACTAATTGCATGTTTAATTCGGCGCCCAAAGTACTCTATAGGATATACGGAGCACGACCTTTTGGGTATAAACACTGCATTGCCCACGATGCAAAAAAGGATCCTATAAACCGAAACGCGACGAAGGGAATGCAATTCGGCGGAGCGATCGAACAACATGAAATGTGAACTGCGAACTCAACACACACACAAACACACATACACATAATGGGTGGTGTAATTCTTCGGGAGTTGATGAAAATGCTGTTACATTTCCGGAGGAAATTCCTTCATTAAGGGATTAATGAACGGCGGTATATGTAGTATTGTGTTGGGTGAGATGCAAACATATTGGACCAAACGCAAATGATGGTTACTTATTTAATAAACAAGCTACGTGTGCTATCCCCCCGGTGTTTTCTTTACATACATTGTTTGTACATCCAGTTTATCGATATATTATGAGTACACGTGTAGATATAGACGCAGGAAATTGGTTTCCCGATCTTCCGTCAGTTCATAAAGCCGCGGTTAACATGGTTTTACGTCCAGTTACAACCAAATCGGTATAATCACTCGACCGGCGCCAACGCCAACGCCGACGCCGACGCCGATGCCGACCAGTTACCGGACATGCTAATCATTGCCAAAGTAAACCGACGTCGAGTTCGGTTTAAACGTATTTACACGTTTAGCGGCTTCCTATCGAACCCCAATTTATCTGCCGAGCAAACCATTGCTATATGTAACCGAATTGATACACCAATTGGTTCCACCATTGGTTTTTATTTATACCAATGGTTACCAATTCAACATAAAAACAGAACCAATCCCGAATTCACTTCAAATGCCTCTATATGCGAATATCTAATACGAATGTCTATAAAAAATGCGTTTAGAATGTTGACAATAACCATGACTATATTTAGATATCTTGATATATCTAAATCAATAACTATTAAATATTGCTAACCGTTGGCTGCCATTGCTTTAAAATACAACTGATAAATACATTTTTAGTTTATTCCGATTATGGTTCTGTTTTTTTATGCACCAAAAGTACAAAATCAATAAATTTGCCAACTGACCAATTTTTTTCGTAGGGTAAATTCATTCCGCGAGGCATAATACAAAAGTGAGTCTAAAATGTCGCCAAGTGTTTCATTATTTTCAATTGAAATGTCTTGCCGCGCCGCGTGGCATACTTTTGACATAAAAACCACTCAGTATTTCCGGGCGTCCCGACGCCAATCGATGGCGTCACGGCGTCGCCGCGGACTCCAAGTGGGTATGGTACCTTTCATGGCACAACGCCTCGTGAATTATTAACACGCGTGGAATTTGAAAATATCGCGAGTGTCAACTGTAGCAAAAGCAAAAGCTTGCGAGCGAGCGAGAATATTTAAAAAAAGTGTCAATCGGCCAAAGCCAATTAATAAAACGTCTCGCCTGCTGCAAAAAGTTTCGATTTGCAATTTTGAAAATATCGCTTCCCCCCCCCCCCCCCCCCCAAACCCGAAACTGCAGCTATATAACACCAACAGGTGTGCAATAAAGTGTATCACAGAAAGGAGCCAATGGTTTTTGTTCTATTTGCAAAAGTTTCAGCTTAGAAATTCGCTCGCCCGTTGAAATATTCCGCTAATAGTTAATGACATTAGCCAGCTTTTTCGTTGATAAATCTCGGGGCCAGGAAAAGAAGAACGAGCGCGCGTAAATCAGGGTGATCTAGATTCTATACTGGAACCACCCAAGATGAATATTTAAAACAAATACACGTCGCGCTACGAGTTACAACCAATTTGGGGTTCGGTTCAGCGATTGTGTAACTATCATTACTTCTGCTTTAATCCGCCAGAGCGAATCACCATTAGTATAGAATTCCATGGCATATACCTATCTCTTATAAATAAGAAATGGCAATTCAGCAGAGGTGATTCTCAGCTTGATTAAACAAGGAAAGAAACATCTAACGAACCAAGTACATTTTTTAAACGATTCAGTTAGATAAAGACGAGCATACTTATATACTGAATTCAAGCTGCACAGCAATGGAGATCCTATTTCTTCCCTTTGCTTTTGGCAACGGGAAATGTAACAGTGAGCTGAAACCAGCAAACATTTTATGAACACATTTAAAATGCAACAAACGGTGGCAGTTTAATAGAAAATTGCTTAAATATAAACTATATTTCCAAAACCACAATATTGCATCCGTCACGTGCGCAGGTCTTCAAAACAATCGCGGCGCAACACTTTCCCGTGCCGCCGCCGCGAAGTTGGCGACAAAATTCCGAACTAATTCTCTGTGAATTTACACACACATGAGAGAGCTAGAGAGGCCAGACAGTCTTGCAAACGCAGTCAAGCCGCGCCGCGCTGTCCGAGGTGAACCTACAGGAATATAAGGGTGCAGTTTCAAATGCAGATCACGTTCGAGCCAAACTAGCGCCGCGTACGCATAGCGCCCCTCGCCGGGCGTCGGCGTCGGCGTCGGCGGCGTCCCGACGCCGGGCAAGCTGCGTTATGGCGTCGTTGTGTCGATGGCGTCGGTCGCTGCGCAGTTGTATGTGCGCAGCGGGCGGGCGAATTCGAATGTGGCGAGCTGGGGGTTCAAAAAGGAGAATGTTGAATTTATAATGACAACCCCCGAAGTTTTCCCAATTGCATTTGTCACCGGAAATAATAACACAACAGCCAAAAATAACTCTTTCCAAAGCAGAGTTTCAATGTTAAATGAAATGCTTAATTGTTTTCTCAGTTTTTCAATTATAGCTTGTAGGTGGCTGCATGTTGCTACAATTTCAATTGGTTTTACGAAATATTCAATTTATATTCAATGATTCCTTTAACCAACCCATAGCCAATGTGGCCATTAATGCACACCGAATTGTTTGGAGAAACATATATATATATATATATATATATATATATATATATATATATATATATATATATATATATATATATATATATATATATATATATATATATATATATATATATATATATATATATATATATATATATATATATATATATATATATATATATATATATATATATATATATATATATATATATATATATATATATATATATATATATATATATATATATATATATATATATATATATATATATATATATATATATATATATATATATATATATATATATATATAGTGAAGGTTCGTGTCAAAAATATTACATCACTGCAACTGCATATATTTTCCCTTGCTAATGCCAATATCAAGCAGCAATAGTCCCAACCCTTGAGATGCCCTCAATACGCGCAATGAGAGGCAACGAGCACATTTGTGTCGCTGTCTCTGAGACCGACCCGGAGTCACACACAACTCACGCGACAGGATCGAACCGACGCCGTCGTCGAGCTAACATCGCTTCCTGTTGTTACTCCGAAACCGAGCATACGATCCAGAGAGCCAATCGCCCCCCCCCCCCCCCCCCCCTCCACCACGGTGTCCTGATTGCACGCATTCGACGAAAGAGGCGGGGGGGGGGGGGGGGGGGGGGGAGGGGGTTGGTCACCGGACCCCGGACTTGATGGCTAGGGAAACTCGAATCCGATATACTCGACGTATTAGCGAGTATTAATTCCAGGTGGCAGTTTGCTATAAGGTCAGGTCACCCTCCGTAATGTTGACCGGTTGGGGTGTGTGCGGATTCAATACCACATAACATCAGGGTCATATGTCGCATTCAATATATTACATTGCGTACTTTTATCATCAAGCAATCGGCCTTCATGTTTGCATTGTGGAGTCAGATTGCATCAAACGAATAATTGTTGCGCTGTGCGATGTCAAAACGACGTGACAAATTGGCCGGCGCATGCAGTGCGATCCAATCGCGCGCAAAACGGACAACGCCACGAGTGGTTCGGTGGTTCGCGGCGGCGCTAAAAACAACAATTTGAATGTCGCGTTGTTGCCGCAGCAGCAAAACAATTCACTGTTGACATTAGCGGGGAACTCGGAAGTTGTTTCGCGCTGCGTCCAGGTCCAAGGTCATTAGTGCGGTGTCAAGGTTGCCAGATGACACGTGCGCTATCGCTTTCCCGTGCTGTTATTGGCTAACTCGTACAAACTATATGACAACAGCCGTGGCGTTGCTTTGTGCGGAACATTTCGCGTGTCACTGCCAATTATTGTGAAGCACGTGGTGCAGTCATTTGTGCAGTGGAACTGGGGAAAGGTTTGGTGTTTCTGTAGTGCAACGATCCAGTTTTCGTTTGAAGTCAGAAATGTCATATACATAAAATTGACAGATTTAAACTACCCGAAAGTGTTTCCATCGATACTACCTGTCGGAACACAATTATAATACTTATCTGGCCTGGCCAGGCAACAAACATCCCATCAATGTACGCCAACTTTCACAGTTTTCCCATCTTTCCGGGTATCCCAGCTTTTACGGCTTTCCCAGCTTTCCCGGCTTTCCCCGAGAACCGAAACATCCAGCCGCCAATCGACGCAGTCCCCCTAGCGAAGTCAACGACTTTCCCTCATCAGAGTTGATTACACGAGAGTCTCTCTATATACGAAGAGCGACGGGACAGGTGCCCCCCCCCCCCCCACCCATGCCGCCCAATGCACCCCGTTGTCGCAATCATTCATATTTCGAGCGTTCGCAGTGCACTAGTGCGTAATGGTCAGTAGGTACCTGCACGTGAACAAGCGGGCACGATGATTTACATGCACCCCCCCCCCCCTGAAATAGGGGGTGTCGGCTGATTAGGCCGGGGTCAACGCGACACTCCATTTGCACGGCGACGGGGTACGGGGGGGGGGGGGGCGTGGACGCTGTCACGAGCGCTGGTCGCTTCCTGAATAAAAGATAGGCTTGTTCAGCACCGATCCATGGGCCTATATATGTATATATATATATATATATATATATATATATATATATATATATATATATATATATATATATATATGTTGTTTTAAGTTTTCACAGCAATTAGTTTTTAAAAAAGACTTTTGGATAAACTGTGGTGTTTTATTTTTCATTTTCCCAACGTTTCGACCAAATTGTTTGGTCTTTCTCAAGGGTCAATCAATGAACTACAAAAAACAAAACATTGGACAAAAGGTACCAGAGATCTCAACAATCAAACCAAAGAAAAAAAAAAAAAAAAACACACATTTTGACAAGAAACATATAGCGAGAAGGTCAAGGTCGATTCTGTTTCGATGCTGTCTTGCTTCGTGTTGTAGGCCCCAGGGAAGGGGTGGGTGGATGGTGTATGGGCGATTCGGTGTTCGACTCGTATGATGATTTCTGGGACGCGGCTGTAACCCTGTATGGCTGTACCTTGAGAAAGACCAAACAATTTGGTCGAAACTTTGGGAAAATGAAAAATAAAACACCACAGTTTATCCAAAAGTCTTTTTTAAAAAAAAAAAAAAAAAATATATATATATATATATATATATATATATATATATATATATATATATATATATATATATATATATATATATATATATATATATATATATATATATATATATATATATATATATATATATATATATATATATATATATATATATATATATATATATATATATATATATATATATATATATATATATATATATAGTATACACCCATGGCGAGTCAGGGCTTGTGAATGCTGTGTAAATTGGTGTGGCCTTTGCCATATATACGCTGAACTGATGTGAAACGGTTTAATAAAAGCGGATTCCTTTATAGATCTATCGCGGCCGACGCTGGTGCAATCTGTTTTTAGTGAATTGTGCGATTTGGCGCTCATGTTTTCCATACACGCGTTTGGCTCTCATGTTTTCCATACACGCGTTTGGCGCTCATGTTTTCCATACACGCGTTTGGCGCGATTGGGTTTTCGGATTTCAACGATTGTTTTCCGCGGGGATAAATCATGACGACCGCGCGCCGCGTTTTAATCAGACGCGACCGTCGCGCTATCTGCGAAAGTGAAACTTTGTGACGGCGCCAAACGGGCTGACAAATTGTTTGGCGTAACGATTTTGAAAAAATATGCTTTCAATTACGTCGATATCCGTGTCTGTTTGGGTGCGTGTGTGACATGAGCATTGGACATGGCCATTTGCGATGCGATTCCGTTTCCAGTTCGATCGACGCCCGTCAGAGCTCGGAAGCGCCGCTTTGGATGGCACCCCGAAATGTGAATGAACGCCCCCCCCCCCCCTCCCTCCAGGCGCCAAAAGTTTGGCAGCTCGTTTTTAGTTCGCATTTAAAGTGCTGAAACCGCACATCGGGATCCAACTCACTCTCTCTCCCAGCATTCACTAGAGATTTCCTGCACACAAGCGCGGCCTTCTAAAGGCCGAAGCGTCGAATTTCAAGGCATATTTGTCCGCCACTCGCCGTGCTCCTAATCTCAGAAGGCGGTGGGGTCACGGGAGGAGGGGGGGGGCTGCTTCTTCGTCAAGAGTGGGGGGGGGGGGATGGCTAATGCATGCGGCCGCCGCAGAGTTAGCCGGAGCAAGTTGCCGGAGCTCGTTAAAACTTTGACTGTTCGCCCAGACTCGCGCGAAGGCCAACTTTGACTTGTGTGTGCTTCATATATGGACGGGCAAGATTGGCTGGAGGGGGGGGGGGGGTTGAGGGGAAGGGGGCAAGCAGCCCCCGATGAGAGTTCAGACGAGATGCGATGTTATGTAGGGCGTGCGGGTTGCGTTCTGGGGGGTGGAGGGAGGGGGAGGGTGACTCTGACATCAACTTTCGGCGTCTTCAAGCGAGATCACTTCACCATGGTCTTGTGTTGTGACTCGGAGGCTGCTCACGCCCGCTTGGCGCTCGAATTTGGGCTCGAGAAACGGCAATTTCTAATTACAATATCACCTCTACCATACAAGGGAAGACAAAGCTGCTACCCTTGAGATTAGATCTGTGTTGTTAGTGTGTATGGAACGTTGTTAAGTTAAACGATGCAGAATTTAACATATTACGTTTTGTGTCTTTCCAGGTAAGCGTCCGTTGTGTGAGCCCCAAAGCACACCTATAACCATCTAGACGAGTCCAGGGTGTGTTCGTGTATGCTGATGACGACGTCGACGTGAGTACTTAGCAACCTACGCGCCAATCACGCGCTAAACGCGATCGATTAGAAACCACTCTGCGGTGATCGCATCGCCTTTCGAGCCCACGTGTGCAGTTGTTCGCCAGCGCTGCAGGCTATATTGCGGCCGAGTGGCGAACCTCGGGGTTCTGATAGGCTCGACGCAACGCGGTGCCTTCCCAATTCACTTCCTCGACGTGGAACCGCAGCTAGAGTGCCAAATCAAACCCCAGCGCGAGTGCCGAATCAAATCGCAGCTCGAGTGCCGAATCAAATCGCAATAGCAGTTTTGATGGACAACTGCACTAATAGCCCAATGAAATGGAATTCTGATAAAGCTCACCTTCATATTATTCTGTTGTTTCGTTCAGCTCAAATCGTGTTCCCAAGCTCCAAGCCCCATTTCTACGGGTCAAAACGTATATTTCGAAAGCATTTGAAACCGTTCGAGTTGGTCGTGCGGTTTCGTGTTGAAAGTGTCCTCCTTGACCGAAGTGGCCTTGTACGCAAAATCACTCACCGCGGCGGGCTAACCGATCTGAAATTGGTATGATCCTGAGTGGAGATCCTGATGTGGTGATTGCGTCGAACCAAAATCAGTTGGTCATTAGACAAAGGGGTTTGACGGGACAAATCAATGCGATCGCGTTTTCTGTTGGCTGGGGGGGGGGGGGGGAGGGGGTTTCGCATCTATAGGAAATAGATCGGCGTCATTAGCTGGCTGCAGGGAAATCTCTCCTCGGGAAACTTGAGAGTGTTTTCCAGTCGCACGGCCGGTGAAGTGCGATGACAACCGAATGGAATATATGTATGGATATCTCATAATTCAAAACTGTCCTCGCGAGCGCGGCTATGGGGAGAGGGGGGGGGGGGGCAAAGTGCAAAAGAGTTGGTTCGCATGGGTTAAGCGCGGAACACAGAAACAGTCGGAGACCGCATTCAAGGGGTTGGTGGGCGTCGGGGGGGGGGGGGGGGGGGGGCGTTCCAATAGAAACAACAGGAATGCACATGGCGTATATGGGGCGAATTAATAATCCGAAATGAAATCGCGGAATACGCGCGCGCGCACAGTAGGTACACAGTTCGCGGTACTCGTGTAATTTATCGAGGCGATCTGATTTATTGTCATGGCATACACTTTTTATCCTCGCGCAATGCAAACTATAAATTCACCTCGCCGCCGCCGTCGCGCGGTTTTCAGCGATATATGCAAGGATAAATGCAAACAGATGAGAAAAAAATTGTCCGAAATATAACTTTTTAATGAATTTTAGATAGGACCTCAGATAAAACTTTGCTTGTCTAATTAAAAAAATAAAAAGCTCGAAACTCTTGCGCTAGTTAGTTTGGTAGTTTGTTAACGCTACGTCTCTCTCTCCGGGTGTACACGCGGCGAGCCGCGCAAGATTTACTGCCATTATGCTTCGGCGGGGGCGTCGAAATTTTCATGTATTATTAAATTCTGCTCGTCGAATCTTGCAGCTAAATAAGTAGAGCGCGCTAAACGTGCACCCCGGGTAACATATTTGGGGCTAATGAGTTATGAAGTATCGGTACCGGGACTTCGCGGGGGGCGGAGGGGGGGGGGGGGCGATGGATAACACTTGCCCCGTCGCGCACCGTCGCACCGTGCGAGGCAAAACAGGGGCAAACGTTAGACACGGACGTCGACGCCGGCGGGGCAAACTAATACGAAGCGCCATGTGCTCTATAACTTTCTTATACCAAGTTTCTTAGCCGATCTATCGAATCATTACTTAGCTAGTTAGACGTTGTTCACGTCAGTCTGGCGGGTGGGTGGGTGGGGGGGGGGATTCTATGAGGTCGACGTCGAACTTTGGACCGCGGCAACACGACGCGTTCCTTGCGGCGACAAGTTGCCCGTGAGCAGCTCGAGGAAGTGCACACGAAACTGCACGCTGATTGGTCGCGAGTGTTCGGCGAACATGCGACTTGGATTTCATTTTGAAGGGCTAAATCACAGAAAGAAGGGCTACACTGACATTCTACCATACCTAGCTAGGGCTATATGGCTTCAATTTGATGCTAGTAATTTCGCCGGCAATCGCTGGGATGCGATCTATCCTTCTATCTATGGTTACCTTACCTATGTAACCTTCTATATGGTTACATCCATATAGTATAGAGAGTGCCTGCATTTAAAGATGCCAAAGCTTGGAGAGAATTTACCTGCAACGTAGGAATTTTCGTACGCCCTCAAAACGCCAAAGGGTTATTTATCAATTTACCATCGTTGACATTTCGTGTAATGTAATGCACTTTGCGTTCGACATAGAAAACAAGGTGTGTAAATAATTAGCCGCACGGAAAACCATTACTCACCATTTGCCTGGCAGCTGGGTGACATATCCATTCACATAAACAAACTAAATAGCAGTACATAGCAGCACACAGTGATCCAAAAGCCACGAATTGTAACATTGTTGCCGTCATTAATGCCACCATGTTAGCGATCTATGGCAACGGGACGGCGTTGATGAAGTTGCTATCGCTCCCGAGGTCCCCGTTGAAAAGCACATCGAGAGTGCGCCATGCCATTGCCGGGCCAGGCACTAAATTATTGGATCAGTAACGAGAGCGAGTCAAAACCTCCTCTCAAGGGCTTTCAACTTGGCGCAGCTTTGCCTGCCAGCCAGCCCTACCGACCTACCGACCGACCGACAAAGGTATTGAGTTCGACTCTCTCAAACGACGGCGCTTGGCCTGTCGAGTTTAATTGCTAGAGGGCGGTCATTATGTGTGCGCGAGCTCATTGGAACGCCCAGACGCCGACGCTTTTGATCGACGCACTTGGCCCGTCGATCGGCGTCGCGGCGCTCAATTAGGGCGTCGCGGCGGCGGCAGTGGGGGGGGGGGCGACATCAAAGCGGCTTTGTCACCCTAAGACGTCGGTCTCGGGTGTTTCAGCTTGCGAAACACTTGAGCGTAGACTTTGATATACGCGCCACCTCATTGACAGGTTATAGGGTTTGAACTTCGATCGCACGAGCGTGTTTGTTCGATTCACAAGAGTTTTCCGGCTATTTTCCGAGTGCAATCCGTTTGCGTATTTTCGAAATAATATCACGGCCGTGATGTTTTACCAATGTTGTATAGGTACACAAAACATGGTAATAAAAGTAGTACTGAGAAATAGAAATAATAACTTTCTATTGGGACTTACTGAAATAAAATTGTGCTATTTGATGATTAAATATAGCACATCAGCTTACCTGCTTTTTGAATTCGTTTAACTTTAGGCCTCACATTCACAAAAGGCACCAAGTGCTTTAAAATATTCTGAGAACCACGGCACTGTATAGGTATAGGTATAGGTATAGAATAGGTATAAGTAACTGATATCCTTTTGGTGGTTCTAGATTCAGAACATTCAATGTATTCATGATGCTTATACAAGGACAGTGTAAAAACCACATTTTCGTGGTCGTTATTTAAATTTTAAAGCTTTGATTTAAGACCATTTTATTCTTATACAGCAGCCCTTCCAGTTTATTTTTACTATAGGTAACTTATTTTTTTAAAGAACACAAATTGCATATCTCGAATGCTACGCTTAGGTGTTGATTGCTGGATGCCAGCAATTAAAGTTCTTTCGCAAATTGCATTGCCATGAGCATTAATTACCAATACCCTAGACGTGACAGAATCCGGACCCGTCCGTAGATGTAGAACCATTTCGTGAATCTCGTGGCCCTTACGGAAATCGTTCCAAAACGCAGTGCCACACAAAATTTGCATCCCACCCTCCCCATGGCCGCATGCTCCGAACCCTGCCACCCTGCCAAGTCAATACCACGCACTCGTGGCTGCAGAGCTCCGACTCCGTCCGACTCGGCCCGTCCCGGCGTATATGCAAAAGCCGGGACGCCAGTGGCCCGTGAGTCGGTGGGGTCCACGACGACGCGTCAAGCGTCGAGCGTCGCGCCACAACGCCTCTCCCACAGGAGCGAGCGACGGAGGTCGACGGCGACAATACTGCCTTCTCGGTATACACGGCAGCATCGCCTTGCCTTGCAGTGGTGTATACAGCTCTCTTGCCGTTGATGTAACTCAGGTCCAGCCTAGCGATTTTGTTACTTTCCCGTCTTGCCGTTATCGGTTCTGATGGATAAAATCCCTATTGTTGTCCATGTTAATTTTTTAACTTAGTAACCGAGAACGGCAAAGTCAGTGTTACGAAACCGCAGTGTAGGTCCAGGTCTTGGTCTTGGTCTTGGTCTTGGTCTTGGTTTTGTTCTTGGTGCAATGCTATGCAACGCATTTTACCAAAGCACTTTCTTCGTTGACACCAACACCTAAAGTCTTGAAGAAGGATACATGATAGATAGGTACATAATTGAGATTTGATTGATATATATTTTTAAATAAAATTTGATAAAATTTTGAATTTCAGTGAGCTTAAAGGGGCCCTCCGAATTGCTTTTCAAAGAACATAAAGTGTACAGAATACCAATTAATTAAACAACCCGTTGAAATTTTTTGAAAAAAAATTTTGCGTCGGAATAATCGCACATTTTCGTTTTGGCATGGCACCTCCTCGTGACGTATCCTTGGGGAACGGCTAGCGCCAGCAGCATGCGCTACGCACTGGCAATTGCATCTCAATTGACAGCGACAGTACATCGAATTGTTGTAAAGAGCCATTTCAAATACGAGAGATGTGTCAGGAAGGCGAGTGCATTACTGAGCACGGCTCTATCGATGTAATTACAAAACAACATTGATGTGCTAAACAAAACAGACACCACAAGGTATTTCCTGTCAAGTAACTCTCCTCGTCTCCTTTCTTCGGCTAGTTTAACATTATTTTCCACGATTTCTGTTTGAGAGAACTTCGGATCCATATACTACATGGAGGTCCTGCCATTTTCACTCCACATCGACAAGCGACCCGACCGCGAAAGCTATCGGCCTAATACTAGGCACTGCGTAGCGCGGCTGGCGCTAGCCAAGCTTCCCCAAGGATACGTCACGAGGAGGTGCCGCGCCAAAACGAAAATGTGCGATTACTCTTACGCAATTTTTTTTTCAAAAATTCAAACGGAATGTTTAATTAATTGGTATTCTGTACACTACATGATATTTTAAAAAGCAATTCGGAGGGCTCCTTTAAGAGCCAAAAAGCACTAGATAAGCTTCAATTTACGAAGTAACGACTAAAATCAAGACCTGAAAAAGATTTCATACACATTACCCTTAGAATGGAAACATTTTCGCGTCGACCATTTTAAAAAGAACAACTTCGCGTTTTCGTTTAAGATAAGCAAGTCCACCCCCTATTCATCATTCTCAGTGCGGTCTGACGCGAATCTTGTGATTTCACGCGCTTCTCGCCAGGAAACGCTCCATCATCCCCGGCCGACGACGAGAAGATCTCAGCACGCAGGATTTTGGGTACACGTGTCGGCCACCAGAATGGGCATGCGTGCTGGCGCTATATAGATATGTAGAGGCTGTTGTTAAGTTGCCTAATAAATAATTTACTTCTGCTGGGCCACCGCTAAAGTTTTTCATTGTTCCTTAAGAGTTTGTAAAAAGGGTTGGTGGATACGCTACCGGTGCGGGGTGCACCTACAGCAAACAAGGGTTGCGGTATTGTGTATTATTATAAAAAGATATTAATAAGATATTAAGATATTTAAGATAAAAAGATATTATATAAAAAGACGCTCAAAGGTTGACCTTGAGCCGAGATCGATGCCCTCGTCGACACAGTGCAGGAGAAGTGGTCCAACACGAAGTGGGTCATTGGGGGATTGGTGTACAGGGACGACGTTTATGCCACCACAATCGACAAACTAAATGACGGGATACAATGGCTTTGTGAAGAGCGTGGATTGACCTTCTATGACCCGAACACTCGAATCTCTCAGCAAGAAAAAGCTAAAGACGGACTTCATTTGAATCATCGCGGTGGACAAGTTCTAGGGCAGCTCCTCATGGAGAAGATCGATGAAGCGCTGTGGGGTGAAGAAAATACAACACACTAGCAACTAATGAGTCAAAGCCTTGGAAATTATGTCGGGGAAGTAGAACCTGCAAAAAGAAGTGGAAATAAGACGGGAGAGCCAAAGACTGAAGAGATGGAGAATGAGACCAAGAAGACTGAAAACAACAAGAAGACTGAAACACCTAAGACTGGAGAACAGAAGACTGGAACAACCAAGACTGGAGAACAAAAGACTGAAATAATCAAGACTAAAGAAGAGGTATACTCTAAGATAATGCATGTTAATATAAGAGGTATTAGAAACAAGATAGATACATTTGAAATTTTCCTAGAGTCAATTGTAACAAAAGTAGATATACTGCATGTGTAACAGAGCACTGGATTCGGCCCCCGTTGATTAACCAGGTAAAAATAGCCAACTACACACTCATGGCTCACTTCTGTCGAGAGTCAAAAAAAGGGGGGGAGTGGCAATCTACACCCGTCACAATTATGGCATAAAGTCTAAGACTAGAGAAGACATCAGCAATCTCTCAATAGAGGGCTTTATAGAAATAAGTGGGATAGAGATCTACATACCAAAAAAGACTTTAATAATAACATTTTACAGACCGCCCGGTAACCAATCAGTGAAACAGTTCAGTAAGAACTTTAAGGAAATATTAGACAAAATACTTATTAATGACAAAGATGTTTTGCTTTGTGGCGACACCAATCTCAATTACAAAGACCCTACCATGAAACGTCACCTAGATGATATAGCCAAACTGTACAATATGAACATTTTAAATACCGACTTTACGAGAGTGGTTAATGACAAAAATAGGTTTTCAGCCACTGTAGTGGATAACGTGCTCACAAATATGAGTAATGTGTTGTTCCCAGGTAACGTCGATCACGGCTTATCAGACCATTATGCACAAACAGCCCAAATTATGCACAAAAACAACACCCCCAAAGTTGAAGCAAGGACCAATATTCCCCGGAGAAAGTTCACCAAAAAGCAGATTGATAGGTATATTCACGTACGAAATAAGCAAAATTAATTGGTGTCATATTCAAGGGCAAAACACAGTCGACGGCATGTATGACACTTTTCAGGAAATCATTCTAAGAAAATTTGGCGCATGCTTCCCACTAAAAATAATAACAAGAAAACAGCAATCGGGAGTTAGCTCCAACTCCTGGTACACACCACAGCTAAAAACCTTAGCCAACGAAGTCAATAAGAAATATATACAACACAGAGGCAATGGAGATGCAAGATCAACTACCTTGTTGCCTTAAAAGAGTATGCTACACAGCTACAAATAGCAAAGCGAGAGAGCAATATTAAAAAGCTGTCAAGTGCGAAAAACAAAGCGAAGGCAGCGTGGGAAATTATAGATAAAAACAAAAACACTAAGCAAGGGATAAGACACGAAATTAGCTTGCAGGTACAGGGACGAACCATCACCGATAGCAGAGAAATTGCAAATGAATTCAATACTTTTTATGTTGGATCTATAGCAGAATTAGCAAAAAACAACACTAAAACAGATCTAAAACAACTCGACAGCGAAAACATCAGAAGTATTATCATGCATCCAATAAGTACAAATGAAATCCTCGAAATAATAGACAAAGTAGCAAAAAAGAAATCAGCAGGGTTCGATGAAATCCCCGGACACATACTGAAAAAGGCCGCTATATATTTGGCCTTCCCCCTAAAACTCATGATTGACAAATCGTTTGAAAGTGGTGAATTTCCAAAGAAACTTAAGAAAGCAATTATTAGTCCCATTTACAAGAAGGGGTGCAAAAAAACGCTAGAGAATTACAGGCCAATAGCTGTCCTGGCAACATTCGCAAAAATATTTGAAATAGCAATAAACACCCGTATAGTAGCATTTCTCGAAAAACAAAAACTTTTAAACAAGGTTCAATTCGGGTTCAGGAAAGGAAAATCAACAATATCAGCCATTGCTAGCTGTATCGAACAAATTTTAGAGGCTAAGGAAAATAGGAAAGAAGCGAAAGGAATCTTTTACGACTTTACAAAAGCATTCGACCTTATTAACCACGAACTTTTACTAAAGAAATTAGACTGTGTTGGTATAAAACGAGCTGCAAACAAGCTAATCAAATCTTTCCTAGAGAATAGGGAACAAGTTGTCAAGATAAAAAATAGTTCGGGTCAACAATTCATGTCAGACGCACTCACAACAAACACAGGTACCCCCCAAGGATCGGTGCTCTCTCCACTGTTATTTATTATCTATGCTAACGATCTTCCGTCCAAGGTGAGCACCGGATCGCTTATATTATACGCGGACGACACAACGCACATAATCACCAAGCCAAAGCACACCGACCCCAAACACGAACTAGAAAAAAGAGCGGTGAATGAAGTCACCACTTGGTGTGGGGAAAATGACATTATTCTCAACGCGAATAAAGTGGTAGCAATCGACTTTGGCCCGAAACACATGCTAGAATGCCCACTCATATACGCAAACGGGGACAAAAACAATAAAAAAAGTATTAAATTCAGCGACGAAACCAAATACCTTGGTATAACTATTGACAAAAACCTAAACTGGACGTCATATATAAATAAAATTAGTTTAAAACTATCGGCAGGGTGCTACCTTATAAACAGATTAATGACCATCTGTGATATTAAATCGGCGAAATTAGTATACTATGCACACTTTAACTCGCATCTTCAATACGGGATAATCTTGTGGGGACAAGCCCCACAAGTGAAAAAGCTTTTTATTTCCCAGAAGCGGGCAATTAGAATATTGGCGGGTGCAAGCCGCAATCCATGTGCTGGTGTATTTTACAAAGACAGCTGCAAACCCTTTTTTAGAAAATTTAATATATTGACACTGTACAGCATGTATATTTTGAGATGTATTATGCATGTAATTGACAATTCTAAGCAAACAGATGAAAACAATCAAGAGCACTACAATCTTAAAGACAAAAATGGACTCAAACCTAAAAAACATAGGCTTAACATGTATGAAAAAAGCCCTACGTATGCAGGGAAATCAATGTTCAATATCCTCCCGACAGAACTAAAAAAACTTACAGGAACTAATTTTAAAAATGAATTGAAAAAATGGTTAATACAAAAATGTTTTTATAGCCTTCAAGAATTTTACAACTATAAGACCAAGATGTAAAGTTTGCATAACATGTACAATAATTATGTGTTTTATCTTTTATTAGTCAAATTACCTATCCAATATTAATTTGTTTTAATCAATCTGGACTAGCTGGACTAGCTGGACTAGCTGTAAAGTGTAAACCCAGCTTGATTGGTCCAGAGCCATCGTTCATGACATCGCATTCACTTATACATTGTTAGCTGTAAACCCATCTTGATTGGTCCCAATGTCCATGACATCGTGATACTGAAAGTGCTAGCTGTAAACCCAGCTTTAATACACAGTTTGTCAAGTCTTGTTTAAAACAATGTTCTGACCTCATAGTTTTTCATCGGCCCACGAACAATACGAGACGCTCGGAGGTTTGTTCATCCCTTAAGTGGGTAAACTTATTTTGCATTTCCACCGCGCGATCCCATTGAAACGTGGCACTCTCGCTTTTCCGCGCGGCTTTTCCCGAGCTTTTCCTCTTGGCGCGTCGTCGGGAAACATTGGTAACATCGCGGGTCGAGTGCGCCCTCGACGCCGACTGCCGCTCGCGTCGGCGCCTTCGCGTGTCGCGGTCTTGTCGCCTCCGTGGAGCACTAGTGTCACTCGGCTGTTCAATTAGACGCTAAGGGCGGCGGCGGCGGCCGCGAATCTAGAGGATGCCGATTAAAGTGCTCAAACTTTTGGAAAACGTTGGAGCGCCCCGTGATAGACGCTTATTGCTTAATGCAAATACGTGAGAAATAAAGGAACATTTTTACAATTTTGTCCCACTAACTAAAGTTGGTCGTACGATTTGACCCTGATTGATTTCGCTGAGTTCAGGTTGAAAGATGATTGAAATTGGTGCAGTTTATTATTGGAATGTGAGTTCTATATATTTATTATACACTAGGCCAACAACCCATACTTCTGAAAAATTGTCCACCAACTATATTCAATTTATTATCTTTCTCCGTGAAAATGTTTATGAATCTGAGTCCAAGTATAAAAGAAATGTAAAGTTATAAGCTCGTGTCTGACTTACTGAAAATATTTGTTGGTTTCAAGGAAACATCTTAGGACATTTAAATGCGAAATCTGATTGGCTGTTCTTTCATGAAGAAAATAGCCGTAAACGGTTCAGTTTGTCAAGGTCAAACCATTTGTTATACGTATACATGCCATGGGAATTCACTCTTCAATGTCAATGTCAATAACGTCGTGAACATTGACTCCTTTTAACCAATCAGAGACCTACGTTTTTTGGCAACCCGATCAGAAACTTTCATCTGCACAGACTCCAGAGTGAATGTTAAGGAAATCAAGTCACTGACTTTAGCAGTTCAGCTCTAGTTTTAAGTTATTCACAACATTTGTCACCGCATGTACACACACCTTTATAAAGGTGTATAGCTGTATGGAAGTCACAATATAATGCCACAAAGTTTCCACTTACTGCAACTAAGTGAACGCTGTGTAAACGGCTAAACTGGCTGTACAAAGACGGGTCTTATCCTCGACGTACAGGTACAACATAGCGAACCACTAAAGCGTCTCGCAGGTGGCAAATCTGCCGGCAGGCACGTAAGACGATGATGCACCCATGCACATTTGGCTTACATATCTCACAACACAATCAGAAGGAAGTAATTGGCCGTAGCAAGCGATCAATCATTAATTAGCTTGAAATCGTGCCGCGCTCGGATGGTCTCTGTTCGACAGCAAGCATGGTGTTTAAACTGCGGGCCCGGTTCGGCTCCTCTTGTTTGTTTTGCCTCCGCCGT
Organism: Nemoura dubitans; assembly: GCA_921293005.1. NCBI lineage: Eukaryota > Metazoa > Arthropoda > Insecta > Plecoptera > Nemouridae > Nemoura > Nemoura dubitans. The sequence goes on from OV121073.1 coordinate 42,128,456, forward strand.
CCGCGAGGCGACCTCCTTGGCGTCGACCTGTATACCTGTACACATCGGTGTGCAGTACGCTCTCCGTTTTAACGCGCGGACTCTCACGTAACGCCGATAAATTACGCCTGGCTGTCGTTAACTCGCGTTATACCAGGCAACATAAAATTACACCCCCCGTGTGTGTGTGTGTGTCTGTGTGTGTGTGTCTGTGTGTGTGTGTGTGTGTCTGTGTGTGTGTGTGTGTGTGTGTGTGTGTGTGTGTGTGTGTGTGTGTGTGTGTGTGTGTGTGTGTGTGTGTGTGTGTGTGTGTGTGTGTGTGTGTGTGTGTGTGTGTGTGTGTGTGTGTGTGTGTGTGTGTGTGTGTACACGCCGGCCGGACTGTTTTCTTTGCAGAGGCACACGAACAAATATCGCATCGCAGGTCATTCAAGTGTATTTCGTATCGCAACGTAGCGATCATGGGTCGAGCCCCGAAATTCCCTCAACGTTTTGCACGATACCGAGCTGCCGGCGTGCGATTTAAACACGCGGGCCGAGGATTTTTTCTGGAGCGGTCAATCTTGAATCTTGAAGCGACGCTATATACAGCAACGCGGCCAAGATTTTTGACCAAATAATATCGAACGGGCGTGTATTGGGGAGGAGAGTTAGAGAGTCCCTTAATGTACGTGTGGTCAGGACGTGTGCTGGGCCGCATTTTAACCCATGTCAGGAAGCAACTCGGGAGGAAATATTGGAAACCGTCCGCTATAGGTTGGGAGTCCGGGACTCTACTAGCTCGTCGTAGCTTGGATGGAAAATGCAATAACTCACATCTTCAGATAACTTCATAAAAAAAGGCAGCAGCGGAGTAAATTCCTTATCAATTAAATAGTTGTGCGGTGGCCGGGCGCTTCGGGTGGGACAGTTGAACGTGTACCACGGCCATGTGCAGTATCGCCGGAGGAGTCAAGAGAGCGAGAGAGCAGACAAAAAAGACGACGAGCACGCTAGAAAAACGGCCCAGCTAAGGAATCGGACGCCGTGGCGCGGACGGGGGGAAAAGTATATCATGATAAAATTGTACACGTCTTAGAGTTCGGCGATCACGTAGCGTATTTCTGGCGGCATCCTTGTCTGACGCCCCCGATGGGAGGCGATGTCGCAGTCGCACCCGTGCGCGGGAAGCCAATCAGGCGGAACATCAATGGCGCTGCTCTCGGGGTCGGCAGACGTGCCACCTCCGACGATCGGTCCATCGGACTTCGTTGTTCGTCGCGATCCATTTCTTTCTTGCAGTCCGCAGTGTTACCTTCGTGATTGGCGACTTCGGTTATCGAAAATTGCTGCTTGCGAATCTTTGGTGCACAATTATATATTAGCCTTCGCACATTTATATAATTTGAGACCAAGGGGTTTTGTTTCTATTTCTAAGCTACAAAGTGCACGATATCTCTGGTTCTGGATCTTGTGTATTATTAGCTTTGATTCTTTGATTTGATTCGATGGTGGCAGCACAATTAGGGACAGAATGCATATCAAAAAGCTAAGAACATCTCTAAGTACCGACTAGTCTAGAGGTGTACCTATTAAGCTACATATTTTCACCTTCAGAAATCAGAATGAAGATTGGATTTGCATTATCATGTAAGGATACGTATTAAATATCCGCTGACAAAAGGCGCTCTGGGCATAGTTTTAAATTCTAGCATTGCAAATCCCTTCTGATTCTAAGGGTACAATCGAATATAGCAGGCTGCCAGGCATCGACCCTAGCCCACTCGCCGACTAGGTCGGTACGTCCCGGACAAGAAAGGGCAACCTAACCTCCAAGCTACCTTGTGACCCGGCCAGGTACCTGGCGAAACGAAACACCCGTGTAGCGAAACAAGCCTGAGTCGCTCTCAACTACACACACACTTACACACACTCTTAAAGGCAATTAAAGTCTCGGCCCCAAAGCCAATTAATTTTAGGGCCAATTAAAGGTATGACTCCATCAGAGTAAATAGACGCATGGCGAGTCTCTTCACATCTTCAATCAACTATCCGCCATGGCACGTAAAAGTCCGATCCGTTATAGATATATACGTGCCAAGATCCCTGGTATTGCCTCTGCGATGGGCACATGGTCAATCCACCCTGCATGCATGGAGTCGTCATCGTCCGTTTTTTCAGGGCGCAGATTTCGGGTCGATATCCACTCACACTTTAAAGACCCAACGAGTCGCGATAGGCTTTATGAGACGAGAGCTTCAAGGCATTCAGGATCAGAAGTTCAGGACGAAACTTAGATCCTTATCGCGCGGTGCGGGGCAAAATAGGAAATTGGAGATTTCCTTAAATGTGAGACGATTGTCTTGGAAAGTCGTTGCCGGTAACAGTGTATATGGGAGGATGGAGGGGGGGGGGGGCGTTGAAATCAAGGAGAGCGAGCACGGTGACGGGGACGATGGGGTAGCCGTTGAGATAAGAATTCCTTCGCGTCCAGGAGACTGCGCGTCCAGGAACGCCGTCCACCCGGTCGACCATGGAGGCGGCGACGACGGAAAACGACGTCGAACGAAGCAGGCGAGTCATTCATCATCGGGAAAACATCAATTAAATTATTCCCGGCGAGTGATCCTGCATGTACATGCACTTCCGTCGCGGCGCGCTGCACCTTGTAATGCAGTTTTAGTTGCAGCCGCCGCGTCGGGGACGTTGTTTGTGACGGTCTGTTATGACGGTAATTATTTTCAAGCTATGCGAGTGTCTGGAAAAGGATATCTCTTGGCGAACGTGATCTTGGCGGTCTAGAGCGCGGCGTGCCTTTGACCAAGATCTGCGCGCGCCTCCATCCGCCGGAGTCGCTAGTCACGTCACTTTTACTTATGACTGGCAACAACTAGTTTATAAAGCACATTTAAAAAGTAACTCGTAATAGACAAACCGTCGTGTGCTTGGGTTTTATTTTCCCGTTTTTTACTCCCTTGCTGAAACATATTATATAAAACGATGTAGTAATTTCATTAGAAACAATTTGTTGTAATGAACAATTGGTTGTCGGCTATTTTGATAAACACACAGCCCTGCAGATGGCAATTCATGAATGTACGTATATGATTATCTTGTTTGCTCGCAATTCATTTACTTCGACGACTGAACGCGACATTGAAGAGAGACTTCAAAAGCATATGCAGCCGTTTCTTCCGCCGCCGGTCGTTTATTGGTTCAACAGCGCAACGAGTTTTAATAACAGCTGCAAACGCCGCGCGGCCTTTGGCAACACACACAGTCGGTGCAATGTATCCGATGTCATTCGTACACACGCCGCCCATGAAGACTGCATCTCTGTGTCATCTGACGCGCAATTGGCATCGAATTGTAAACGGGCGACATTTTGTTTTGGCTCTAAGCTGGCTGACATTGTTGAAAACGACTTAGGTGATCTATGGTACGTCTTTATGCACCACACGAGCGAATTGCCTTTTTCAAGAAGCACCATATCAACATTTTTATGGCACCAATTCTCACCTTTTAGATAGCTGCAAGCTGCAAGGGACTTACTTTTATCGCAACATTTAGTCTGCAGTAAATACAACCATGCCTCTAATGCCCGAGCGATATGACTCTGACGGGAACCTCCTATAGAAGAGTGTTAACCCTTGTGAAGTGCAGCGGCTATAATGCAAGAGGTGTGCTCTTGCGTATAATAACTCTGTCCTCTCCACAAAGCGAGCAGAGAGCTGATATTTCGTTCGCGTCGACCCAACTATACACACTGAGCAGAGTCGGCTATCGATTCGGGTTTTTTTCCTCCCGATGCGTGGAGCGGCCGCAAGGCAATCTCGTTTCCTAACTGTTATCGAGCGATCTTCGACGCCTCCCGGCTGTTCAGGTGCGGGACGCCGCGAACGGGAACCGCCGAACGAACGACACCCATGTGATGAGGACGCGACCGGTCCACACTCCACACCGCAGCCTTTTGCCACAATGATTTCCTAGCGCACAGCTGCAGCGGCCAATGTGTCAACATTTTTGTATGCGTCGTGCTGATAGATTACGAGAGAAAATTATAGTAATTACAGAGCCATCCGGACGGTTTTAAATATGCTACCTTCTTATACTTATGCGTTCCAATGTTCAGGATAAGAAAAAATGCTCTTCTTATAATATCCGTATTGTGGGTCAAATATGTATTTTTTTCTCCGATAAAACTAGCCGTGAATAATGAGAAATTCTTGTTGCTGGGCGTGAAAAATTGACAGGCGAATCGCACTCCATCAAAAGTATTGTATAACGTTCCGCATGATTAAAACGTAGCTATACGTATGCCATGAGTATGACCAGAATACACATCTAGCATTGCTGTGTGCAATGGCAATGTACTACAAAGTAATAACTATATGATATCATCATGTTTGACAAACATGAAACTCGCGTGTAGTTTCGCTAATAAAGTTAATGGCGTCATCACATCCCTCTCTGTGTAAATATCCACGCGCGGCTTATGTGTTAGAGTGCGCGGATGGCCGGGGGGGGGGGGGGGGGGGGGTTGTTTGCGCCAGTCTTTTGTGTCCGCGTGGAATCCGCACACACACACATTGCTGCGAACGTTTCGCCAGAGGTTTCGCCGACTGCTGAAACCTGTCGCCAACGCGAATAATTATCTCTCTATCGGAATGAACAGTGTGCGCCCGCCCTGCAAGTGGATGTACCAAGAATCAAGATAACCACGCGAGTTTTGTTTCGTCTGTTTGTTAGGAAACGATGTACTACCTACCACTAGAGCACTGGCGTAGGAACAGGGGGGGGGGGGGGGGGGGCAAGGGGGGCAATGCCCCCCCCCCCCAACTTTTAGGCATAGGGGGGCAACTGGGGGGCAAATTTTATAGTTGCAATCATTCATTTTGTCTGCTGCTCAGAGTTGAGTATACCTAGTGTTTCTGCTTAGCTGATGTTGAACGAAATCTTTTGACTCGTAAAAACAAATCACTTCCAGGAATATGACTATAGCAGTAGCAGAAATGCAGACTAACACTGTTTATGTTATAGTCTGAGTCATACATGCACCCAGACTGGAGAGGGAGAGGAAGGATTTTGTATTGCTAGTGTAGAGCTGGAATTCGCCACGGCAAGACGCTCTGCTGTATTCGATGCGCGATATTTACAGGCATCACAGAAAACGTGATAGTAATTTTCGTAATTTTCGTAATGCGTTAATTTGATATCTTTAAATTAAGTATTCTAAATGTATATTTCATACCCCCATGTTCCCAGGCTGCAATTTTATCTCAAACCCTCAGATTTGCTTTAAAATATATAGCCCCCCCCTCCCCCCCCCCCCCAGAGTCCGGGTTTCACCACTGTCTCTCTTGCAGCTTGCCCCCCCCCCCCCCCCCCCCAACTTAAAAAGCGTTTCTACGCGCCTGCACTCGAGTATAATAAAACATCATCGATTCAGATTAGTTATGACCATTCGCCAGCGGTAGCAACTGCGGATGTACGATTTCAAAAAAACGATGGTTGTAACATATATACGACAAAAAATAGAGCTCGAAAAGTTTGATCCAAAAGTGGTATTGTAATGCGGTAAGCATCATTTGAAGAACATAATATTAAATGGAGCTTGGATTTTTTTCCACTGAGCTGTTTAAATAGGTAATTAGAGAGCAATTGTACATTACTGCGCTCGGAAATGTCTGTACATATCGAATTGTATCCAAAGCAGGCTCCAGATCCGGCAACTTTTTGAATCACACAAGCCGAATAAAGTGTTAGACATCTTTTGGACATCGCCTGTCTGTCGTCTTTTCCGGATGCTCTAGATCAGCGTCCAAGGCTGCCACACCCTCCCTGTGGCGAAGGCGTTTGTCGACCTTAGTGCCACTGCAATAGATGGTCATTATTGTGCGATTCGTTGAGCTAACAGCTGTTGTTCTCTGATTGTTGCAGGTAATTTACGAGGCGAGATTCGTCGCAAACGCATGGGACAAAACCGAACAGTGAGTGACCGTCGCTTGGTTTTCACCAAAAGAACTGAAATACAATCATTTCCCCTTCAGTCAATACTCAAAGCGCACTAAAAGTTATCCAACAAAATACTACATGTGATGTTTCATCGTTCGGGGAGGATATTTTTAGTATAGAGGAATAGGCTTATTGTATCAATAAGGAGTCCTGTATACTTGGAAAGCTTTTAACAGATCAATACCAACATTTATTGGTAAAGATATATATAAAAAAATATAATAATAAAGAATCAAAAATAGACAAGTCGCGGAAACGGCTGAAGTTTATTTGCGAATCTTCGTTATACTTTTCAGATACTTTGCAGACATTATAGGCAGAGGCAGTAAATAATATTCCCTCCGGGAATAAAATACAAGCGATTGGCCGGTAGAATAAAAATTATCTACTATTAATCTCTGTTATTCTGCGCGGAAAGAGAAGGGAACATGGAGCGAGCGAGGCCTAGAGCACTCGAAGATAGCAGTTTTGCGAAATTTATTTGTCACAGTAATTTTATGAGGGGCCGGACAACTTTATGAACACGGCAGCTGCCTGTATAAATCTTTTGTTTCGGTCGTTATGCGACGACGGAAACGTCATAAACCAGCGTGGACGAAAATCGCGAACGAATGTCGCGAGAGAGCGCTCGATGCAAAAGTCGGTGTGTTATCATCTCCGTTGCCGGACGGACGGGACGTCGCCGAAGGCGCCCCAAGGCGCAACCAAAACTCAGTTCAAATCGCATGTATTTGCCTGCAACATGTACCTATACTCTACACAGACATGAAACCACTCAACCACATGCAAATTCACTTAATTTTCGCTCGCTTTTAATGATCGTTCGACTTTTCGTGTGCTCATTTTCACCGCGAGCACTCCAAACCTCCCGCGGGGACGTTAATTACTGGCGAACTTCAAAAATCGAATTTTCCAAACGACCAGACACCATCTATAGGACGCACATAACATTATAGATCCCCTTAACGCTGCAGCACAAACACATTCGAGCTTATCCTACGCGTATCCTGCGCGTAATACGCGCGGAAACAGGCCAAGATTAGCTCCACGCCGAGGGATGAGGGCGTCCTGAATGGCCGCCTCAGTTTCGCCGTGCAATGGCTTCGCGATCCAATTTGCCGTCCATTCTCCCAGGTAATTTCCTGGCCTGCCGCTGCGAGCGAAATCTGCCCTCGCCTAGCGCGACTCTCGGCGATGTCACGTCGACGCGCGGGCGCGGCTCACAAAAGCACATGACTGACGAGGTAGACATTCTGTGCTCGGCCCTCGCGCCACGGGGTGTCCGTTGTGGGGACGACGGGGTGCCCTGCCTCACCTAGCCTTGGGACGCGATGGGACCGGTTTTACAGACTAGCGAGACGCATTCTTTGCTTGTAGACATCCCTTATTTCGACACCTTGGAGCCACTTTCGCTCTCCTAGCAGCCCCCCATTTACAACGTAATGCCTTTCTTGGCTGATGCCTTTCTTGGCTGATGCCTTTCAGGGCTCGCAGAAGAGCAAACTACTTCAGTATTTTACAACCCGGGTATGATAATAACGAGTAGCCATTCTAATGTCTATGGCGCTTTCGAAAGCACCGATATTATGCAAATCAACGTGAATTCTCTCTCGTTCGAGAATGACATACCTAGGCATTATTTTATACACTTACTTTGCAAAATGTATAAACGGGTCGTAATTAATTTGAGCAAAATCTTAATATTAAACACGTCGAGATTTTTTTTTTCGAAACAGTGCCTTTGAAATCTTTGTCCAATTTCAGTAAATTACACGCTTATTAAATTTGTGCGCGAAAATTGCGCGAGTGGATAGTTTGCTAAAACTATGAGATTACGTGCCCTGAGCGCATGTCTATAAAGAATACCTACAGGTATTTCACAACTTTAATCCCTGTATACTAGGTATATCATACGAGCGACGGTGGCGCGTCGTTGCGATGGGGCGTCCAAACTATACGAAAACCCAGCTGGGGGATGCAACTTACACCATCGTTTCTTCCATATACCCACCTCACTTTTATTTACCTGCACACATGGCGCCCTAAGTGGTGGATTCTCGAACGCCAAAAGCTGTCAGTCACAACTGTCACATTTCACATTATATATACACTTTATATATAACAGTGAAATGGAAGAAATCCTCGAGCTCATAGGGGCGTGTTTCGGGCCCTCGGAATTGAGGGGCTGACACGTACCACAATAATGCATGAGCCAGAGGTGCGGTGTATGAAAAGAAACCACAATGCGATAATAACTTACCACAACTCGAGCTTTAAGTTGGGTGATGATAATCATGGCCATAGCTAACCGAAAGCCAGACGACGGTTCTCTAATTGCGTTTCGGTTGTGTTATGCTGGCTCGTTGATGCTTAGTATAGTTTGTACCCAACGGTGCCACGAGGATGAACTCTGCCGCTTATGGAAATAAATACGTTTTAATGGTCCCGTCCGTGCTGATGACAGATTATTGGTCGGTACCGTCCGTGTGGTATCGGTCCCGCTCTAAACGATCTCCGTCGGCGTCGTACCCCGTGGCAACATACTCATCCTCCGCGCCTGTTGACAGCTAATCAACTCGCCCATGCAAATGTAATTATGCGCCGTAATTTTTCTGTGTTCCATGCCATCGCGAGTATTTGCAAAGCTTAATACCTATATAGGCTAATGACGTCTCAAAGGGCTTCGTTTTAATGGCCAACGCAGTGTTGTTATTAAACATTTGTGCCGGCATTTACCTCGTCTATAATATCCTCTCTGTGTAAGAAGTCTCCCCATACCCAGTGCACGTTGATCACCCATGCACTTTGATCGCTTAAGGCCGAAGGATAATACCGCGGTCGCCTGGCCTGGGACCAGGAGGCGGACTTGTAAAGGACTATTTAAAAGCCGACACGCACAAAACACACACACACACACACACACACACACACACACACACACAAACTGCATACTGCAGCAACTCGCGCCTTTGATTTGGATTTGGTAAAAGAGGATCTGATTTGCTTTTCAATTCCTCATGCGCTCGATCCCTAGCTGGCTTTTTAAATCTAAGATATCTTTTTCCATCTACCATTTTCTTTGTTGTCTTTTTTAAGTATGCCCTATCGCTAATCTAAACCATGGCTGCCTGGGAAACAGATACGACCCCCCCCCCCCCCCCCCCCCCCCCCTAAGAAGGGTCAGTAAACGAACGTTCAGTCGTTTCTTCAAGCGCACACAGTGAAATGTAAAACTTCAAGGGCCGTCTCAAGAAAGTATATCACTTCGGCGACCTCCTCTCCTATAATGTAAAGGACGCAAGACTTGCTATACACAGAGAGCGATTCGCAAGATACATCTTATTCATCGTCGTCAACTCCTTTGTGGCGACTACGTGCACCTCGGACAAGTACCTGAACCCGAGACGGGCGCGATGCATGCCGAGGACGACACGTCCCTTTGGCGACAACCTGGAACACGGCGCTACTTAGGACGCCGATGTCGAGACCAAACATGCATCGCATTTCTCGCGAGGTCTTCATTTCCACCTAAAGTAGCCGCGGGGGGGGGGGGGGGGGGGGGGCGTTTGCGAGGAGTCAGACAGAGAAAACTGTGTTCTCAGTTCAAACCGTCAATTCAAATTGCCATTTAAAGTTATACAGCAAATAAAATAACACAAAATAAACTATTACTGATATTTAAAAATTCTAACATTTTTTCAAAATAGCCTCCACTTATTTCACAGTTATGAGAGAGATTCTTCTTCAGAGCGGCAGGAAAGCTCTGTGGCGGTCTCTGTCGTACCAATGCTAAGGCGACAAACTCGATGACAAGCCGAGCTATTAGAGCCATTCGACGCAGTCGTCCCCTTTCCTGAGCTGCACGCACTATTGTCCACACATCTAATTGATAGATTTAGTAAATAAGTGATAGTTAACTCTTACAGCAGCTGTCAGCTTTTAGTGAATATTATACACATGCACGAGGCAGGGAAATATATTATTATAACTCAGCTGTTTGTTTTCTCAAACCATCCGCTTCTTTTTTCAAAAATAATTACATTACAGTTGCTAAATTTGAGTTCAATTAATATCAAGTCTGTACCGTTTTAATTATACACTGCGGATACAGTAGCTGCTGCATTAAATGCAGCATAATAACAACCGAAAATAAAACAAGCTACTGACGCAAGCTGGCAGCTCAGGCAAAAGCATGCTTGACATACGTGCACCTAGGTGGTTTGTCAAGCACAGAAATTGGTGGAAACAATAAACGAGCTAACCACCGCTTGTTAATTAACATTTTGACTCCCGAGTGCTTCTTTAATGTGGGCCCATTGTTTTGCCCATGCACGCACACGTAGGCACGCATGCGCATTGACGGGCGAAAACAGCCCACCAAAGACACAGACTATGGAATTGTACCTTACATTATTTTATCTATTGTGAATATATATCAACATGGCGTACATATTATAAAGTGAAGAGAGCCTATATTTCGAGTTGTCAGAAAGAGCTAGTGTACTAACTCATTCGCAGTCCATTCAAAAACCTCCCCCTCTGGTATATATATTTGCGTATATACATGGTATTTATTCCAGCAGTTTCATAATTCACTCGGGCATTTTCTCCGTCGTCTTTACCGCGGGGATCCACGTCGCGCAGCGGGGAGAGAGAGAGAGTGCGAGAGGAAATTTGCCTTCACAAAGCGCGAGCGAAATTGTTGAACGAGCCGAAACCTTCGCAAACCGAATTGCTTGAACAAAAAAAAATGTATCCACTTTTACAATGGTAAGGCGCATGCAATGCTGGTCTATACTAGACGAAGAGATAATTCACGTAATAACAATTGCCTTTAAATGCTGTTACAGCGAACGATTATGAAAAAACTTTACTCAGTGAGTTTGGCGAACCACTTGGCAAAGAAAAAAAAGTTGCCTGCAACTATATAATGTGCCCAATTATAACGTATTTATTCACGTTCGCTTAACTTATGGTTTGTCAATTACGCGTTTCCGCTCGACTGCGGCGCAGAACGCAGAGAATGCAGTGTTTACAAAATTATGTTTGGTCCTTTCACCACAGAGGGACCACCCCCACCCCCGCACCCCCACACCCCCACGCCACCATCGTTTTCCGACCAATGGAACTCCCATTCTGTTGCCACTCAAATAATTCCCAAATGCTCGTACGGAAAAAAATATCTCCAAATCTCTTTTGAGTCGCAATTCCTCCACCACCGTCGCTCTTCGATGCTAAGTCGCTCTCCGGTCCCACGGCTCCTATACCCATGCTTTCCTCGTGTATGACAAACACACGGCCAGGTATGCGTCGTAGGAGGGGGGGGGGGGGGGGCGAATAGAGAGCACCACAAAGGAAATCGCCTTCAATAGAGCTAATCGAGCAAAATGTCATAAGAGAATCGTTTTCTCCCGGCGAACGAGCAAGCGGTGACATTTTGCAGCTATAATTTTGTCCACATCGCAGTGCACACAATAATTCTGAATACCACCGCTAGGACTCTACTTAAAAGCATAAGGAAACCGCGCCATTGTCAAAATATTATCGTCGAGCAATGGCGTAATGGTGGCCCGGAAGAATAGCGAACGGTTTCGATTCGTGGGGTGCAGGCTTAACGATCCTCACATACAATTACCGGCTGTGGGTGCGCGCGAATGACAGTAAGCTGGTCGGAATTAAATGCCAAGAAGATCCGGATGTGCTCATCACTGTATCTACCCATAGACCCATAGACGCATAAGCGGCCAGCAGGGATAAGCCAGGAGTCCATAAAGTATTCGAAGTCGGACGCTTTTTCGTTCGATTCTCGGCTTCCGCGGGGCGATGTAATCCGTCATTACAATTGGCATCAGCGGGACGAGGCGATGTGATGCTGTTCGACCCAGAAACTTGCACGTGTGTGTTTGTGTTTGTGTGTTTGTGTGCAGAGTTTGAGACAAAAGTAACTTTTCGAATGTCGCACACCCAGGGGCGGAACTAGCGCCCGCGGGCGGGCCCGGGCCTTTCCCCGGCAGTTGGGGGCCCGTCGCCCGTCACCCGCCTTCATATTATATTTGGAAACGTCTATAAAATCCGAAATGCGTGAACTCTCTTTTGTGACGCTTCCAGCTTTATGTTAACTTGTTCACGCCTAACTGCAAATCCAATGTGTGAGGCATATTGTCCCTGTACCTGAGGAGCCCCCGTCAATTTGGTGCCCGCGGGCCACTCTTGATAAGGTGCTTGACATAAAACGGCAGAAAATGTGCAATGGAACTAAATTTTTAATATCATCAATAACATTAGTGTGCAGTTGCACCCAATCGAGTCATTATGAGCCAACGTTGTTTACTGCAAACAGGGTCAGTTAGAGATTGAAAGTGTCGTATACTCAATATATTTCCAGGCGAGGGTATATCTGGTTATAACAAGATAAAACTCGAGCTGTTTTTTCCAATGCGTCAGTTTGAAATAAGATACACAATGCTTAAAATGTCACAGATTCACTCCACAAAATTATATTAGTTCAACATTTTTCTTGGCGGCCCTGAGCGTGGGGGCTTTTGGCTATATATGCGGGCGGGCCCGTGAATCGTAGTTCCGCCCCTGCGCACACTGTACACCGTGCACCCTGGGAAACAAAACAAGTGACAGGCCTCATAGCTGCAAGACTTTGCCCCAACATTTGGGTTTTTAGGCGGTGTGAATTAGCAAGATTACTGCCGAAATTTTCTTGTGTTTGACGTATCGGAAGCTGCTGCTGCTGCTTTGTTGTTTGTTGTTGGAATGTGATTGCGCTGCGATTCGACAATTCAGGATGCGCATCCTGAGATTCCCGTGACGTCACCACGCGATGAACTCGAATTGCTACCTCTGACGTCATAGTGCCAATAAAACCCGTCGTATCAACGTGCATCAAAGTGTCAAGTTGTACACAAAATATAAAATATAAATCTAAATCAGAATTTGAATCTTTTGATTCTGACTCGAAGCGATTCGGAATCTGTGGTGGTGGCGGGGGGGGGGGGGGGGATTCCCTTCTCCCTTCCAAGCCGGGACCTTCGCAAAGTGGCAAACACCACCCTCCAGCGAGATCTGATTCATCTACCCACACACGGAGTCGAAAGACTTGAGAAACAGAGTGCTTCCAGCACCGGGCCGAAAATTAGCCGGGCTAATTTTCAACGAAATCAACTACCCCCCCCCCCCCTCCTAAAACACACACCGAGCCGATCTGATTCACAGACCTTTCAAAGTCACGGGATTCGGGCTGGAGGAGGAGCGTGTCGCACTGAAGCGTGCTTCCCGTGCCGCCAACCGGGGGCGGTCGGTGTTGCATATTAGTATTAGCCAAGTCGGTTTGGCGGGGGGCGGGGGTTGGGGGCGGCTGGGGGTGGCAAAAGAGTCTGCGAGAGTCGTAACCTCATTCGGGACACGCGTTGAATGCTTAAAGGTTGGTTCCCTCTGCCGCGTTTTGCCGCCGGAGCGGAGCGGGACGGAGCGGAATACCGCCACCCCTGTTCCCACTCACGCCGCTTTACGTCGCTGCGCGAAGGAACTATACCTAGCGGCCAATTTTAAAACTAGCTTTCAGCTGTCATCTTTGTCAGCTGTTTATCGGCAGTCGGCATAGTGTCAGTTCCGAAGTAAAATCCGAAATCTAAATCCGTGTCAGTTCGTCAAATATTTTATTACCATCATGAGAACCTATTGCGACGCCGAACTGTGCTCTTATATCTTTTGAAAAGACGAGTGAAAGCTCGTCGGGACCCATGTTCATGCTCTTGGCAATTTCCATCCAGGCCCGGTCCTTGTTCGGCCGGTTATTGTTGCCGCCCGAGGCCACATTGTACAGATATTCCCTGTAACGAATTAATTCTATTACAATCTCCATTTCACTCATTCTACAATCACTCACACTACACAAACAGAACGAACTAACCACCAAACCAGCAAAACAACGTGCTCAAACAGGGACGGGTTGCGATTTGACTGCTGGCTCCCTGGCGGTACGTATTGGAAACATACGATTCCGGCGGTTTCGCTCCGCTTTTCGCCGCGCAAGTAGGAGTTGGTTCTACTTTTGCGGGGCGGAACGCGGCGGCGACCAGCGGCAAGAAGCGGCATGAATAGACGGCTGCTATTGGTCGAGCAATAAAAACCGCGCCGCGCGGCACGATAAACGCGGGAGTGGGAACCAACGCCGTCCGTGGAGTGCGCCCAGAACGTCAAGTATCCATACGTTACTCCGGCAGTGGTGTAGTTCCGGGTATACTCGTGGGTTTACTCACATTTTCCTTACATGGTTTATTCCATTATCCATCTTTATGTAAACCATCTTTACCACCTTTATGTAAACCACCTTGACCACATTTATAAAAAAATTGGGTAATGGCGTTAACCATGCAAGGAAAATGTGAGTATTCCCGCAAGTGTACCCGGATCCATATGTACCTAGATTCACAAAGTGGGATTACCATAACCCCGCGGATAAATTGATGGTTTACCATATGGTGAAAACCAACAAAATTCACTGAAAATTAAATCTGTTTGGCTGAAAAAAAATTAACCCTGGTTTAAGCCCCAAAACTTTTAACTCTGTTTTGTGAATCCGTACGCTATGGCAAGCCGTTTAGTCTTTCTTGTCATTTTGACATAAATTTTATACACTGTTCTGTAGATCGTTTAAGTAAACTGATGCATATCTTATAATTAGCACAGATGTATGCGCCGCCATCGGATTGAATTAAATTGATAGTTATTGTGTTATCTTTTGAGCCGTTTTTAAGCTAATTACATTAAAAAAATGCTACAGAAAAATGTTACCGAAATCACCGAAATCGAATTGTACCATTATTTGCCTCCACCGCCCACCACTGGCTGTACTGCACATGTGTGGACCGGCGTATCCGTATTGTACAAATTATTAACAACTCGACTTAGGGCCGGCAGAGCGCGCGCGCTATCGTAAGGAACTTTCCGTACAGGACACATCCATATATGGGACTCGACGCGCCGCAAAAAGCTCTCTCTCTCTCTCTCTCTCTCTCTCTCTCTCTCTCTCTCTCTCTCTCTCTCTCTCTCTCTCTCGTCGCCAGAGAGATTTTTAATGTTTTCTACAAAATTGCCAGATACCATTATTTATGAGACACACGGTGGAGACGCCGGCCGGCATTTTTTAGTGTTTCAGTGTCATTTTCTTGTGCCGATGCGTGCTGCACTAGTTAGCGTCACGAACAAAAGGTGTACCACACGCACTCAAGTAGGCACTTCTTTCGACGTGGTTCGCGCGCGGCGTGCATGACAATGAGGCGGTGGTTTCATGGACGCGCCTTGTGGAGTGTCGTCGTTACACCTTGGTCAATGCGCAAACCACGGCGCTTCTTTGATTTGCCGCGTACTCACAGCCAATCGGGACGCTCCCGTCCAAAGATGCTATCTGTCCGTGACTGGAGCTTGCTGCAAAATCAGGAGAAATAAACAAGATAACATCAGCAGCATCACTGTCAGCATGAAACCAAGTAGCTTGAGTGCCAAATCGTCCTGCAAAAGCAGATTTGATAAACACTGAAATTCTGCTAAAGTTCGTCACAGCTACGTTCAGCTCGAATCGCAAAACGCGCAAGGCCCAGCTTCTATAGTGGTTATAGCGGCCGTTTTGAAACTGTTCAAAGCGCTGAAAAATCAGAGGCATTTTCCTCCCATATGAAATCGTCAAAATTTACCAATATCAGCTTTACATAGTTCCAGCTAATTGTGTGGTTTCGTTTTGAAAGCACGCAGCACACTTACATGTTCAAACAATCCGCTCTCAATGTCTACATCCCGTAACCCCCGCGTATATGAAGCGGTTAGTTTCTATGGAAATTCGCGGTCAGTTTTTGCTACGCGATTGACGTGGCCGTTAGCGCCTTTGAGTGACAGCTCCGTCACAGCATAACCCCGCAAGGCATTTTTTTTTAACAAGCAACACTCAATTTTAATTAAACGAGTACATGTCTCAAAAGTGCGCCGTACCGCTTGATTTCGGATAAATTTGTTAACATTAATGTCACAGCTTTGTGTCGTTATTTTTGGAAAGGGGAAAGTGCCAAACCCGCGAAATTTACCAGCCATCTCTTTTGCATCGCCGGACAAAGCTCTGAATATCTGAGTTTTCGCTTACGTGTGCATGGATATTGAAAAAACTATCACGAGTTATTCCATTTCTTTGAGTGATCATACATTACAATACAACCAGAGCCACACACACACGTTAGAAGAAAGAAAGAAAGAAAGAAAGAAAGAAAGAAAGCGGCGGCGGCGGTAGCAAGAAAGGTATTAATATTTGAGATATATTTTCTCCGCTGTGCCGAGCCCATACTTTAGCCGGTGGGGCATTAAGGGATCGTGCCCGGAATGCTCGACGCGCCCTCCTAAAACCCCCTCGCACGGGCGTCGCCTTATAAGCCGTGCGCTGCTGGCTCGCGAGTTACCAGTCGGGCCGTGCTGCTACACACAGACTCCGTCGGCAGCTTGTTCGGATAACTTGTACATCGAATGGAGTGTCTGAAAGTCGATGGGCAAGAATCTGCGACTGAGAACGTCTTTGTATCTTATCGAACGCACTAGAGCGTGGAACACTCTCGACGTGAAACTGCAGCTCGAGTGCCGAATCAAACCGCAAAAGATTTGATGAACAGCTGCATTAAAAACCTTATGAAATATGGAATTCTGCTGAAGATCGCCACATACATCTAGCTGTTTTGTTCAGATCAAATCGCGTAGCCAAGCGCCAAACCCTATTTCTAGCTGGTCGAATCTGCTGTTCGAAACTGTTTAGTTTAAAAGCGCTTAAAAATCCGCCTGACCAAAATTAGCTGTATTTTATAGTTCCAGCAGATTGTGTAATTTTATTTTAAGCTTGTGTATATTTTCAAGTTAGATTCATTCGCTACATATATCACTAAAACATTGTGCGCATTATAGTTCCATAAGCTATATATTATAATATACTTACCTACATTAGTGTTCGAACCACAGTGATATTTTGTGTAGTGATATTGTTTGCAAACTAAGAACACATGCCCCATTGCATGCAAAACATCGCCCCGTCGATACCCCGGACGGCCACGGCCCCGTGCGAGCGACACACGCCCCATTCCAACTTGTTCTTCCGTCGCCGTCGCCGTCGCCACGGCTGCCTTGATTAAATTCCCGCCACACAAATGCGCGCGCAGCATGTGGGTACCCCGCACATTCCGCGGCTGTCAAAAATTTGCATTATCGCCCGCCTCTCGCATTCTGCTGTTTCCAAATAAGAACAAAAATGGATATGGATATTTTCCAGTCATCGCATCGAGGCAATGCAAGGGGGAAAAAAGACGGTTGCACGAAATAGAGTTTTCGCCGTGAATTTTGTAATTTCCATCGAATGATTCGAAAAGGACAAGCCACACGCCTGTCGGGAAACGTCACGTGAAACAATATCGCATATATAATCCACTATATAGTTATACACGATCTAGTGGCAGTGACAAGCTTTGTCTTTCAAAACCCGTCCAATAGAGGGCATCAGCTATACATGGCCTAATTGAAACCTCAGTGGAGCTTTAATTCGAATTAAAAATCAAATGCAAGAGTCGTCCACTCGCATAAAAACAACGGTCTGGCAGCGTCCCATATGGAGTCAAGTGTGCGGCTTTTGGACCCCCTGCCCAGCCCCCACGATCACGTCTTCTTGCCCCCCCCCCCCCCCCGGCGTCATGGCCCCAAGCAGCCCTTGGCCCGGCAGCGACGCGCTCCCATGTTTTGAAAACAATCGGAAGAGAGTTCTCGTCGAATTGTCCACTTGGGAGCGCTCGCGTCGTCGCCGAACTCGCCGTTTTCGACGCCGACGCCGACGCCGACGCCGACGCCGACGCCGACGCCGATGCCGACGCCAAGAGGCAAGGGGGATAGCGAGGGGGGGGGGAGGAGGAGGACGCAGAGGACAACCACAAAACTTTCTTACACAATTCTCACCCCTTCCCCTCGCCCAACCACCCTCTGAAAGTCTACTTTTGGGGGTAATAAATTCCCAAAGATACGCGATAAGAACGCTACTTTCACTAATCTTAAGACTCGGGACAGAATATCTAGTTCCTGCGTAATGCCTTGCCACCCCGCCACGTACCACCCCCACCCCCGCCCCCATGCCTAGCGAGCCTACCTTCATCAGCTCGGGGTTTCGTCCCAAAGGCTACAACGCCACCTCCGTGGTAATTCCCGCCAATTAATGGCGGCGCCCTCCGATAAATTAGAGTACGCCACAGCGTTACACTGCGCATCATGAGCTAACGCCCCCCTCCCCCACCCCTCCAAATGTGTTCGCTCTATGAATGCTTCGCGCGATTTCATACATATGGGAGATAACTTCGAAGTAGGTTTGTATAATAATGGCTAACAGCATGATGCTCGCATCTATAAGCGTTATTAACGCCTCGATATATAATAATGTGTACACGTTTTCATTTGCATGTGCTAGCCTGTAATAATCATGTAAGCGTGAAATAAATTCAAGCTTTTTCAAGCTTCCGGGAATGAAAATGTGAGGTGGACATTTATGTAACTCGGGTTTAGCGCACAACGGTTGTGTAATTGATGAGCGCTATATCAATGTGTGCATGGATTTTTTTAAATTTCTGTATATGACAATTCATTTTCAATTAGTACATACATTTTCAATATGTGAATACAATTTCATTTAACGCTTTACAGGAAAAGTGGCGATTGCGCTCTTTTGAAAAGCTTTCAATTGATCATTTGGTGGCTGTTTGATTTGGTTTTCTCTTTTCATGCTCACTATTTTTCTCTCTCTTTAAATAATTTGAATTGTTCGATCTCTCACACAGTTTGTATCACACTCGACATAAAACCTCAGCTCGGGTGCCGAATCAAACCGCAAAAGGAAGATTTTGCACTCATATAGCCTATTTAAATGTGGAATTCTGCATGCTGGAGTTCGCCACATCTACTTATAGCTGTTATAGCTGTTATAGCTGTTATAGCTGTTATAGCTGTTATAGCTGTTATAGCTGTTATAGCTGTTATAGCTGTTATAGCTGTTATAGCTGTTATAGCTGTTATAGCTGTTATAGCTGTTACGTTCATGCTCAAATCAGCGCCAGCGCCAAGTCTCATTTTTCACGGTCGAAAACTGCTGTTTAAAAATGTAAGAAACTGGACTACTGAAGAATCTATGCAAATTACATCCATTTTAAACTTTTACAAATTGACCAAAATTAGTTGCAGTTGTAGTTGAAACTTAACGAAATGAGCTGATAAACAAACTGCTTGAAATTATTTTGAATATATTCTCAAATCCCGTCACTCCCGTCGTTCCTGCATAACTCGGATGGTTTTGGGTCTCACTAAAAGCAGCCGAAAGTTTAAGAACTAAATTGCATCGAGGCGTAGTTTTAGTTTAGTTTTGTATAATTTTGAAACTTTGCAAACAGTGAAACCTCTTGAAAGATGCAAATTCCTCATAGACACGCGTCAAAGTGGGGAAATAAACGCATGCGCATGTTCGAGTAGAGACTTGGCTCAAAATTGTTCCAACTTTTGTGCATCATATTCTCCGAGTGAGAAGTTATAAAAAGTTCAAACCACTGTGAAATATATTAGTGTGAATTGTTTGAAACTTGATGTCTGGCGATGCGAAATATAGTTGCGACTGGCAGTTTCAATCGAGAAACAAATCTGCAATAACTTACGCATAGACAAAATGATTCGTATTCGTTTTCTTGGCCGAGGCTGGCTATTGGGACTGGATGGGTGTCGCATAATTGCTTCTGGCCAATGGCCGCCATATAAATGCTGTCACAACTCGTCATTTTAGCCATTTACAATGGCCATTCCGGATGATATAAAAGTAACGCCGTTCTAAAATGGCAACATTTCCTCAGCCAACGTCCCTTGTCCCTTGCCCATCAATGCGAGGCTGACTACTGGCAATGTTTTAGCCAGTTTCCCCCAAACGTGCAACCCGGGTCGCATTGTCTACATTTGGCCCGGTCCACTCGGTGAATGACGTATCGGCGCCGGGCGCCGGGCGCCGGGCGCCGGGCGCCGTAACGCGCCGGTATCGCAGATGTTCCTTTTAATAAAGGGCCGCCGGCTCGGGATTTAATTAAACGCCGGCCCCGACGCGAGAGCGTTACGCGCCGACTAAATGCTGGCGCTGCACGTGTTACCCACGGAGGGGGGGTGGGGCGTTTTCAACTCTTCGTTCACTCGGCCGACGAACATCCGAGTCGACGACGTCCCGCGCGAGAGTCCGGCCCGTGGGCCGTGACGACGTATGCGTGTGCATTGCTCATCGTTTCAATGCGCGATGTCATTGCGTTCTAGTTCGACGCCAGGGAAGGGTACCAAGTCGCGCGAGAGCTTTTGCCTCGTGAAAAGTTACCCTTTCTCTTTACGTTTACCGTTTTATACGAGCGCGTGATTTTCAGCGAGTTGGACGAATCGAGTTTGTGCGAATGGCATTTGAAATTATTAGTTTTTCTGTCCGTGACAACTGCAACGGTGCATAAAAAATTGATTGAAAACTGGAAACTGGAAACTAATAATTATGTTTTATTGACGCTCGAATTACATGCATAAAGGTCAAATTAAATTACAATCAATATCCAACATTTTTGTAACGCCATTCATTCATTCATTAATGTGGAAGTGCTGCCCTCGAGTGGTGTGTGTGTGTGTGTGTGTGTGTGTGTGTGTGTGTGTGTGTGTGTGTGTGTGTGTGTGTGTGTGTGTGTGTGTGTGTGTGTGTGTGTGTGTGTGTGTGTGTGTGTGTGTGTGTGTGTGTGTGTGTGTGTGTGTGTGTGTGTGTGTGTGTGTGTGTGTGTGTGTGTGTGTGTGTGTGTGTGTGTGTGTGTGTGTGTGTGTGTGTGTGTGTGTGTGTGTGTGTGTGTGTGTGTGTGTGTGTGTGTGTGTGTGTGTGTGTGTGTGTGTGTGTGTGTGTGTGTGTGTGTGTGTGTGTGTGTGTGTGTGTGTGTGTGTGTGTGTGTGTGTGTGTGTGTGTGTGTGTGTGTGTGTGTGTGTGTGTGTGTGTGTGTGTGTGTGTGTGTGTGTGTGTGTGTGTGTGTGTGTGTGTGTGTGTGTGTGTGTGTGTGTGTGTGTGTGTGTGTGTGTGTGTGTGTGTGTGTGTGTGTGTGTGTGTGTGTGTGTGTGTGTGTGTGTGTGTGTGTGTGTGTGTGTGTGTGTGTGTGTGTGTGTGTGTGTGTGTGTGTGTGTGTGTGTGTGTGTGTGTGTGTGTGTGTGTGTGTGTGTGTGTGTGTGTGTGTGTGTGTGTGTGTGTGTGTGTGTGTGTGTGTGTGTGTGTGTGTGTGTGTGTGTGTGTGTGTGTGTGTGTGTGTGTGTGTGTGTGTGTGTGTGTGTGTGTGTGTGTGTGTGTGTGTGTGTGTGTGTGTGTGTGTGTGTGTGTGTGTGTGTGTGTGTGTGTGTGTGTGTGTGTGTGTGTGTGTGTGTGTGTGTGTGTGTGTGTGTGTGTGTGTGTGTGTGTGTGTGTGTGTGTGTGTGTGTGTGTGTGTGTGTGTGTGTGTGTGTGTGTGTGTGTGTGTGTGTGTGTGTGTGTGTGTGTGTGTGTGTGTGTGTGTGTGTGTGTGTGTGTGTGTGTGTGTGTGTGTGTGTGTGTGTGTGTGTGTGTGTGTGTGTGTGTGTGTGTGTGTGTGTGTGTGTGTGTGTGTGTGTGTGTGTGTGTGTGTGTGTGTGTGTGTGTGTGTGTGTGTGTGTGTGTGTGTGTGTGTGTGTGTGTGTGTGTGTGTGTGTGTGTGTGTGTGTGTGTGTGTGTGTGTGTGTGTGTGTGTGTGTGTGTGTGTGTGTGTGTGTGTGTGTGTGTGTGTGTGTGTGTGTGTGTGTGTGTGTGTGTGTGTGTGTGTGTGTGTGTGTGTGTGTGTGTGTGTGTGTGTGTGTGTGTGTGTGTGTGTGTGTGTGTGTGTGTGTGTGTGTGTGTGTGTGTGTGTGTGTGTGTGTGTGTGTGTGTGTGTGTGTGTGTGTGAATTCGATTTAATTTGAATTTGCATGATATAAATGGCACTTGTGAGAATTCCCAATTAATACTTCGATCACCTCCCCGGTAAAGGTATACCTAAACATCCGTGACTTGACTTCTGTATAACTTTAAAATACACAATTTATATTTTCCACAGATAGCAAGAAAACTTCACGCTCTAAAACTTTGAAACTATGTAATGTGTTACGTACCGGTATACCTTCTGCGACGTTGCATGTTACACACCTACACCGGCCATTCCATAACTCAACTGCCGCGATTGTACCCGAGTGCACCCATCATCACACTCTTCTGCGGTCACCGACACCGACGTACAAGTCTCAACGCCTCCCCACCGCGGGACGTGTCTCGTCGTCGTCGTCGTCGTCGTCGTCGCCCTCGGCGGCCACACCGCATTCACGCGCGCAGTTTTTGCGGTTTTCTCGCTTTTGTGCGCTAGCTGCCGGCGAAACATGTGGTGTACAATGAAATTAGGGACCGCCGCGCGTTGCATTGTGAGCTGTCTTCTTGTTCGGTTTGTCCACGACGCTCATTGGGCGTGCATTGGGCGACACACAGCTCGCCGTGCCGGGAAGCGAAAAACAAAAATGCAATGCGAGGTAACTGGTTTGTTACTGGTCTCCTACGGAGATCCCCTTACCCACACGGAAGTACATATATGGAACGCATACGGTAAATTTGTATGAAACACATATGGTGTCCATATGTGAATCCATATGTGAAACATATAAGAAAACTATAGAAATTTCGAACAGTGGAAACTATGTGAAACTTACATGTCTGACATATATGTCTGACATATATAAGGAATTAGAGAGGAAAACATATGGTGATTCATATGGTTCATAGAAACTACACTAGCCTAAAACAAGCACAATGTACAAGAACATTGTACAATGTACAAGTACAATATACAAGTACAATATACAAGTACAATATACAAGAACAATATACATGTACAATGTACAAGTACAGTACAATACATGTCTCATATGATACATGTATTGCATATAAAATGAAAAGCATATAATGTACATGACCAAATGATATGAATACTGCAATACAAATACTAATTGTACCCTGCACGTATTATAAAAACTGCACTCACCTACCTTTTAGCAGATATGCATGACACGTAAACCAGTTGATTGGATTCCTGTGCGACGTTCGCATTATCAATCCGTTTGCTGACAACCATGGTAATAAATATCTACCAGTACCTATGGATGGGGATATAGATGGCCAATAAACTATTGCAATAGTGCAATAATTACTATCGAGGTAGAGGTGGGTAAAACCAACAGTTTGATGGACAAAGACAATTATTTACATAGATATTTTTTTATTGATGAAGTGTAAAGACCCCCCACTATTAAACAATGCAAGTTTATGATTTTTTAAGTTCCAAAAATTCAAAAAACTCTTACCTTTAAGTTCAAAAAACTCTTATATAAAAGCAGAGTTAATTAACTATGTATTTTACTCTGGTTTTACATAGTTTTTCAATTACTAGTTGTTTCAATTAGGAGTTACAACTGAATTGGCTGTTGCCATGGTAAAATTGTGTTTAAAACAAACACATCAAATGAGTTGAAAAGGGTTTTATAAAGGGGCATAAGCAGCATTAATGCTTAATTGATCTTTTTTAAATGCTACTTGTTGATAGGCAATGATAGGCCCAATATTAGAATTGTATCTTAGGGCCCAATGATGGAGGATAGCTGTCTTAGTTATAATTGCATGAAACGTAAATAAAATAGTTATGATGTCAATTCTATCCCACTGTCTTGGGTTAAAATTGTTGCAAAATAGAAAATAACCCGAACAATCTGAACAGTAGGTAGGTATATCGAAACCAGTACCTCCCTTCAAAAAAATAATAGTTGGGTGAATGCAATGTAGTAGGTAACACATTTTGAATTTGTCGAGTGGCATGATCTTTCTCTCAAAGTTGAGATTAAAAAATGAAACTATACTAATAAAAGGCAACATTATTTAGCGATCACAAGTAGATTGAACTGGACACCATACAAGTTGGTACATACACGGGGAGTAAGAATTGTCTCAGGCAATGGAATATCACAGATAGTACCTAACTCAAGCTCACTTTTGTCCAATAATTCTAAAAATATATTTCCCCATGTAATGCAATATATACATATTTGAAACTAAATGTTCATAAAAACACCAAAATATTGAGCCCAAAATTGAGCTTTAATAGGTGGCAGTATCTTCAAAATAAATAATAAGCACCCTTGCTACATAAAAACATTTAAAAGGAATTGATTTAAGTTTGTTTCACAGCAAAAATCAAATAATTTGTCTAAAGGAACGCATATTTGCAAACCATCTTTGTGAAATAACTGGTTAAACGCTGGTTAATACCAGACAAATAGCGAATAATTTTGCCAGCAGGTCACATGCAATTCATTTAAAACTTTGACAAAAATTGCAACAACTATAGGTACTGCTTCAGGTTTCATGAATCATGACAAACACCAGAGAACTATAGTTTCTACTTTCTGGGGTGCATAGGAGGTGGGAACTCTTCTAGATTTCAGAAACAGTAATAGATAATGAAGCTACGTACTACCTACTTGCATGTTGCTCTGCCTATCACTCCGACGTTTAAGTTGTACAAAATGCCGTTGACGATTCGTCGCAAATCGTTGCTCGACTCGGCTTCGTCGAGGGCTGGTGGTTGTCTTGGTACGCGGACAGAGATCTCTGGTAATACGCTGCGATTCTTTGGTCTGGCAGCAGCCTGACAGTGTAGTGACGTTCTTCTAATGCAGCCTAAAACATAATTCCATATGTCAGACAAACCTACAAAAGAATTAAAGGTTAATTCTCGCGTTAGCATGAAGATAGCCGCATTTTTTGGTAATAATATGTATGATTGTGGAAAGTGGTAAGCATGCAATAGGGCCCAGTCATCCAGAGATTTGCCAGTAGGTAACTGCAATTCATTTAAAAATTTGACAAAAAATTGCAACAACTAGGTACTGCTTCAGGTTTCACGAATCATGACAAACACCAGAGAACTATAGTTTTAGCTTCGACCATTGCGAGCCGGGATACGCAACTAGCGCTGTATGTATCCCATGCAAAGTTAAAGTAAAGGCCTTACCAGCTTTCATCATCGGTCAGATCTACTCTATAACCATGATTATGCCGTTATGTATTCCTTTAAAAAAATATATATATACTAGTTCATTCTAAATAAGACAATTGAATTTTAGCAGTAGCTAAATAATCCCCTAGTCTAGTGTGTTGATTTTAATCAGGGATCCGAACCGGAACTAGAACCGGAACCCGATAGAACCCCTATTTTAATGGAACCAGAACCGGAATCAGAACCGTTATTCAAAAATATTGAGAACCAGAATCGGAATCAAAACCGTTATTTAATTTTTTATAAAAAAATATTGGTTCCTCTCAAATTCATAAAGGTTCCACAAACTTAAAAAAGCAAAATAAAAATTCCAAGTTATTTCCTTCGATGGAGAACATGTAACATTTCAGTCGTCTGTGGCCTAGAGTGAGTTGCAACTTCGTAGAGCGATGCACTGAGTTAATTCGGTGCAGGGATTGAGTGTGCGAAGGTAAATAATTTCAGAAACATTATGCATCTTTTGCCATTTCGAAGAAGACCGCGAACAGTAATGCGTCAGCATTTGTGATTGTGGATTGACGTGACGGACCTACAGTGTGGGTGTGACATATTGTAGCAGTAAAATTACTAATAAATCGCTTAACGAAGTTGCTTAAGACATACCAAGGCCTCGACGGAAATAATAATCTTTAGCAACCCGTTAACGGTACCGTAATTTAAAAATTGGAAGGCAAACTTCAAAACGTAAATCTTTCATTGGAACCTTTATTAGAACCTTTATTTTTTTTGGAACCGATATTGGAACCTAAATTTTCATCCAAAGAAACGGAACCGAAATCGGAACCTGAATAAATTGTTTCAAAAACCGGAACCAGAACCAGAACCGCTAATCAAAATATCATGGAACCAGAACCCGAACCAGAACCATAATTTGAAGTAATTCAGGAACAGAACCGGAACCAGAACCGATATTTAAAAAATCAGAACCAGAACCGGAATCGGAACCGTTATTGATTTCGGTTCGGATCCCTGGTTTTAATGTTTACCCAGTTTTAAGATAACGCAAAAGTGGCAACAAACATCGTGAATGCAGCAAGAGCTGGCTAGGCACGCTTGTTGCTTATCCCGTACCGGAGCAGTGATCGAAGGTTTTAGGCAGGTACTCCCATACTTTCAGGGTGCATAGGAGGTGGGACCTCTTCTATTTCAGAAACAGTAATAGATAATGAAGCTATGTATTATCTATTTGCATGTTGCTCTGCCTATCACCCTGACGTTTAAGTTGTAAGAAGTGCCGTTGATGATACATCGCGAAACGTTGCTCGCGACTCGGCTTCGTCGAGGGCTGGTGGTCGTCTTGGTACGCGGACAGAGATCTCTGGTAATACGCTGCGATTCTTTCGTCTGGCAGCAGCCTGACATTGTAGTAACGTTCTTCTAATGTAGCCAAAAAATTCCATACGTCAGACAAACCAACAAAAGAAATGAAGGTTAATGTTTGCGTTAGCATGAAGGTAGCCGCAATCTTTGGTAACACGTATGATTGTGGAAAGTGGTAAGCATGCAATAGGGTCCAGACATCTGGAGGGTATTTTTCACTATCACACTTACCATAGAAAGTTTGAATCCAAATTCAACTGTGGAACGCGCAATAGATGACGTGGGCCTGTAGACTGACTGAAAACTGGCTTCGTTCGAACAAATCTGAAATAAATGACCACCCATTTAGAAAATTATTTCAGAAATTAGAATGCAGTTTAAGTTCAAAGTATACATAATTCAATACATACCATGTTTGCGTTGTTCTTTCCAATATATAACTTGAAAAGCACCAAACATCAGCCGAGCAACGAACCGTTGAACGCGTCGAACGAGTCAACGACAGGACAGAATTGAAACGGGCGACTGGGGCGCCTCTAGCGGTTCGCCGCACACAGCTGCCATTCCGGACATCGCGCGGCGCAATACAAATAGTTTGGGATTCATCGTTATAATATTATGTATTATTGCTCAGTGGATATGGTTTTATTAACCGCAGAAAGCTGTATTCGAAGTAAAATAATATTTTTAAGTTCTAGTGCTTCGCGAACGCAATTTGTGTTGCGTTGAAGATGAGCGTAGCGGTTTGTATTGGAGATAAAAAGGTGAAGGCAGTAGACCTAATACGAAAACTGCAAAAACCATAGAGCACCAAGCCAAACCATTGCCTTCTCGAAAATTCTGATCACATGTAAATTTAGACGATTCCGACCTAACTTTGTTTCTTTTCGAGCTGTCAGATAACAAAAAAATGCAAATAATGAACTCATTTAGTAATGCAAACGTAAATACATAAGTCATAACTTATGTCCGAATTGTTCTTATTAGATTGGAGGTATACCTATCTCTGACGCGAATTTACTTTCAGTTACTTCCAAAGCTACTTGTATAAATAGGCTAAACAAATTTGACTATACTTCTGATACCTGTCAAATCTATGCCTTGGCCATATACCTGAAATGCGATTGTGTATCTTTATTTCGTTCGATTTGGCTCGAAATCATTCGATTTCAAATCACTGTCCACGTGTTGTACCACGGGGCAGTGATATTGAAAACGAACTGTTTTGAAATCACAAAGTTACACAATTGCCCCCTGGTAACCCAGGAAACGAAGGAAACTGGACTCTGATGAATCAGGCGTTCGAAAAAACACTCCAAAACGCTAATAAAAACCAATCGGAAAGTCCTACCGTCCTCAGATTTTTAGGCATGATAAATATCTATAAGATCGATATGTGTATAAGTTTTGGTGAAGATATGTCAAGAACTTTGACATTTATACAGAGAATACAAATTTTAATGAAATAAAAAAATCACTGTAAGTTAAATGTAGTGTTCCATACTAGAAACACATGCTTACAAACATATACGAAATGTATGTGGCAGACATACATGTTTCTTGCATTTTCCATACACAAAACACATAGTTTTCTTATATTTTCTAAACACATAAAAATAATATATGTAAACCATATGTGTCGCACTATAATTTTCATACACCAAATTTTAGAACATACATTTGCCATACGTACCATATATTGTACCATGTATTGTGGCATATATGAAACGTGTATGTACTTCCGTGTGGGTATCCCACCTGTTTGACAATCAGGAGGTCCAGGGTTTCATATACCGGTTCGGTTGCACATTTTTCCAGTCTCGCTTCCCTTCCAAATGCTGCAATAGCTTGAGCAGGAAATACGCGCCCGGGTTTGCATTCTTAGCTGAGACTGGCTGGAAACTGGCTACAATTATGGGAAAGGGTCATCAGAATCAAGCGAGGACATTGCCTGAGGGGTTTTAGCCTCATAAGAACGCCGAGTGTTTGATGTAGGTATATTATCCATGTAGACTAGCAATTTACAAATGGGTAGAATGGCGAGTTAAAAATGCATTTATACACAAGCGGCAATGGGCCATACGAAATTATGGGACACCCAGTCAGTCCCCATAAAGCCCATGCCACGAGAGATCCAGCCAATGGCAGCCAGTCCCAGTAGAGCCCATCCTAAGAGAGATCCAGTCAATAGCAGCCAATCCCAATCGAGCCCATGCCACGAGAGATCCAGCCAATAGCAGCCATTCCCAATAGAGCCCATGCCATGAGAGATCCAGCCAATAGCAGCCAGTCCCAATAGAGCCCATGCCACGAGCGATCCAGCCAATTGCAGCCAGCCTCGGCCAGGAATGCTATCTCGTGTCGTTTTGTCTGCTAAAGTGATTCCAGATTTGTTTCTCGCTGCCGGGAAGCGGAATTGCTATTTTTTCGCGAAGCTTTTCTCAATGAAACTCACCTTATATATAAATCTGAGTTCGCTTTGCTAACTAACTGATATTTTAATAAAAAGTTCCGCATGCAACATTTCTAATAAAGTCTCTGTTGCATTAACATTTCCAGCAATTTCCACTGGTTCATATATTACAATGCAACATTTCTAGCGTTTTTATTGAAATTAAACAACAAACTGCATTTAATTACTGAAGAACGTTTAGCTAAAATTCACACAAACATAATTTTATTCCGTTGCCAAGAAAATCGCAATCAGTTTCCCATTAAAAGCTGGCTATATACTAGGTATGGGTTGTAAAAATCAGCGCGCTTGCTGAGAGCCTCGTGTTTTATTGCTAGCGAAACGCCCCTTGGTGCTCGATCGACGCTGTATCCACGTTATAATGGCGGCAAAGAAAACGACCACGTCGTTGCTTTACTGTCGCGCATGGATTGAAGACTGCGTTGTTGCATGCTTTTTGCTTCGCATGAAACAGCCACTTTTGCGGTTACACACCCGTGTTTTCAGAACATTTTTGATTCTCAAAAGCGTGTGAAGACTAGACATGAGCAAAACTTATGAAGGAAAAACACTGCATATTCGAGATTTTCTTACGTTATTTTGCACCCATTAGATTTTTCACTCGTATTACTTCACTCGTTTTTTTTACTGGTATTCAGTAAGGGTAGTTTGGGTATTACTTTCAATTCGGCTTGCCAACAGAGCAGCCACATGAGTTTGAGCAAAAGCCCGTTATAGAAACTGGTCGAAACTGGTCCAATTGAGTAACTCTATCGCCCTAAACCAGTTTCAACCACGAGTTTCTAACCACTAGCCCAAGCGCGTACAAGTGTACTCGGAATATTTCGTTGGCTCTCATGTGTTTAAACCATTTCACGCGGCAGCCAAACGCCAAACAGTGACTCTCGAGTGTGCCGCGTGTTTATCAGCCGAATCACAGCCGACACGTATTCGGAAATTTAAAAGTGGATCCGCCATTTTACTAAATGCACTCTCCCGGTTTCCAAAAAGTCGAGCAGCGCTCGTGTGTGCGAAACGTCAAACGATCAGCTGATCGACACGCGTGCACACATTTAAAATGACGGTCAAATGCAACCACTGTAACTCTCTGTACCTATCTGTACCTCTCTGTATACCTCGCTGTACTTCGCTCTACCTGTCTGTACCTGTCTGTAACCTCTCATGTATACTGTATACGCGAGCTCTGGGCCACTCTAATTACAAACACGAGCCGAGCTGTCACTTGTCAGAAAATCTGTCGCAAGTGTATCTAGTTCGATGCTTGACGAAATCAATTTGACAAATTGTCACGTGGCACTTGCCACTTTGTGTACACAATATAGTTTGATCTTTAATAAATTAATTTCTGCATTTCTAGACTGCTGGCTAGCACTATCAAAATACACATGTGTTGCCGAGTATACGCTCATTGGTTTTTTACCAAAGTGATGCAGCCAATGGGCAGCGTGGAAACCGATACGCTGCGCATTGCTGCGCTCGAGAATACAAGCATCGTTCGGAGTTAATTAAAAATCTCGCCGTCGGCCGAACGGAAAATCACCTAGCTAAATGCGTCGACGCTGCGTGCCCCAAACAGGCACATTTGAGTTTAAACTCCAAAGTGGACAATGATGCCGGTAAAACAAAACACGCGGGTGGTGTTCAGGGTGCTGGGATTGGAATCAAGTTGTCGCTGGCCATCAGCCTCTCCCGAGAGCGATCGTGTAGGCCGTGGCCAAAGCGTGCAGTCGGCCATTCAAATTAGCGGCCAGCTGCGTATTTTGTCCGCCACGCCGCGCTCGGTACGGTGCCGGTGTATCGGGTGGAGATTAAAACAGCGGCCCTGGGGTGAAAATCGGACAATCCTAGCCGAACAGGAGCTCAGTTCAGGCCCACAGCCCACTGGATTAGTAAAAGTAATAGGAATGGAATGTACCGGTATGGTTCAGTTCCATTGCAATGTAAGGTTAGCATTGCATTGACTTCAGGAAACTCGTTGTTTTGGTATGGATACAAGTATTTGTACCACTGATGGGCATACATATGGAGCTAGGGCTACGCGAGAAAATGCTGGTGGCTGTAGGTGAGAGTTCAGGTGGTAGAGCGCGCTGACATCGCGACGAGTATTCCCGCGCCAAATGAGACACAGAGAGAGAACTGCATTAAGGTTTGAAAACCAGAGCAAGTGAAACATCAGTATTGGGAGTGCCACCAGTTCAAAGTTAATATTTTTTTCGTTGATTTTATCAGATGCATGTGGCAGTATGTGCATATGCTCGATATAAAAAATGATTCAGGTTTGCAAACGGTCCATTTATTGCATAGTTTGGCCATAATTGGACATGATGGACCCATTTACACCCAATTATGCATCGACACAAGTATGGTACACAAAGTATTGGCAATAAGTATTGGCAATTTTGCAAGCTTTTGGATTGTGAACAGTACAAGTATAAATAATATAAGTTCATGTACATCGCCATCATTGCACGGTGGGACAGTGAGTATTGCCAGTATTATACACATCGGTCCGAACCTGGCCGGGTCGGTTCCGGTCCGACGGACATCGAAATGAAGACAGCTCTACGCGCTCAATACTTTCTTCCCATCGTCGTCGTCGTCGTCAGGGGCAGCCAGCGTTAAAATATGGCTATATATTTCAAGAAACCCAACCGTGATGCATTGCATCGCCCACACGTATCATTCATTATTAACGACACACACAATTTCCGATACCGACTTTCCTTTGCCCGCGGCCAACATATTTTCGCCCCAGATTCGCGACTGGGTTTGTTGCTGAGGTCGAGCAGGAATATGGAAAACCCATTATACGGGTTACCATTTTGGAGCTAAATATAGAACGCTCCATTTCACTTCTTGGGGTTCAGCCCCGGGTCCAAAATCTATTTTTCCAGTCTTGGTGACTTGATTTTACCTCACTCCTAATGAAAGCCCTAGACCTGAATACCGATGCTGATGAAGCCTACGACCTAGATCAAACTGATTTCATATACGGCCGAAATATCCGAGTAGGTGACCGCAACGAAGATAGCGATTTTTTTTGGACGCCACTGTTTCGCCAACAATGGGCCCTGCAGAAGCTGCAGCAAGTCTTCCGATTCGAGCCGGCGGCCGACAGACCAGGCCGCGGAGGAAGTGGGTAGGCAATCGGACGCTCGGAGGATCGTGACGTCGAACGTCGCCGTTGACAAATTGTTTATCGCGCAGTCATGATTCGGAGAGAGGAACGAAATAATTATTGTCCTTGGTGGGCCGATGCGGGTGACGGGGGAGAGGGGGAAGGGGCCGATTGTCAGTGTCCGGAACCCGTCATGCGTTTAGATACGATTCTCATCAACGACAACGACGACGACGTCAGAGTCGAATTGATTCCGTCTGTCACGGGCGCGGGCATGGTTCGTGTGGTGGATCCGGACAATGGCGTCGACAGACGACTGTCGAAATGGACGGCAATGGGCTGTTATTGTGTTACTACTAGAGGACTGACTCGTAACTCGGCCGCAGGACTTTGGACAAGGCGTGAGACTTCTCTTGTGTACGAATTTTCGGTGGGTGACGAATGAGCATAGGAAAAAAGTTATCGGGATTCGCTGTTTAATTGAATTCAACATCTACCTAACAGCATTCACGACATAGTGCTGCTATAAGTACACAGTTGCTCGGCAAGAAACGGAAGCTGAGTCCGTGAGGCATTGTTTCGTTCATTCCCTGGCTGTGTTTCGAAATTAAGTGGGGTTTACAGGCCCACAACTGTGTAGGCTTCTGGCTCAAGCGTGTTGGACAATGATCACTTCCAAGCTCAACACAGGCGGCATGAAATCATACCTTGGGTGCCTACTTACCGATTCCAAACGCAAACGCAAACGCATAGATTTGATGCTGAAAACTGCACTTTTCTTTAGCCTATTGAAATATCTAATTCGCTACATCGTATTCTTATAGCTTTTCCATTTCTAACTTCCATTTCTAAAACGGTCGATAACTGCTTTTTGAAACCGTGCAGAGCTAAAGAATCTACTGGCTACCGTCAAAACCACCTTAAAACCACATTAAACCCGTTAAAATTGACCAAAACTAGATTCAGACCGAGCTGATTTCAATGTTTCGTTTTGGGCGTGCATGTTACATGTTACTTCTATATAGCGCGTGTGTGATAAATATATTTTGATTTACGTTGATATTAAGTATGGCATTATGTATGATACATTGTTCGTGACATACAAAATGGAATGGATCCAGTAAGATTTCTTTACTGTTAATGTGAGATCCAAAATACTTTTCGGGAAACCATCCCCAAGATGCATCAGCATACACAGTATTTTCAAGCTTCGACGTAAAGCAACGCTCTGTAGGGGAGAAGGGGTCTAAACGTCTCAGGGGTAAGTTGTCTCAGTGTTCAAATCTCAACTCCGAGTGGCGCTGGAATAAAAATACCGATCAGTGCTGCTTTGACGTCTGAATATCTTACTATTCTGAAAATTTCATCTGTTTCGGTGCATAGTTCACACTCCTGGAAGAGATTGTTTGTTTTGACAGGTGGTAAGTAACTTTTCTGTTTTAGTATTTTACGTAAAAATATCCATCTTATGGAATGTGCATATTTATATTCATTTAAGCAAACATTTTTATATTTATAGTTGTTCTTATATGAGGAATATATGAACTAGATGCATTTTTAATTTAATTGTAAAGCTGAAAGTCTACGATGGGTCTAGTTGTCACATGACATAACCTCACATGTAGCTATCAATATAAGTTCATTTCGTTTTCAAGCTCGGTAATTGACTGTTTTGTTATAATTTTTTTACAGAACATACTTGAAAATGCCAAGAGTTTATAAAAGAAAAACTCAGCGGGGGCTGGTAGCCCCTGACGTCATGTTGCGCGCTGCAAGATTTGTGTTTCTAGAAAACGTGTCGCGGCGCAAAGTTGCCAAAGATTTTAACATAATCTATTAAAATTATATATATATACATATATATATATATATATATAGATATATATATATATATATATATATATATATATATATATATATATATATATATATATATATATATATATATATATATATATATATATATATATATATATATATATATATATATATATATATATATATATATATATATATATATATATATATATATATATATATATGTTTAATATATATATATATATATATATATATATGTTTAATAAGCTTTACGGTTAAAAACTATACATTTTTTTTTTCTTTTTTTGGTTTTTACATGTACTGATTTTGAACTTTTCGACTCTGTTTCATGTATGTTTTGTTGTTTTATATCATAGGGACCCTGTTTTTTAGGTATCTACCTTGTTTTTTCATTTTATTCCGAGAAATCTTTTTCCTGAAGATGCCAAGACATTTCCTTGGCGAAACGTCGAATTAAAACATTTATTCAAAACGTTTTTCCTTGCAGTTTTTAACCGTAAAGCTTATTAAACACATAATATGAACTGCCAAAACTTTCAATCACTCATATATATATATATATATATATATATATATATATATATATATATATATATATATATATATATATATATATATATATATATATATATATATATATATATATATGAGTGATTGAAAGTTTTGGCAGTTCATATTATGTGTTTAATAAGCTTTACGGTTAAAAACTGCAAGGAAAAACGTTTTGAATAAATGTTTTAATTCGACGTTTCGCCAAGGAAATGTCTTGGCATCTTCAGGAAAAAAGAATATATATATATATATATATATATATATATATATATATATATATATATATATTATTATCAGGGATGGGCAAGATACTCCAAAAAAGTATCTGAGATACGAGATACAAGATACTATTAAGAAAAGTATCTGAGATACAGATACAAATACTTCGTTAAAAAGTATCTCAAGATAGAAGATACTTATGTATCTTGAAAATACTCAAGATACTAGATACAATTTTTTATGTAAAAAAATTAACGGTACATTAATTTTGTTGATCAGGAAATTATAGGGGAGGATTGAGGAGGAAAACAGAATACATAATGGCATTGTTATAGCCGATTATAGCTTTTACCACGATTTGGTGAATATCACCAGATATACCTATCTGATCTCAGGCATGAGTTTCCATGGTCAATATTAGGGTTGATTAGCAGCGGCTGGCTTGATAGATGTCAAAGAATTAGAAATGTACCTATTCTTAGACATTCCTGAATACAAAAAGATCCCAACAATAGCTTAAAAGTATCTTGTGTTCTGCAAGATACAAATATACTTTTAAATAGTATCTGAGATACAATACCAAGATACTTCTTAACAAAGTATCTCAGATACAGATACCAAGATACTTTTGTATCTTGGGATACGTATCTCAGATATTTGTATCTCAATACTGCCCATCCCTGATTATTATATATATTATTATTATAATCTATTAAAATTAGATGCATTACATGATCACAAGACAAAATTTCTTGTTGAGACAACTAGCCTCAGTATGTGAGACAACTTGACCCACATGTGGGGTAAAAAGTCTCAATCATTTATAGGTCTACTAGTAGACGTAGCATTTCAACTGATGGTCTAATAAATCGGGGAAAAAATTACATTATAACCAAATGTGTATTTTTCAATAAAAAAAATTGTATATAAGTGTTACTTCATTTTTCTAGAAGATATGGCCATGTAGATAGATTTTGAGACAACTAGACCCCTCCTCCCCTACGTTGCCCCTTATACAACACACGCATGGCTAACGACTCGATCACGTGGTCGACCTCCATCGGCGTCGTCGCGGGCGCCCCTAGCGTCGAGGACAACAACGTCGAGTTTCTCGTACATGAAATACACCTATATTAAAATATACAAGAGCCGGAAAACTCTGTCAGTCTTTTCCTCATTTCCCGTCGACAATGCCCAAACCAACGCGCGAATTTAGCAGTGTGAGTGTGTGTGTGTGTGTGTGTGTGCTCGATAAAACTTCCGCCTCTCGCGCACAATAAAATTATTAATTTCAGTTGAAAAAACCCGCGTTTCGAGCCTCGAGTACACAATCAAAATCATCCTCGAGGCTAGCGTTCACTTTAAATATTAATTGTTCAATTATAACTAAGCGAAATTGTGAAAACAGAAACGTACCTACAAAGCGCACCTATAACTTCGGGACGTAAACCTACATGTATGTAGGTATAAAACTCTGTGTTGTGTGTGTTGTAGCTAGGACGCCCACGGTATCAGACAGAACTAAATATTTCATGACTCGTTTCGCGGGAAAGTGTGTGTGCGTGCGTGCGTGCGTGCGTGCGTGCGTGCGTGCGTGCGTGCGTGCGTGTGCGTGTGCGCGTGTGTGTGTGTGTGTGTGTGTGTGTGTGTGTGTGTGTGTGTGTGTGTGTGTGTGTGTGTGTGTGTGTGTGTGTGTGTGGGCACATCGCGCCCTAAATCAGAATTTAAAATGATCATCTCACGCATAGGAATATCTAACGCTGGCGGGGGAACTTTCCGGGCCGGGTGGTAGATGGAAGTGCTAGAATGCTTTTTGTTATTTCGCGCGATTGCTTTTCACTTTCAAACCCGGCTCTATATGTATATAGCGAAATGTAGCTCCATTAGGGGAAACTTCCGTGTAACCATATTGTGTTGTCCTTATAAAATAAACACATATTATGTGTACCCATCTGTATGCGATGATCAGGCTTATTGGTCGCTTAATACAGAAACTGCCTGCTAAACCACATATTGAGTGAAATCATACTTGATATAGGCCAATGGACAGCACAAAATGTTGTAAATACACGGAATTTTGAGCATAATACAAAAATAATACACCTCTCTATGGAAAATTGCAAGCTTCCGGCACTCTTTTTTGCTAAGTGGATGCCTGCAGGGCTCCGTATAAAAATATATTGTACCTCGCTACACGCCATAGAATATTATTGCTCGTTCAAAATTCTATCGAGTAATGTTTATTTTTTGTATCACAATATACAGGAATTGAATAGCTCCTGGAAATGCATTGTGAGCAGCCATGTATATAAAATGTATGGCATGGAGTGCGCGATTCAAAAGCGACTGGCGATTGTTTATCATTTGTTGTAAGTGGTGGCGTACCCACCGAAACTTTGTGTCGTAAAATTTTCGTGCAAAAACACAATGAAGCGTCCAGAGAAACAAACATTCCAGAAAATCTTGTCTCGGAAGTGCAAAAAAACTTTGACACAGCTGTGGCATAACAAAGTCGGCTCCTCCACCATTAAAGCGTAGCACGCTGATGTCAACAGCTTGAGCTGTGCCATACTCGGGCCGCTTCCCGCTCAGAATTCCCCATCGTACTGGATACACTTTCCAGGCCACACCTTTTGTCGGATCGACGACACTTATATTTACGGAATACCTCATAAATTGACAGCATTTGCATTTCGAAAACCCCCTTGAAATTTAAATATGCTTAATTCAAATATGTGAATGAACTTAAAACTCTGAGACCATGAACCAAAGTGACATCAAACCTTGTTGTAGCCTTGTACCTTTCTGGCCTTTTTAGCCTTCCTCCCCCACTCCCACATCATCATTAAAGCTGTGGCCGCTTGAATGCCTCTTAACTTCCTCTCACCCGGCACCTCCACCTCGTCGAGATTCCAGGCCTCACAAAGGCTCGTCGCGGAGTTTCAGAGCTTCACTCTTTGCAGCCCGGCTAGCAACACACAGCCTTGCCAGCAACACACAGCCTTGCCAGCAACACACAGCCTTGCCAGCAACACACAGCCTTGCCAGCAACACACAGCCTTGCAAGACACAGTTAGCTCGCGGACCAACCATACACTTCGCTGTGTAAGCCAGGCGCACAGCGAGGACGAGGACGACGACGACGACGACGACGACGTTGGTGGTGGCTGGGGAGGACGAAGGAAAACATGAAAGGATGTGTGTGTGTGTGTGTGTGTGTGTGTGTGTGTGTGTGTGTGTGTGTGTGTTTGTGTGTGTTTGTGTTTTTTGTGTTTTTTGTGTGTGTGTTTTTTTTTTTTTTTTTAAATAAACGATACGGAAAGATTGTGTGTGTGTGTGTGTGTGTGTGTGTGTGTGTGTGTGTGTGTGTGTGTGTGTGTGTGTGTGTGTGTGTGTGTGTGTGTGTGTGTGTTTGTGTTTTTTGTGTTTTTTGTGTTTTTTGTGTGTGTTTTTTTTTTTTTTTTTTAAATAAACGATACGGAAAGATTGTGTGTGTGTGTGTGTGTGTGTGTGTGTGTGTGTGTGTGTGTGTGTGTGTGTGTGTGTGTGTGTGTGTGTGTGTGTGTGTGTGTGTTGTGTTTTTTGTGTTTTTTGTGTTTTTTGTGTGTGTGTTTTTTTTTTTTTTTTTAAATAAACGATACGGAAAGATTTTGTGTGTGTGTGTGTGTGTGTGTGTGTGTGTGTGTGTGTGTGTGTGTGTGTGTGTGTGTGTGTGTGTGTGTGTGTGTTTGTGTTTTTTGTGTTTTTTGTGTTTTTTGTGTGTGTTTTTTTTTTTTTTTTTTTTAAATAAACGATACGGAAAGATTGTGTGTGTGTGTGTGTGTGTGTGTGTGTGTGTGTGTGTGTGTGTGTGTGTGTGTGTGTGTGTGTGTGCGCGTGTGCGCGTGTGCGCGTGTGCGCGTGTGCGCGTGTGCGCGTGTGCGTGTGTGCGTGTGCGTGTGCGCGTGTGCGTGTGCGTGTGCGTGTGCGCGTGTGCGCGTGTGCGCGTGTGCGCGTGTTGTTACCGCGTCGACGGCTGCTCCGAAGGGAAAATGTCGCTTGAGCGATGTCGATTCTTATATATATTGTCAATGGGACACGAATTGTTAAGGGGTGTGCAAAAGTGCAGCGATGTCACTCCACGATATTAGAAGACCGGGGCATTGTAGGAATGCAATTATTGTTTCGAGTTTGTTACCAATTATTTTGACGCATGAGAGACAGAGTTAGGATTTTGGATTGCACAATTTTCTGATCGCTCAGGATTTATCAACGTCTTGTTCCATGTGTTTCGGCTATTGATCTTTCGCTGTGTACTGATTCATTGATACGACGATTCGCAGTTCAAACTGAGCTATCAATGTTTACTTGCAATTCAATGCTTCATTTCGCGGCACTGTTTACGCCCGGGGGGCTCTCACGTGGCCCGGCTACGTAAACGCCGAGCGTATAGGAAGTCGCTTGCTGCACCCATGGGGCCTTGCCATGCATATTGGCAGAATAAGGACTTGTATATTCAGAGAGAAGGGGTGGTTTTCTCCATGCTATTCGCGTCGGCGTCGGCGGCGGGCGAGGACGTTGGCGGTCTTCATATTATGTGGAACTTGGCGGTGACGTGGGGGCTCGGGACCGGGGATCTACTGTAAAGACCGATCTTGGCAGAGAATTCCCCGGATTGCGTCAGCGATCGTCGTCGTTGCCACCGTCGTCGTCGTCGTGCAGCGAGCAATTCCGACGTCATCCGCGGCCTGGCCGCCGACGCCGCGACGCTCAGAGCGCACGCACAGATGCAAGAGCCAGAAAACGCTGCTCTCGTTCCTTCCTCTCTCCCCATCCTCCCTCGACATAGCCAGGACTTCCTTCTGGTCCTCGTCGCAGCTCGGTTTCCCGACTGCCACGCACAGAATCGTCGGTAATAAGCCGTGGCAATTTCGCGAGTCGAGCTCGCATGGCGCTCCCGATGTGTGTACGGGAACAGAGAGCGGCGCTTGCTCCTGAATGTTCCTGTGTCTGACTGCTGCGAGAAACGGGACCCGGTACGACGTGCCTGGAGGCGTACGCTCGGCGGACTCTGAATAGTTGATCGCATCCTGAATCATTCACTCGTGAGACTCGGGGATTTCTTTCGCAGCGCCCAGCTGTTTGCGGCGTAAACACCAGCACGACGTACAATTCCTTGCTTTTATGATACGCACGCACTTTTCGTGTGTTTTTGCGGAGCGAGGAAGGTATGTAAATGTCGTTACTTCGAGTCGTTTTAATTCTTGATGCTTTGCGTAGTGATCATTTATGTTGGTTGTTGGTATTCCCTTGGTGGTAATTTTACCCCAAAGAAATTGCCATAGACACGTCCTTGTTTTCCTATATTTATATTATATAGTTATGTAGATATAGGTCGAACGCAGAACGGGCCCATCGAACAAACCATTAACATGCGCAGCGCGTCTATCGCCAACATTTGACAACCGATAAATGCATAATGCACGATGCACATGTGCATTTCATCGATCACGTGCGCTTTTTGTGTTTGTAAACGCAATTAGTTGCATGAAGCACATGATCAATTGTCATTCATGGCGGCTACTTGCTCCTCAATCCGGGCCGCGCATATGTCTGATGATGACGCGTAGTTGTGATTTGCCGTGAGATTGATTTATTATTTTGAACGTTACTCAAATATCAGTGTATAGGTATATTGTTTAGTGATAACATGCATTGCCAAATGTATACACCTATTTAATATGCATACCTATATGTACTCCTATTTGTACACAGGTACAAATTATAAACCCAGTTAAGAAACACGCAACGTCTCGTTTAGAGTTTGAAGTGTGAATAAGACCCCCGGCGGGCGCATATTAGAGTACTGTCGGATATATATATATTTTTTTTTAAGAAACCATCCACGACATGCACAATGTATATATTTATATAGTTAACGTTCCCACTCCATAGCAATACAAATGGCCATAAGAGCCAATGTATATCAGCTTGCAGCTAGAAGGCTGTGCAATGATAAACTCAAATCAATTCCAAAGTATATTTTTATAGTACCTGCAACAGCGGCCTACATTCCACTCCACTGGTGGACTACCTCAATGTTAAAGGCTGGTTTACAATCAACTTAGCTGTAAGAATTAGCAGTAGCAGAGCAGTAATGTTTGATATATATGCATATCTGTAAGCGATGTCTACAACAAACTTAAGAGCATCTGTAACTTACCGAAAGCAAAACGTTTGACCATGCCAAACTCTTACGGAAAGTTAAAATGGCGCGGTCATAAGTGACACTTGCCATACAGATTTGTGAAACTTTAAATATAAGGTCATTATTGTATCATTTAATTCTAAACGAATATCGAAAAATTCAGTGAGGTGCCTGAACTATAACTTCTGAGATATGCGCAGTTCAAGTTTGGCTATTTCCCTTTACTTTAACATAGGATGTGCAAAAACACGGCTGTTTTCCACCACTTTTCTCTCAATTAACACCAGTTCTCAAGGTGAGAATTTTAATAAAAACAGATAATAAGGAAGAAAAGATCTCAATAAACACAATGCTTTCATTAAAATACAACCTTGTTGATCTAATTCAAAAGATACAGGCATTATTCAAAAGAAATATATTAAAAGAACTATAGGCATTTCAGTCTCGGAATTGCGTAAAAAGTGTGACATACTACCGTAGTCAAAACAACTTTTTTTTTCACCATGAAGATGAACAATGTTTATCTACTAAACATAAAGTTAGGTTATGTGTTGTTCATTTTGTCACGATTTGATTGGCCTGCCGTAAGGAATTAAGTTGACATTTTAAAAGGATAAATTAACGTAAGAATTAACAGAGGATATAAAGTTACTGCTAAGTTTGTTAATGCAAGCATGCTATCCACCAGTTAGATAACATATTGTATTGCAGGAACGATTTAAGAATCCAGGGAAGGTTCCCCTCCCCCCCCCCATATGTTTGTTAGGCCTTGGGTATTCTCCTAGTAACGTCCAGGTAAATCCCCGTTTTGGTATACAGAAAGAAAATGGTTGGGTGGTACTCGAGGACGTCCGGCGTTTGCGGCGTCGTTCGAAACTGGTAGACCTTGAGCAGCGTCACTAGAGCGATCTTGGTTTGCAGCAGGCCGAGACGCATGCCTTGAACATCGAACGCGGAGTAGGGATTAGTTTTGGGAAATAAAGTTTTTTTAACTGGGTTTGAATGCTAAATAAAAGTTCCACTGTTTCCTGACGTTTTACAGCATATAATAGTTACTTCTGCTAGGGTGATAGCTCGACTGACGTAAAAAACGTGAACAAAAGAACAGAAATTTTGCGAAAGAACAAAACCAAAACCGAAACCGGAAATGCAAATTTTTAAGAACAAACACCGAAAACCAAAAACACCGAACACCGAAACCGAAATTTGAAACGGTTCAGTCCCTGGTTGAAATACACTTTTTTTTAATTAAAAATATATTTGAGAAATAAAATGTATTTCATTCGTAACTCACCGACGCATTTTCGTGGCCCTTCGCCGAACGGAAGATACGCATAGCGCGGGCGTTCTTTCTTCACTTCCGGAGTGAACCTTTCCGGATCGTACCGCCTTGGATCCGGGTAGTACTTGGGGTCGTTGTGTATCGCCCTCACCGGTACTACCACGTAAGTGCCCTTCGGAATCGTCAAGTTCGTGTCCGGGATCTTGTAGTCCTCGGTACATATCCGGTTCAGGATCGAAACAATGGAGTACTTGCGGAGCGTTTCTGTAATAATAATATTTATACTTGAGAAGGACATTGTTAATGGTTTAAGAAGATACCAGTGTGCAAGGGATGGAAGGGAAGCGAATCGGGATGCGAACCCGGGACCTCCTGATGCCGGTCAATTTGGATATTTTCTATAGCTTCGCTCACCTCCCAATATTATAGTTAATTTATTTTCAGTTATTCAAATGAGTTTTATACCCCTAATAACTTTGCCGGTGGTCCCACTCGAGTACCTCTTCTATCCGTTTTTCTTCTACTTTTTTTCCCCCCGGAAACATAACAGTAGCTACATTCCTGATTTGTATACCTTGGTTAATTATTTGAGAACAGCTCCGGACAAACGGCTGAAAAGTAACTGAGAAATTTTGTATTGTGTCAACGGGGCATGGAGTGGAATAACGTATTTCGACTTTTACAAAAAATGCATGACAATATTTGTATGATATTTCTTTTCGATATTCCATTTTGAGAGAATTTGCGATTAAATTATCATCGACCCATGTCTACTTGTCCTACCTTTAAAAAAATATATGTTTCAAAGTGGGGTTTGAATGCTTCATAAAAGTGTCACTGATTTCGCGACGTTTCGCAACACTGTAATATGCCTAGTTACTTCT
Source organism: Nemoura dubitans (assembly GCA_921293005.1). Classification (NCBI taxonomy): domain Eukaryota; kingdom Metazoa; phylum Arthropoda; class Insecta; order Plecoptera; family Nemouridae; genus Nemoura; species Nemoura dubitans. Next base: position 42,171,496 of record OV121073.1, read on the forward strand.
TGAACGGTGATAGCTCGACTGACGTTAAAATCGTGAACAAATTCCTTTGATAATCTTACCTGAGAAGATCATGTCAAGGTATTCCATCTCCATCAACGACTCGTACGTGAACTTGCCGTGTTTGGCGATCACCCTATCGATCTCGTCGTGCAGTCTCTGCTGAATGTCGGGGTTCTTTGCCAGTTCGAACAGAGAGAACGAGATCGTCGACGAAGACGTCTCAAAGCCAGCCAAGTAGAAGCCGAACACCTGAGCGGCCATTTGGTCGAGCGTGATCTTCTCTGTGAATTACCAAGTGACAGGGTTGAGACACAAACATTTTTTAAATCGCAGCCACTATGGTTTATAATCCAATGAACAATTGGTAAAATTACTTTCATAGACTTGCAATTTTTTTGTTCTTAGTAAGGATAAGCATAATATCTTCACACTATTACTATCTCGATAGTAACTTGAAATCCAATACACATAATCATGAAAATCGCAATTTTCTTGGAGAAAATGACTAGTGCATGTAACAAAACTTGAGAAAAAGTTAATATTGTATTATCAATCAATACCCAGTTTAAGCTATTTTTTAAACCTAGCGTTCAATCGTTCTGGGTTTACAGCTAGCAAATGTGTATGACACGAAGTCATGAACATTGGCTCTGGACCAATCAGAGACTCCATGGCAAAGTCACGAACATGACGCAATGTAAATCCAGAGTGTGTGATTGGTGGCGGGGCCAATGTTGATGGCATCATGTCACTGACATTGCCAGCTGTGAATTCATCTTTAGAAAAAAGTAGACCAAGACCAGAGTCTCATCACCGTATCCCAAATAAAAACCGATGCTCACCTGTATTGTCAGCGTTATTGTCGACCTCGTAGCCCTCCTTGACCAATCCAATTATCAACTGCATAAGGTCGTGCCGCACCACATTGTTCTTGGTTCGATGCTCCATCGTATCCGTTACCAAATTGCGGAAAAACGACACGAACGACGCTGGCATCTTGGCAAAATTAACAATACTGTAGAGCCAAGGCGCGATAAACCCAATCATAATGGACCCAGCCAGAAAGCCAGGCTTCATCAGTTCGCGACCTCGCATCCGGAAATCGGCATCCGGATTGACCAGACAGTTGCAAGAGACACCGAACGCTGTCGACACAGTCACGTCCGTAGTGTACCGCGCGGCAATGTCTTTGCATTCCAGCGCGCGTCCTCCGCTCGTCAGGCCTTCCACGCACTGTTCGAGTTGGACGGCGACGTCGGCGATGGTGTCGAACATGTTCCTGAGACTTCCGGAGGAGAACGCCGGCGTCAGTTTTCTTCGTACGTTGTTCCACCTCTTCCCCGTCAGGTTGAAAAGGCGAATGGACAGCGGATCGTTCACTTCGTCCATATAGATACCGCGATCATGGAAGCTGGTGAAATCTTTGATGAGAAATTCTTTGATGAGTTCAGGGTCTCTGAGTAGCAGACTTGGCGTGACTGCATTATAGAGTCCTCCGAACCTTTCGCCTTCCAGTTTGTAGTAAAGTTCTTCGTAGGTTTCGCCAATGTGCTTCCGGAAAAGGAAGACGTCGCCGACGTTGCCGAATGGGATGCTCGGCTTCACTTGAGGTACCCCGAGACGTTGCCAGTAGGAATGCTTTTTGGCGAAGAAGAGGTAGACCGCGGAAAAAAGGCACACCAAAAGGGCAGATAAGACCCAAAACCAATATTCGTTAGGCAGAGCCATATCTACCTTTGGGGCGGGGGGTAATGCTTACTGGACACTGAAACCCAAAAGCTCACGTATTTATAGGTAGTTTAAAGGTGAACATCGTACCCAATGTTTTGTTTTGTTATCTTATTTGTCAACGATTGATATGTGCAGTTGATAAAGATTGACCTTACTCAGGGTCACACAGTTTCTCTACGCACATGATATGGTGTAAGGAGATATTGAGATAACCGAACTGATCATGATTATCATGGTTCATCATGATTTGAGCTAGGATAGTTCTTATGCACAAAAAAACAGCAAAACAAGCAGGTAAAAGTGCCAAAACATGCAAACACGCAACTTAAAATAAAGACATGTAAAAAACATGCAGAGTGAATTATCTTGTATTTACGGAGCCATGATAGGTTGTGATTGGACAACATTTGTTTCACTACATCAAAATAAGTCAAATTGCGTTCTTCTAATTTATTGAAACTAGGTTTTTTGTACAATCGGCCTATGGTTGGGACAGGGAATGTGCAAAATATATTGCAATGACCATTTCAATATTTAGGATGTGAGGCTGTGTCGTTGGTCGGAAAAAAAGGTTTTTTATGCACCGAAAAAGACCGTTCAACTTCGCATGATGTTCTCCTGACAACACTTTAACGAGCTTGCAATTTGTGGAGTCACATTTGAAATACCCAGCTAAAATTCTTGGCCATAAATAATTTTCGAAAAGCCACACGGGAGCATGTGAGAAGAATTCTTTGCTAAAACTAGCGCGACCTTATTGAGCGCAGCGTTCGCATTCGGCAACCTTCGGCTTTTAGAGGCAGACCATGTGTCTCGAGTTGTTTGATGTAATTTGGGTTGGTTCCGAACTTAGCTTTAAGGTATGCCTGATCAAGAGCTATAGAGTTCATCAAAAAATCCTTTGTCTCTCTAGTACTGGCTGCATCGGCTGCATTAAACGTGAACAAAAATTACAAATCAACCCTCAATGCAAACGAAATCGTTTGTTTTAGCAACCCGTTGAAGAAATTGCCAAAAAACCGTAGGAAATTTGTTAAAATTGCTTAAATATGCACAAACATGCATGACAATTTAGAAATATGCAACTTTTCAAAAAAGTGCCGAAATATGCTAAACACACAAAATAAAAAACACATTTTTGGAATCCTTGGGACTCAAATCGGATTTATATATGTTTCTGCATGTGCTCTGCAGCCTCTTAATAATGAACATGCAATTGCAATTGCATAACTATCCTAGCTCTAATCATGATCATTATTATTATGATGCTGCAGATTATTGTTCATTGTTATTGCAGTAGTGTTGCATCTTGTTATCTGTTAGATTTAATTTTTTTTCTCGATTCGCTGCAAGTGTGTCTTTTTTGTGATTTTGTGTCTGGTGATTGGATAGTATTTTCTTATCTACTCTTGAGAGGATTTTTAGGATCCGCCTTGCTAAGGGCATGTGCCCTCCATCCGTCCTTGTCCCAGGCACTTATTTTTTTTCTTGGAACTGGGAATATGAGCATTTGGGAATGTTCGGTTTGAGACGTAGAACTACGACAAGAGGACAGTACAGGGGGTGCACAATGCACATTATGCCACGATTCAATTGCTTTCACACCAGAAGGTGTTACCCCTCCAGAGGGAATTTTAGTTAAATGGCCGTAGGGCACTGCCCCCAATCAGAGGGTAGAGTTATGCAGGGTTAGTTACAGTGCCACCAGAGGGTAATCGGCGGCATTGCCCCCCGTGGGTGGGTGGGCGGAGGGAGGGGGGGGGGGGGGGTGAGGAATGTTATCATATTTTCCCCAGACATGGGAACATGTCTGTTGCTTTAGCCGCTATATACCGCGCTCCAGCACATGCCTCTCACACATACCTCTCATCCTTTTTAATTGCCAGACACTTATTTATTTAGCGCCTTTTGACATTACGTATTTTTGTATCGATTGTGTATTTGGATTGTTATTTTTTTCAGTCTCTTTTAGCTTTTCCTTATCTTGGTGTGATGATCTTGAGTAAACATTTATCATGCGATGGGCAGGGGCGAAGCGTGGGTATTTTCAAGGGGGAGACACACATAATATTACGTACATTTGGCAGTGGCGCGTGCGTAGGGGTACCATTATCTCTCTGGAGCACGGTAAATGAAATTAATATCTGTCTTAGTGCCTTTAAAAAATTTGTATAGAAGTTCGATCATACGGTCATGTTCATTCAGTTCATGCTGGCTGGAAATATGAACCTTATTGTTACTAAATTACCTAATGTTTAGGACGAAATAAGTTTGCATGTGCTGTGGTTTACGTTGAGCAGGAAAGCAATGCTAATCGCTTTCAACGCTGGGTAAGCGCCTTATACCATGGGTAAGCGCTACTACTAAACCTGAAAAAAATCCCGCGCCACGGAGCGCGCTTGTGCAACGGAGACGCGGTTCCCAAAGCACATATTTTCAGGACGGCACGGAGTCACAGAGCCGAGACGCGTCTCAAAAGCAGCGATTTTATTGCAGCGGTGACTCGGAAATCAAGCATCGTGCGGCGGGCGGCGGGCGGCGGGGGCCAGTGTACAAGACCCTATGCGAGGAGACAATATCCAACTATGTCTCTCGCTCGGTGCTTGAATAGTATATCGCTCGTAGCTCTTCGGTTGCGCTCGCGTTACAGCCGAGCTTGGCACGCGAGTGTGAATGCATATGCAGCTCGCACCGAGCTCGTACAAGCCACTCGCTAAATAAACTTAAAAGATCCGTAAAAAAAACTTCATCACGTAATTTTTAGGGTAAACTCTGTCTCATTGTCTCATAGGACGCTTCGCCCCTGGCGATGGGCAATAACACATTATCTTGCTACTCTTATCCTGTATATTGCTCAAATATTATCGGAAAAGGAAATTTATTTTAATACATTCATTTTTTGCCTGGAATCTTCACAAAAAAAGGAAACCACTACTCGCCACTAGACTACGTTTACTTCCAATGAAATGTAAAAAAAATGCAGTTCATTTATTCAGTCAGCACTTGAAAATCGATTAAATCTTATCATTTATGTAAGCAATCTACTTAACACTATAATCTTATCATATCAATGTAATTTTTTAGCCTCATCGGCACTTGGAATTACACGCTGGTCGATAATCATAGATAATGTCGTCTGAGAAGTGGCTATTGTTATTAAACTCCATACAGGAAATGAGTCAGATCGTGTCGCAAGCTCTTTCATGGGAGCTGGAGTGCTGGACCAGGCACAAAAAATGTAACAATCATTAGACATTTAAATCTTAGCCTTCACTTCGAAAATTTCCTAATATTTAGCTCTATCGGTAGTTTTCAAGACAATATTTCACACAAGGTATTCAGTATATTGAACGCTAAATAAAGTCAAATCCCAGCGATTTGCAACGTGTATTTTACTAGGGCGAACGCAATTTGTGTTGCGTTGAAGATGAGCGTAGCGGTTTGTATATAGCGCAAAAAAGATTAAGGCAAGAAGCCTATGCAAATCATGGAGCAGCAAGCCGGACCAATGCTTTCTCAAAAATTCTGATCACTTGAAAATGTAAACGATTCTGACCTTTCTTTGTTCCTGTCCGAGCTGTCGGGTAGCGAAAATATGCTCATTTTTAGATCATTGAGCATTGTGCATGTTAATAAATAGATGTAACTCATGCCCAAGGGTTTTTATTGGGTTTTATTGGGTTGGTTTTTATTGGAAAAAATCTGGTGTGAAGTTTCGATTTGGTTTCGATGGTTTCTAAAGGCAAATCGAAATTGGGAACATTTGAAAAAAACACGCACTTTTAAATAAATTTTCGTACTTTTCCAAACATGCCCAATTGTCGAATTTTGCCCTTTTTTCTGCTTTGAAAGTGAAGGGTGTGGAGGATTTTCTTGAAAAACGCAGGGGGTCTAAGTTGAGAACAAAAGTAGACACCCTGAAAATTTCATCCCACTCGAAGCAGGCGTTTGGCCTGTAGAGCGCGCGCAAACACACATACAAACAAACAAACAAACAAACAAACAAACAAACAAACAAACAAACAAACAAACAAACAAACAAACAAACAAACAAACAAACAAACAAACAAACAAACAAACAAACAAACAAACAAACAAACACACACCAAGTGTTTTTTTTTGCAGTAGTGAAATTGATGAATTCGCTTCGCTCGCTTCGCTCGCTACGCTCATCAAAAAACATCACAAGCAACGAAATCGAAAACGAACAATTTTGAAAATACAATGTTACACGACAACCCCCCTTTATTAATAGCGGCGGTCGCCGCATAGACGTCTTTTATATAGCAACAAAATAATTAAAATCATCAAAATCATCAAACAATCAATCAATGTAAGGCGGCCATTCGGTGGCCACCATTATAGTCCAATCATACGTCGATGCGTCGTCGGCCGGTCTGTCGCTCAGCCCTGGTGCACAAACTAGCTTGACAAAAGAAACTATACCCAATAGCCGCTCCAAGTTATATTTGTTCAATTTGATGGCTTTTCTCGAGCCCAGCAGTTTTTCAATCTCGACAAAATTGAATAAGAACCGACAGAAAAGAGAAATATATATATATCGCGTTAACAACAACAGGGCGGAGGGGGGGGGGGAGCGAGGATATTTTAGCTGTGTTTTTGTGCGTGTGTGTGCGTTTACGGTTGTGAAAAGAGTTTTAAAGCATTGCGGCCGAGACGTTGGATCGAGCGATTCCCAAGCGGGACACTCGCGGGCCGAGCTGATCCATTCTGATAACGACTAAGTGGTGATATAGGAGCTGCTGTATACAGCGCCGCGCTGCAAACATGCGGACGCCGCGCGAACTATCGGCTCACGGCGTTCCCCCGTTGCCCAGGCAATAAAGCAGCGGAAAACAATGCCCGGTTCGGTCCGGTCCGGTCCGGCGGGCCTGCGTGGTTTATTGTGCGAATAAAAGCGTCGACTTTCAGGGCAAACCGACTCGAAGACGGTCGCTATGGTTCAGCCATCGAATTTTACTGTCTCGGCCGTGATTCGAACTTACACAGCTCAACATCGACCCGGCCATGGCGCTGTCCTCTAAAGTATTTTCCGTGTTAAGATGGAAAGTGTTCTTCTGTAGACTCCAGACATTGCGCTGTCAATCATTCGATGCTCGGACCATTCAACCGTTTAGCGAAACAATGGGACGGCCCTGCGAATATATTGACACCTTTGGCTCTTCTAACAGCAGATGAGCCTTTTTCATAGTGATACACTTCTCTCCATCTAAACGTTGAAAGTACTATAGGCAGACGGCAAGCTACACATCCCTCCACCTCTCGAGATAATGCGTTTTAGTATAACAGCTTTTTTATTCTCTTTCGATGACTCTACGCTTATCTCGCGTGGTTGTTAAAAAAAACAAGGTTTTAACCACCACGCCGGAACACATAAGTAATTGTCTGTTATTTCAATATGCGTGCGCGGCTGGCTCTTCAAATAAAAAAAAGAATCAGACAAGTCACGTTGGCGTCACGAACATCCGAAAAGCCGGTACCCGGCACCTCCACCGTCAACGTCGACCCCCGAAACGCTATAAAAGCCCATCGACGCCGCCACACAACACCATGTTTATGTGCTGACGTCAAAGACACGGGCATCTTCCGTGTTTCCCCTCGATTAGGCGCCCCCCTCGGCCCACAACGACGACGACATGTTTACGTTGACATCGGAGCGCCGGCCATTCTTCTCGACGTCCGCGTCCGGCACGCCGTTAAAGAATATAAAACAAGGTCCCCGACAGACAAACGACATTTCGGCCAGCCATCGATAAAGTAAACGCACGGGCGCTGCTGAGACAATGAGGCGCGCCGATGTCGCCGTTTTGGAATTGCGACGCGACGAGATATCGCTCGCTTGGGTTCGACGGCGTCCCCCCGTTTATAGGGTGGCAGCGTCGAACGATCACGCGGTCGACGTTTTGGGGCGCCCATTCCGCCGGACGGTACAGTTACCAGCAAAATTTCTCACTCTCTCTTCCTCTCTCTATCCCTCTCTCTCTTCCTCTCTCCCTCTCTCTCTCTCTTTCCGTTGACAACGACGCGCGCATCGATCGTGCCGTCGTGCCGCTGCATAAAGTGGCCCTGAGAGTCAACGCGAACCATGATATGCCACAGTGTGTGTCTATATGTGAGTTTCGGCTCTAAGCGGCTCTACTTTATCTATCATCCGCGAAGTGTTTCAACCGCGTTGGCATAACACAAGGGATGGCCGCCGCCCTGGCGATGGATGAAAGTTGCTCGCCGCGTGGAGTGCAAACGTCCAAGAGTTATGGACCGAACCGTAGCGGGTTCATGCCGTGGGACGGAGGGCGCACCGGGGCCGCACTGACCTATCCCCTTTCCAGCCATCACTTCATGCTAGGCGCACTTTGTTATGGAAAGCACCGCCTTCTCTCGCTCACTCCGTCGCTCCCTCTCTCCCTCTCTCTCTCTCTCTCTCTCTCTCTCTCTCTCTCTCTCTCTCTCTCTCTCTCTCTCTCTCTCTCTCTCTCTCTCTCTCTCTCTCTCTCTCTCTCTCTCTCTCTCTTGCACGGCCTCTTGGCCGCCCACTACTGTGATGGATTGCAGTGTTCGGCGTCGCCGTCGACGTCGCGGTTGGCGCGTTGACAGACGGACTAATTTCTCATGCGATGTGCGGAGGAAAAATCGTTTTTTTTTAAAGCGTATATTTCGTTGCCAAGCGATGAACGCTGTCTGAATGCGGCGGAGGAATCGCTCATTTCGCGGTGAGTCGTCCCTCAAAGTCCTGTCATCAACTCCCCCCCCCCCCCTCCCACCCCTAAGTACTGTGATCATGCCCCCTTCCCCTCGTGGCGTCGAGCAATCAGTCCCGGGGTCGCGTCGCGCCTTTCAAAGTTAACAAACTCGGATTTGTCGCGTTATTAATAACGTCGGCTGCGCGTGCGCAATGTTTCGCACTCGGCGACGGTCGCCGCCATCTTGTGCCCGATCGACGCGTCCTAATTGCTTCCTTTCACGTCGTCGTCGTCGTCGTCGTCGTCGTCGAGGAGGACGGACATCGAGTGGGTGAGGCGACCGTAGAAAGTATAGAGGTGGTCGAGTGTTATGCGGAGGAGGAGGGATGGGGGAAGGATTCGTCAAAAACGCTTTCATCTGCCGGTCTCGACTACCCTGACTTTCCCCGAGTTGCCCCGACTTGCCTCGACTTTCCCCGAGTTGCCCCGACTTGCCTCGACTTGCTCCGAGTTGCCCCGACTTGCCCGAGTTTCCCCGACAGAGCGATAAAGTCCGGCCAGCGGGATTTTTGGAAGATTGGCGAGGGGGGTGGGGGAGGCAAATTGAGAATTACGAGCGACGGCGAAATGGCAAACTAAGTCCTCGCGGACTTAAACTTAAAGCATCTGGATCACGTTAAAGTCTGGGCGCGAGTGTGTTAATTATCCCACCAGCGCGGGGGGTGGGAGAGGGGGGGGGGGGAAGGGGGTGACGTCAAAAAGAAATAAAGAAAACAATCTTTTCCTCGTTTCATGCGCAGCGTGAAAAGTTTCGAACTGGCGTAACTTGCGGCGAGTGAGTGAGTGAGTGAGAGAGAGAGAGAGAGAGAGAGAGAGAGAGAGAGAGAGAGAGAGAGAGAGAGAGAGAGAGAGAGAGAGAGAGAGAGAGAGAGAGAGAGAGAGAGAGAGAGAGAGAGAGAGAGAGAGAGAGAGAGACTGAGACAGAGAGGGTGTAAAGAGACAGTTTTATTTGACAAACTTAATACCTACTTTCGCATCGCGCGTGGGATTTTCGTGTGAAAAGTTTGCCTGCTAATAGTTAACTCGCGCGAAGGACATTCGTCAAGGTCGCGGCAAGCGACGTCGCGATCGGCGCACGCGCACGACGTTCCATGCATGCGTGTTAGTCCAGCCATTGGAGGCCACAAAAAATCTCGAGGGAAAACATCAGCGGCGAAGCACGTTGAAAAAATAATTATGTACCGAACCTTTTACCACAGATATAAGGTTACCCAAATTTTCCACTCCCATACTAAAGCAACTACGCAAAAACCCTCCGCCCGCAATCATAGTTTCGCTGGCAGTCAAGGGATGGAGCCACTGTTTGTTTTTATGTCACCTGAAAGCAAGGTCCCTTGATTTCAATTGACCTTGTGCCATGGCCTGGTAGATAATATTTTTAATTTATGATTTATTTTGCCGTAGCCATAGCTAGGCGTTGAATCGAAACCCATGCTTCAATTGAAAGTCGAAAGTAAATGACAAATCCTTCGAAATGAAGTCCCGACGAAACACTCTTATCAGCGAGGCTAGGTCCCTTACGCTACACCCCAGCCCGTCGGTCGTTACTGAGTAGGCGTCGGCGTCGGCGTCGGCGTCGGCGTCGGCGTCGGCGTCGGCGTCGGCGTCGGCGTCGGTGTCGGCATCGACAACAGCGTCGCGGGCGTCGCACGTAGCGGCGCGGACAACGTCGCGGCTAACTAGGCAGTAACGCGCGACGTGACATCACTGCTAGATCATCGCCCCCCTCCCCCCCCCCCCCACCCAGACCCATAGGGACGCCGCCGTAAGACCAAGACAGTTGTCATGCCGACGCTCAAGAAACTCGGGCGGCACCATGTCCCGCTCGGCGAGGAATACGTTCATGTGACGTCGAAAGCTCGCGAACGCTCGCGACGCGGATGAACTTTTTCGGCGCGGACGAGACAGAATGTTTTTTGGGGGCTGGGCGTCGGTCTTGAGCTGTGCCCGCCGACTTAATCCAATTTGGTCGCCTGGTGTGTATGTGCCAGTGGCTTTGCGGAGTCCACTATGCCGAGCGTTCTAGTTTGCCAGGGTGACGATGGAGACACTTTTGTTATTCACAACACGCCCGCATCCAGCGGCCTGTTACGAAACATTTCCGTGTGCAATTTTCGCGTCGGTATTTGAAATTTCAATTTGAAATTTAGATTCATTTTTTTCTTTTCGATTTTATACATGAGTAATGTATTAAAAAAAAAAAAAAAAAAAAAATATATATATATATATATATATATATATATATAAGTACAGGAATGATATAAGGTAAAGTTTGTGTTTGGGCTGCAATAGAATAGATAACACAAATTTACATAAATTAGAATTTCTTACTTATGACGTATTATAAATTTCTACCATTCTTGCAAAGGCATTTTTTATTTTCTTTCTTGCGTTGAGTTTTTGGGGTAGGATGCTATAATATTTTTGAGCTAAAAATTATTCTCGAGTTGTTGCTGTTCGTTGCATCGCGCCAAGTCGCAATGTTTTGAACGTTAGTTTAATTGTCTCGACGCTCAAGACGCTCAACTCGACGCCGGATAAGTGATTAATATTCGGCGGACGGAAAACCAATTAGCAAGCACCGTACGAGCGCGCGTACTTACAAATTGCAATTGTGTGCATAATTGCATCGTGCACTTTGTTCGCCGAGCATCTTGTCTTGGGTCCGCGTCGCGAGGAAATTACTTTGTTCCAGTTTAGCAGCGTGTTTCTATTTACGTGTAAATAGTTCGCTGGAAATGAATTTTCAATACTCATCAAAGATTCCTTGGGAAAAACAGCAGAGCGCTGCAGGCTGTTAGTCCGAGCGCTTTGTGGGTGCAGGGGAAGCTGCGAGCATCAACACGGCCGTGTGCGCAGCGCAGTGACGCAGTGCACAGCAAACACTTATTGCACAAGTGCATTGCAGCAATTACAGGAGCGTGACCATTATTTTGTCTTCCCTCGCTGGCTGGAAACAGAGAGAGAGAGAAAGAGAGGCTTTGAACGCATCGGATCGATGGCCCTTCGTTCGGCTATATATTTAATTTACTCAGATGGTCCATGTTAACGTTGAAATTGGCTACGCTATAAAAAATCAGGAAAGTTAACGCGCAAATGGATTCCAGCATTCCCCTAACCATAAAAGAAAACGAGAGATACGAAATCAATTTTGGAATGATGCCTACCCTGTTATCACAACTGTCTCACTCACTTCCGATCATTGCTACAAACATTACTCTCTCACTTTCCTTATTGTGCGTCATTTACTCCACGTACAGCTACAAGATTTGTTTCTGACGTAGTCATTGCTCTTTATGATTGATCTAAAAGTAGTAGATTTACGGCTCGACGCTAGCCCCTCGAGGTAGCTTTCATTCACAGGGCAAAACGCCCCTCCCCATGTCGCCAGCCTCCCCGCAGGCAATCAACGCCAACCCCAAAGTGTCGAACGCGTCACGTCGAGAGAGGCGTTGCCCTCCCTTTGCGAAGGTGCTGCAGTCGCGTCCTCTGCTTTGCTTAATCAGAGAAAATGGGGATACTGACAAGGGCAAACATTTCCCGCTGTCGGGCGGGCGGCGTTTCCTCCTCTCGAGGCGTGCGGACGACGTCGTCGTCGAGAACGCGGGTGGGTGGGGGAGAAATGTCGACTACCCCATGTACGTGTCGTGGCTCTTCCGGTTTCCGGTCGGCGGTGACGTCGGTGGAAATTCACGTCTCTCCGTCGGCGTCGGCGTTGGCGTCGGCGTCGGGAGCGTTTCGTAAGGACGCCGTTGTGCGGTGGAGATAAGGATTAGTAAGAGCCGAAATGACATGGCTTCTTTTCGGGGAAAACTAGTTCCCTTTACCATTTGGTTATAACCTTTATTTAAATACACTCAGCAGGGAGTTCTTACATAATATAGAACTCCAAGAAAACCTATTACCTGCACACAGTTTCCTAAATATTACAGGAATATTACATATCTCTAAGACTCATGTCAATTTTTCCTATCTTTATAGTTTAATCAGTTATACCTCATTAAATTAGCATTCGAAAATCCAGTTTGAAATATGTTTTTTAATTCTCGAAAATGATGTTCACAAGCGATTAGCCATGCTGCTGACAATTTGTCATTTTTGTTCCCTCTTTTGCCATTCCCTCGTCCATGCGACGCTTAAGCCACAGCCGACCCTGGATTTCCAGGACCGATTCCCGGCGCTTCGAACGACATTCGGGACGACCGGTACCGATTCCCGGCACACAATGAGAATAATCTCGCCGCGGCAATTCGAATCCATTACGTCCATTGGGTCGCTCTCCTGCTCACACAATCGCGTTCAGAAGATGAATGTTTAATCGGCGTCACACTAAACGCGCTGACCAATCGGCTGATTGAAATTAATCAAAGAGAATAAATCGGAATCGGGTTCGAATAATATGTCACATTACGTTTTAGGATACAGCAGTTATTGCATGCAGTGTATACCTATGTATGTATGTTCCTGTGTATGTTCCATCGCAAGGTACAAATCGAATGATTGTGTGCTGCTAACGCCGCAAAGCGGATTCGACTCGCGCGCTCCTGGTGGGGAATTAGCGAGAGTTCAGTTCGCATCCACACACACGCGGGGGCTGTATGTGCACTGTGGGGGGGGGGGGGGGGGGTAAACGCCCCCCCCCCCCCCCGCGAACGTAGGAGTCCGTCACAGACTGCGGACAAGCTCTCTTGTCTTGTCGCAATACTATCTGGTGCTAAAATATTGAACTGCCAATTAGCCATGGCCAAGGGGTTTAGAACTATGGAGCATTCACATTTTTCTGAAGTGAATAAAATATTTAATAAACATGAGACCAATTGCGTGATATTACCTATCAATTTGTAGAGGATTTGGCGCACTACCAGAGCCCCTTGGGTGCGTTTGTTTCCCAAATCTCTAAACGACACACATGAAATACACTGCAAGGCTTTGATTTCGAATGAAAAGGCAGATTCGATAAGTCCACTCGCTAATATTTTGGAATTCTCCATTGATCACAGCCTTCTGTAGCAACACTGGAGAAATAAGAGCCATTATAAAAAATCATTGATGAGGCCCTGGTTGTATTGTGTGCTGGGGCTAGAATTGTACAGTTTATCGGCTATACTTTTGGCGTCGAACGCACAGGACGATTTGAGCAGGAATCAATCATGCAGTGCGGCCAAACTTCGACAACATCACATTATGCCGACGCTCGTTTCACGAGATGGCCCAATACACAGGCCTCTTAGGCCCGAGGGCCGAGCGAGCTACAGGGAACCCTTCAATTACCGCATACGTGACCACCAAATCGTAGACAATACGTAGTACCTGTAGCACCAAGTCCGGCGCGTCACGATTGAAAATAAAAGTGTGCTGCGCTGCTCAACAGGTAATCAGGCGCTAACCACCTCGGTGCTCGCTTCTCTGTTACAGTCGCCGCGTACGGCGCAGGCGCAGGCGCAGGCCGCTACTCCGGGGGCGAGGTGTTCACGGCCATGTAATCGGAGGACGCCGTCGTCGACCCGGCGACCTGCGTGAACGGCGACCCGACAACTGCATGGAGGTGACATCGCAACAAGCGACGTCGTCTCTGCGATTTCCGCGTCGGCACCGACCGTTTAGGACGTTGTGCCCGAAGACATACCCGATTTGTGGGTCTCACCATGCGGTTTCGTGCGACGAAAACAGTTCCTCAAAAATGTGAACAGTCTTTTCTTCTTGGTTGACGAGTTCGTCGTGCCTAGCGACAAATTTATCGTTTCCCAATTGACTATTGATCCCTTTATCGGGGACATGCAGCTCCTTATCAACGCTCAGCCGTTCAGTATTTAGAGTCAGTGAAACGCACCCACTAAAGACTAAAGAGGCGACGATCGGCCAGTGCCGAGCACCTCCTCGAGGGTCCACGTCGAGCTGTGTGGACGTCATCGTCCGAGCCAAGAACGCGCGACTAATGCGTCTGATTAGTTTATTGCCGACACACCAGAGGCGCTGGCCTGGCAGAGGCGATTGTGACCGCCGCGCAAAGTGGCTGAAAGAAAAGACGCTGGCTCGCCTGCGCCCAACGAACACAAAAGCTGTGAACAGCTGACAGCAGCCGCCGCCGAGATGATTGCAGTTGCCACTCGGCAATGGCCACAGGCGAGTCATGTGTACGATTTGTCAAGGGGCTAAACAAGTGAACGTTATTTCCCGACACAGCGACGCGGTCGCCTGTTATTATTTCTTCCGCCCTCCCTGCCCTCCGACCCTCCACCCACCGATCAACACAACAGGAGGACCTCGTACAGTGCCGCGCTAAAAATGAAACTTTGTGCAATAAAAAGCTGAGAAGCTGCGCGGGAATTATTATTTTCGAAACGAACGTATAAGAGACTTGGATTGTGATTTTAAAATAATCAAACAGCTGAGAGTGAGCGAGCCAGCGTTGGTATCGTGTGCGCGCTGGATGGAACGGTGTACAACGTCGATATTCCGTGGTCTATACTTGGCGGTGCCTGCATTATTATCCACTCTGTTCATCTGCATCATTCCATTGTGTAATAGTTTTTTGTCCAGGCGACATTTTGGTCGCAGCGATTTCTCAATGACATTCCATTTTATAGACTAACAGTGGCGAGTCGGCTCAAGTCATGTGTGCATGTCATGGGGCCTATGCAGGCCGTTGTTTCGCTGGCGGCTCGGCAAAACGAGAAAGAAACGTAACTGCGAATCAGAATGCTCCGAAAAATTGTTGGCTTCCATTTTTGTATTACTTCTATTATACATGATCCCGCCTGATATCGTTCCTATGAAACATTTTTTGCATTCCGTCTCCCGGAACTGGTTACGTTACTATGAAAAAATAGACACAAGCAAGATAAGCCATTATAGTTTCATCTGTATATCCACTCATGGGGTATTGTCAGTTTACACAGTTTGTGTGTTCGCAATGCAGAGGGTAAAAGCAGTCTAGAAATCTGTAAACTGCTCTCGGCGACATGACAAAAATTGGCAGAAAATATTTTATGCAGCCAAACAGACAAAAGGATACATCCGTCAAGAAGCAAACGAAAGTTTGTATCCCAACAAAGTATCTTTTTGCGTTTGTGAAATCCGCATCTTTCTTGAGTAGTGTACCCATTGTGAGAATAGACAGACAAGCGCAATATAACCACAGACCAGTCATGCTTGGTTATTACGTCAGCGGCAACCATGAGCATTGGAAATTATTGTGCTACATGGTTTCACAGTTACCCCGCCGCCATACACAGTCTGCAGCGACGCTCCCCACTGCACTATAGGCAACGGTAAACAATGGCGATTGCTGGACTCGAAAGAATTTATTTTCATGAAATTCACAATGATAAAACAGTAGTGTAAAATGTAGATGAGACATGTACATAAAAACACACAAATGGCAGTGGTGGTTACACGTATATATAAATAAAAATATGAACGCAAAAAGTAATTTGCACAACTCTGTGATGTTGGCGAAGTGAGGAAGTTAAAAAATGAGCTTATTATGATTATTATTATTATGATTATCTATTGTAACTTTTAATAATATATTCTCATGAAATTGCCGTGTTTTCGCCAAATATAAAACAACTTGTTATCCTGTCTAAAATATAACTGTATAGGTATCGAAACCTGTTGACGCCCCATTTCATACGCAAGCGTCATCCCAGCCACACGGAAATACATTTTAAGGAGCTGCCAAGATTTCCGTTGGTTAGTGCTTTTTTGAATAGAGATTTTCATGTGTGACAAATTCACTCGAAAGTTTGACATATCAATTCCCCCCGGACGCAAAGTCCATCTCCATCCGCTTTGTTCGCTGCCATCTAATAATGTCACACTTTAAACACTTCAACTAATTAAATACTCTTTCGATCAGCCGTATGTCCAGTTCATTACTTATTATGAATAAATGTTTCAAACGGAAAAAAAACTTAATCCCCCTTGTATTCCATCATGTCTGTCTCAATTTTTTGGAATCCGAACCGTTGTACATACCTATATAACTGCAGTGTGTACATTTTTGGGTCATGATCATGTTTGTATATTTAACAAATACTATAATATATTAGCCAATACATATATTAAAACAAAAAACAACAACCTAGTCACTATTATATAATAAATACATTGAATGATATAAACCTAAACCGATGTATATGTATATATCGACATTGTTCGTGTGTATAAATAAATTTATAGTTATTTCATTCTCTACTGGAATAATTTTGTTTGTGTTCTTGTTTGTTCGTATATATAACCATTAAACTAACCCACGATATTATCCATGGCCATTACTTTTAACGAGATCCCGTTGGTAAATATCACGCTCCCGAAATCCCGATTCCCATCAATATCGCCGCAGTCGTCGACAGCGAGTGCAAAGGCAATACGACTTGGGTGCGTGCCGACGCCACGAGGTGCGTGAGTTTACGCACTTTAACGCATATCTGGAGGCGCCGACACGCAGTCGTCCACCAGAGTTAAACCGGCTGACATGACGGACGCCGCGGCGTCGACGGAGTCCCGGCTCCTCCACCGCACCACGCTCAAGGGGACAAGGGTCGTTCTTATCTGCAAATAACATTTCTAAAGATTGTGCTAGGAAGGATTTTGGGCACGGGGCTCACGTGTGACTGACGCAAAGTCAGGATTTGAATATGCTGAAAATTAGGCTGCTTTGGTTTATTATAATAATTAGTGATTTCAATTCCTTGTACCTACATAGAGCAATTAAGGTATGAACGACGACAAACGGTATGTAAGATTTGTCTCCATGCTCCTACATGTTATTACAATATGTACTAAGAGTGTTTTGTTTAGAAAAATGGAAATAAATGAACTATTACAATTACAACATCACGTTTGGTAAAATAAAATTTCCCATCAACATTTTAAATTTAAATTTATTGTCAATTGTCAAAGGTACATATAACTGAATTGGTTAAATATTTAAAAAAATAAAACAAACTTTTAAGAGAGACTTACTGCTTTAATAGACGTTATATAAGGATTGAAATCCTCAACCTCGTTGATGGACTTTTTTTCTAAGCATTAAGCTGCACCCAAGCTGAAAAATGGCACACCAATGATCATCTTCATGCCCAGAACATAAGAGCGACTGATTTATTCAAAGCTGATAATATAAACATCAGGAACATTTGCAGGCGGGAACATGTAATTTTAAGCGGTAAATGCAGCTGCTGCGGTGAATCCCGGCACCTCCATCGTCGCCGAACAGACTGGACGTTAACGATGAGTGACAGTTTAGTCTTATTTTTCAGTTTTCATTGTTATTTTTTTCGGTCGCACTGATTTTTCATCATCCGTATCACCTCCCTATCTATCACAGAGATGATGTTATACACAGTCCATGCATAATCATTTGAATGTGTTGCATTTGTTTGAAAATGGTTGACATTTATGATTTTTGACAAAAATATTATTCATTTTCCTCGAAAACCTGTGTTATATTTTGTCAACAATTCGCGTATTGTATATTATCCCTATAACAAAGTGTGGTTTATCATGCTTATGGTTTCAGCTACCCCGAGCTGATGCTAAAATCATAATAATGTGCATCAAGGGATAGAATTGCAGTTAGTGTTGGAGTCATTAATTGCAAAACCACGTGATTAGATCCATGGCGTCATACTGATTTGAGTTTTGAATTTTTAAACTCCAATCCGCCGTGCGCGTCAAACCGTGACGGCAATACGAATAACTAACACCTAATTATCGGTGCATATTAATCAACAAATATAACGCGTCTATATCCCCATGGCAACGAATGACATTTTCCGCTGGCCGAATATATCATTTCCCGATGTTAATTCGCTCGGATAATTTAGATAGATGCTAGGTCACTATATACTAAGGCTTCGCGAACGCAATTTGTGTTGCGTTGAAGATGAGCGTAGGTATAGCAGTTTGTGTATAACAGATAATAAGGTGCAGGCAGAAGGCCTCTGAAAACCATGCAGCACCAAGCCTGACCATTGCCTTCTCGAAAATTCTGATCACTTGAAAATGTAGACGGATTCTGACGTTACCTTGTTTCTCTTCGAGCTTCCAGATAGCAAAAAAATGCAGACAAACTTCAAGTCAACAAAGCTTGGTCACCAAGATGACGAAGGAAATTGATTCAGGCGTCAAAAAGTACCGAAAATCACGAAAAAACAATACAAAAATGCTAATAAAGACCAATTGGAAAGACCTACCGACCTACGATTTGCAGGCATGATAAATATGTATAAGGCCAACATGTTTAGAAGTTTTTGTGAAGTTATGTTAAAAACTTAGAAATTTACAGTGGTTCAAAATTTTGAAAAAATCGAAAAATGTAGTAAAAATGTATTTATTAAAAATAATCTGAACCGATCTTTTCCAAAAACGCAGGGGGTCTAAGTTGAGAACAAAGGTAGGTCCTCTGAAATTTTCATCTAAATCAGTTCAGGCGTTTGGTCTGTAGAGCGCGCGCAAACAAAAAAAAAAAAAACATACACAAGTGACTTTTTTTTGGGGGTAGTGAAATTGAAGATTTCGCTCCGCTTGCTTCGCTCGCTACGCTCATCAATAATGTGATGTCGCCGTGCTAAGTACCACTAGGGCGAACGCAATTTGTGTTGCGTTGAAGATGAGCGTAGCGGTTTGTATTTAGCGCATACAAAAATTGAGGCAAAAGCCTATGAAAATCATGGAGCAGCAGGCCGGGCCATTGCTTTCTCCAACATTCTGATCACTTGAAATCGTAAACGATTCTGACCTTTCTTTGTTTCTGTCTGAGTTGAGCTGATTTTGTTCAGAAGGTCTACAACGACAATCCATCCACACACAGACACAGACAAAACAGGATACAAATGAAATAATGTTTAATATTAAAATATAATGATAGTTTTATTCAACATAAAAAAAGGTTTAAACAACAAAGTAACGTATGTTCACAAAAAGCATGCCGAATTTCCACATCACCTTATCATGCAATATGAAGGAGGTATCGACTTTGACGCACTATTACCATTTTTTTACGTGGATGTTTCCCCTATAATATGTCTCACGATCTTTGGTCAGCAACACACCAATGTCTTACAATGTTTTATTAGCTGTCAAGTGCCCCGAGGCGCTGCCAAATGAACCTGAGACGTACTATATAGGCATACGCTCTACCACGGACTTACCTTTAGGCTGGCCGCTCGGCCTGCTCATAGCGACATGCGCTTGCCGAGCCTCCTCCAGTCTCCGCGAGACGTACCATATTATGGGAATACGCTTTACGACGACCTTGCATCTAAGCTGGCCGCTCGGTCTGCTTATAGCGACATTGTCGCTTGCCGAACCTCCTCCAGCTTCCGTAGCTGCAAACTCTTCGAGAGATGAAGTTGGCTAATTCTCTCGAAGGGAAACGGAGGGTTAATCATTAGGTCCTTGAGGGCCCTCACACGTGACAAACCCACAAAACTCATGCCGGTGGCGAACTCCTTAGTCCCGAGACTTAAGATTGCTGAGTCCAAGGTCATCCCCTGGCACCTGTGAATGGTGACAGCCCACGATAGCTGGAGGGGGAACTGCACTCGGGTGCATTTCGTCTCCTTTTCGGTCCAAGCGCGTGCCATAGGGCAGATGGGGAGTACCTGGGGATAGTGGAACGATGGCCCGGTGTATCGGTCGAACTTTACCAGCACACACAGCGGTTGGTCGAATGGTGGTCTGGTGTGTGGAGAATAAATTATTTCCTCGACCGTTCCCGTGGCCCCATTTACTAGGCCGTGTGACGTCCACAAGTTTGTTCGCAGCATCACGCGGCTGCCCCGGGACAGGTAGATGGTGGTCTGCAGCCCCTGCGCAGCATCCTCTGTGCCTTGCGCAGCCTTGCCACAGTTGTGTAAGGCGGAGATCTTTGCCACGGGACGGCCAAGTTCAGTAAGACGTTGTATATTGTGCCCTTGAACAGTTTCTTTAGTAGGAGCAAGGTACAGCGAATTAGTAAACTGAGATTGCTCATCATCGCTTAATGATGCGCGAAAGCGCGTGGAGAGCAAGTCCCAGTCCTCGTGGGTCGAGCACCCATTGCTCAGCCTCCCGATAAGATCTCTGAAGCGCGCCTGCTCCGGGTTGTCGCCAGCTTGACGCTGCACTATAGAGAGTGTGTGGCAGTGGCTGAAAGTATTGTAAGCCAACATGCCGTCGTTAGTCAATCCATAATTGCAGGTATGGTCGGTGAATAGTGGTCGATCACACACAGGCGGCAGTTGTCTGATGTCGCCGAACAGGTATACAAACAGGTTGCCAAAAGGATGTACAGCGTCAGTGGGCTTTGCCTGTCGAGTTCACTTGTCAATCATGGCAAGCAGCGAGACACCGATCATTGAGTACTCATCAATGAGGAGGAACGACACTGGCTGCATTTTTATCTGAAATTCTCTCTCACTTTTTCCGGTGAGATCGCGGAATTTAGCGGCTTTCGTGCCGATGTGAAGAGCGGAATGGATTGTGGAACCGTTGATATTAAAGGCAGCTACCCCAGTCGGAGCCAACAAAAGGAAGCTGCCCTCTCCCAGCTCTGCACACATCATTGCCGTCATTGCCTTTATGACTGTACTCTTCCCTGTCCCCGCCGTTCCCTGGACAATCAGTCTGCGGACTGCCGTGTATTCAGATTGCTTTTTGACATCCTCGATTTGAACTGCGAGGAGATCAAGAACCCGCTGCTGTTCGGCGCTGAGCGTCAGTGGCGTAGGTCCGTCCTCGACGACATCCGTGGCAACCTTCCTGACATCGGTCAGAAAGCTGGACTCTCCCGCGATGTTCGGGTAGTTGTTGTATGATGCGGTCCAGGCGAACGACGTGTCGAACTCCCTCGTGCCGATTTCGCATTGGACCGCCCTGTCATTCGGCCCCATGCCGGCCACGACCATCCACTCTTCCTGTGCCCTGTCGGGCTCGGGCTCTTCACACTCTTCGTCCTCGTCCTCCTCGTCGGGTATTTCTGGCTAACAACAGCTGGAGTCCTCCTAGCTACCCAACGACCTCTCCAGCTGAACTTGGACGCCGTGTCGAAAAGGGACATTTCGCGCATCGATTCTGGACGAGTGGGGTACATATACTCGAGCTTCTTGTTGGCGCTGTCGACGGGCTCACCTTCAGTGGCAAGAGGCACCCACTGGTCGCCGCCAACAATCAACGACACGAACGCCCGGCTCGATTGGTAGAGCGGGTAGCCCATGAGAAGATGACAGCACTCTTGTGCCGAAATGTCGCGCTCTGCGAGTGACTCAATAATCAGTTTTTGCACTGCAAGCTTGGCAGGATCGTTTGCATTAGTTTTTGTTGTTAGAATATTGTTAAACATGTCAGCAAACGATTTGGACTGCGGCTCGCTTTTCGCAGCGTACTTGGCGATGTACTCCATGACAGCGTGCCTCGACATGACTGCCTGGATGTCCAGATTAGCCCGCCATGACCGAATGATGGACTCATTATACCTATTTAATAGGGAGTCATCGCGTTTCGTCTCCAAGGTCAGAATGTCTTCGTCATTTTTGGTAAGAGTGGTTGCTGCGCACATAGGAAAAGGAAATTTAAAACGACAATGGAGTTCTCGAGAGTTTTTTTTCCTACGTAGACAGTAACCCTCGGTGCAACGGGTGTGTCGCTGGACTTTGTTGAGCAGTTCACGGAGAACTTGATCTTTGTCTTCCACATCGCTAACCCTTAATTGACAAGGATGGACGACAGCTGGGGGTTCGTTGTTTCCTGGATTTACAGTAGATACAAGATGGTCAAAGTACAACGTTGCCCGAGTCACTTCGTCAGCATTTGTGAACTCAAGCGTATCCACGTCCGGGGCTCCCTCTAGCCAGAGCAGCCCGTGGACATGACTGTTCCCGCGATGCTGCCACTCATAGCGGAACCAGCTGTCACGCACTTGGAAAGCGGGACCGAGAACGTTCTGGATGTAAAATCCCGCCCGCTCTTGGAAAAACCAAGCGACAACAAGTGGATTCTCGCACAATAGTTGCCGACGCCGATTGGCCGCGATTTGGGGCAACATGTCGTCCAGACGTTCGTAGGGAGCGAGGATCGCGTATAACTCCGGCCAGTGTAAATCGGCGGCACTCAGGGTGAAGAACACCGTCGGCACGCCAATAAATTCGACCATATCTTTAAGCTCAGCGCAACGCTTAAACCAATATGATTTAGTTATGCGGAGTGACGATGCATAGAACATAACCTTATTGGCAATATTAGGATTTATTGCCAGGATGTCCTTCAATTGGCCGGCTGTCCTTCCATTAGGTCAATCTTTTTAACCAAAATGTTGCCCTGACTGATAGCGTTCCAACGCATCACCGAATTGAGCGCAAAGAACCGGAAGCGACTGTCCTTAGCGAAGCGACCATCGTGGAATTGCATGAGGAACTGAAAGTACTGCGTGTGCTTGATCTGCGTTGGTCGAGAAGTGTCCCTCAGGTCTGCGAGTCCTTTTGGGAAGAGTGTGGGGAAGGCTTGCGCGATGTACCCCTCGGTGGTAAACTCATTAACAGGAACATTTGAGACCGTGGGCCATGGAACGGTGCCTTGCTGAAGAGCGCTGTCGATCCGATCTTGTTGGTTGATGGGGGTTACTTGCGGAACGTTGGTATGTTCGAGAACCCCACCGTCGTCGCCGTCGTCTCCCTCGACCTCAATGAACTCAAGGTCGCCATACACATTCCCATCTTCTGGCAATAGGGCAAGAGCTTGTTCGTCAATGGAAATGTCAGCATAGAATCGGTTGTTATTTTTAAGCCAAAGTAGAGCACGACGAAGGCGACGAGAACACACATTGAAGTCGGCGATGTTGTCTGAATGAGAAGATGTGCGCCGAACTACCACAACGGAGGTCAACGAATTCAAAGATTTTGGAAGACTTGACGCAAATTCCGAAACGTTTTGGGGAAAGTTGATCACATTTCCACTGTACGCAAACTGCTGCCCTTTTACACGGTAAACGGACACAACAGGGTGGATCCGCGCGATGAGGAGAGTTTCGATCATCGACAAGCCTATCAACTCATCCGGTACAGCACCGGGATCCATATGGTTAACAGAAGAAAACATGTCCACGTTTCGTTTGCACGAGTTGCATAATCCTGGTGTACTTAGTTTGAGACCAGGGAACTTTCTTTTGCAATTTCGACAACATACCCATTGTAACCCTCCCATGTGTCCCCAAAAAGCTCCACTTTGGACTGAGGTACGGACCCTGGTAAAAGACACGCATGACTATCGATTCTAATGGGTTGGGTGTTACGAACTTCGGCCATTCGCGAGCGATTCCCCGACCTCCTCGATGCAGTTTGGTTTGGAGACTCATTCTGGCGGGTCTCGGTCTCCCGTTGCAGGCTTTCCGCTCTCCTCGCCGTCGCCTCAGCAAGGGTTTCGTTGTGCCGAGCTTCTGTGACAGCTCGAAGACTGCTCGCTCTCCTCGCTGTCGCCTCAGCAAGAGTTTCGTTGTGCCGAGCTTCTGTGACAGCTCGAAGACTGCTCGCTCTCCTCGCCGTCGTCTCAGCAAGGGTTTCGTTGCGATTAGCTTCTGTCACAGCAAGGAGACTGCGCGCTCTCCTCGCCGTCGTCTCAGCAAGGGTTTCGTTGCGATTAGCTTCTGTCACAGCTAGAAGACATCTCGCTCTTCTCGCCGTCGTCTCAGCATAAGTTTCGTTGCGGTTAGCTTCTGTCACAGCTAGAAGACTGCTTGCTCTCCTGGTACTCTTCTCAGCAAGGGTTTCGTTTTGACGGTGGCACCTTGTTCTCTTCAGATTTGTCTCCAGTCTCTGGGTAATATCGGCCTCTGTCTCGGCTGCTCGTGCAGCAGTTGTTCGTCGTCGATTTAAATTCAGTCTCTGCGCAAGCGCCTCTTCATTTTCTCTCGCCCTGACTCTCAGCATTCGGGCCGCACTGTCGCTGAGCCTTACTTCCCTAGTCTCGGTACTTTCGTTCGCTCGGCACTCTTGGTCTCGAGTAGCCGCAGCTTTCTTTTTTCCCCGCTGAGATATCTTGCGTGGCATTGTCAAGAAAAAAATTATTTCAGGGAACGTGAAGTGCACTCCGTCAAATCTCGAGAGAGAGTCAAAATGTTGTCGATTGTTCTCGCCATAAAACGCATTTTTGTATTGTTCAGTGTTCACCAATTGTTTTCTACGAACATTATTTTCAAATTATTTATTGGGCTTACTTGATTCTAATATGAAATTTGAACCGGGGTCTTTCTTGGTTTTGAGTTTGATGTGGTTTTCGGTTTTGCTCAAACACACATACATAAGTGCATATATTAAAAAAACAAGCAGGAGCTCCGCTCCTGCTTGTTTTTTTTAGGTTTAGGAGTTAAGACAATTTTGCACTAGTTGAATATACCTATCAGTTACATGATATATGTGGTTAGAGGATGAGGTGTAGATATAATATAATTTGACTAAAGTCAAATTATGTAAGCTTAAGCTCATTCAATTGTTTATCGTTAGGGATGCGAACCCTTCCTGGATCCTGAATCGGACCTGATATTATAATTCTCTTAGAACCGGAATCAGGGCTGCGAACGTTATTTGAGTATAATAATCATGATTTGTTCGGTAGGTAGGTAGGTACTATAACAGTTCCAAATACTTTTTATGTAGGTAGGTAGGTACACTTCTGGAATCAGAAACTGCGCCCGCAAAATTTTACAAGTCCCGACGTATGGGCTTGGCGGAAAAACAGTGTAGTTTAAAACTGGTTAGGGCTCTATGAAAGACCCACACCACATCCCAACAAAAACGTGGTCGATCCAAAAGGTAGAGAGAGGCTTATCTTGATCCAGCCCATTACTATAGTTGGGATCGATCTGCTTCATCGAATAGGCAAATAAAACAATAGCCGCGAAATATTTTCCGCATCGGAATAATATGATGATACTAATTAAATTATGTGGTTAACCATTGTTAAAATGCGAAAATGACAGTCCAGCCAATTAATCATCCCGTTCTTGTTATCCACGACCTGCCTGGGAGAGCATGGCCAGCAAAAAGGTAGGGTCTCGGTACGATTGACTACCTTGATTGAGAGATAACAGAAGCAATTTCATAAAGCACTTAAGATTGCTTTGCGACAGCTAGTTTTTTTTCAAATAACGGAAATATGATGCTCACATATTGTTGGGAGTTAAGAATAGACGTTAGAAGTTTTTAAAATTTAATTATATCTCCAAAATTACGCATTTTAGAATATTGCTATACTGGTGGCCTGCAAATTGATGAAGGATAACGATTAGCTGTGGTGTGGAACAAAAATAAATGCTCAAAACAAATAAATCTTAGACATATCTGTGTATAATCGCAATTAGTATATTTTTCTTCCATATTACCATTGGTATAATAATTTTAAGCGTAACCATGATTCCCATTGTTAAAAAGTAACAAAATGAAACACAACAAGTAAACTGAATAATAATAAGACATTTGCTCTCGCAACAAAATAGGCAACAAAGAAAAAAATAACAAATCTCGGGCTAGTAGCCGGTCCAGCCGCCCTCGTACTCCAGGACTTTGGCCAATCGCCGAGGCATCGACTCGGTCAAAGCCCGGATGTAGCGCTCGCTACCCGTCACGTCCAGCCAGGCGGCCTCGACGGCGTCCCAGAGCTCGTCTCGGTCCGCGGGCGGCTCCCAGTCCTCCTTCATGGAGCGGACCACCTCGGCCCACACGTTCTCTATAGGGCTGAGGTCGCAGCCCCTCGGTATCCAATCCACCAAATGGATGTCCTGTTGCGTCGCCAGCCACTCCTGGACCACGCCAGCAAAGTGGACGGGGCTGTGATCCTGAAATAAAATAGACGCATTTCAAATCGCTATTTTTATTTCATCACTACAAATCGCGTATAGCTTTACTCGCAAAAGAATGCTTACCTGCTGGAAAGATATGGGCCCATCGGGGTACAACACCCGCACCGAGGGCACCATGACGTCCCTCAGGATGTCCCGGTATTGCTCCCCGGTGAGGTACCCTTCGACGCGCCATAGTGCCCCCCCTCCGGCCGCGGACATCCACCCCCAGACGCACACAGAGAAGCGTCCACTCTTCTGCCGCTGGTGGACGTATTTCGGGTCGAATCGGCTGTTATTCGGCCTGTAAACGATCTGGGGGCCGTCGTTCGAAGAGGAAAACGTCTTCTCGTCGGAAAAAACCACCCTCGACCAGTAGGTGTCGGCATGCGTTGCCGCGTACGCCATGCGGTCAACGCAATGGGCGTCGGTGAGGACCTCCTTGATGGCGGCTCTCCTCGCATGCAAGTCGGCCTCCCCGAGCCGATTCCTGGCGGTCTTCGAGCAGCCCGGGAAATTGCTGTTGGCCACTAACCAGTAGGAATGGCGGAAAGGATTTCCCTCGGACAGCGCCACGAGGTTGGCATCTTGCTCCGCCGTGGAGACTCGCTGTCTTCCGGTGCCAGGCCTAAAAATGTAATAACAACATCGAGCGAATTGCTAATAACATTGCAGAGGTAATTTGTGATTACGCTTTGTGTTTGTTTTCGTTTAAACGACCGATCGATGACTGAATATCACATTCACAGGCACGGCAGCAGGCATGATGCCTTGTTCAAATAATATATTATGTTAATAGATTAATAGATTATATATTTAGGTGGTAAAATACACGAGATGAACTTTTAATTATTTCAAAGCATGATTTACCTTCGCTGCATGCTGCCAGTATCCTGGTAGCGCTTCCACCACCTCTTCGCACTTGCCGCGGACACACCGAATTGCTCCCCTGCCGCCCGTGGCGTGAGATTGCCGTGCTCTACGAGCCCCAAAACTGCCACCCTGGTATCATGGTCCCAGTGTGCAGCCATTGCAACTTTGCGTTGGCGAATGAATGAACTTGTCATTCGCCGAGATTTGTTTCATTACATGATTCAGGGAAGACAGCTGACTGGAGGGAACAGGTAGTTCTATAAAAATAGGTCAAAGTGCGCCTTCCCATTGCGCTTCTGTATGGCAATGGCCAAAGGCTTATCGTTTCTGGATGTCTTTATTGATGAGCACATGAAAAGAATATAATTCCTTTTGTGGAAAATATTTAAATTAATATTTCATCTTGATAATTAGCTAAATATGTAATCTCTAAAGTATTCTTTCCCCGGTGACGTATCGAAATAAATTGTGCATCAGTAATAAACACTAATCCCCCGATCTTGTAATCAGCTCCCAGCCTGCCTGGCCGGGCAGCCATCGAAAAGGTCGGGTCTCGGTACGATTGACTACCTCGATTGAGAGATAACGGATGCAATTAAAAGAATGCACATCGAACTTCATTAGGAAGTCAACTTTTTCATAGATAATGGAAAACAAGATAATGTGAAGACAAGATCTAGATAGTTTTTTGTTTTTTATTATAGCTTTAAAATTACGCATTTTAGACTAGTAAAAATGTGCCAACATCGTGCAAAAATCCACAGTGAACCAATTTAAGAGCATTTCCGATCCTCATTTGACGGAGCAAAGCAGCTAATGATAACGGAACGGGTTTATCAAACTAGTCCCAGGCCCGCAAAAGCACATGGCATAGCCACGTGCTCAGTACCCGGCCTACGTTCCTATACTATTTTCAAACGAACCTGAAAAGGACTTGTATATTTTTACGACGGGCGCAGTTTATGATTCCGCAAGTGTACATATGTTTTCAGACAGAATAAAAACAGGACCCAAAAAAACTTTCTTTCATGAAAGCGGAACTGCAATTGGAACTAGTTATGCTTATGATTATAACAAACGATCCCAGCCCCATGGGGCTTGAAAGCTTGCAAAAAGCATTGTGTGTACTGGCTTCATCAGTATACCTTGAGAGCAAGGAGTATCTAGGTACTACCTACATAGTAGGTTTTTTACTCAGAAATTTACATTGCCAATTAGGCTGGTTTATTTGAAACTATTCTCTAGGCTCTAGAGCAATTGGTTTATCAATAATTATTGTGCGAATAATACTCTAAGACACAACATAACACTCTCAAAATATAAAAATCAGATCAAGTTCAATGTGTGTGCAGTTTTCAGTTCTGTTTGCCCAAGTCCAACATTTGTTATTGGTTGCATTGTTCTTTTTTTACACCTAACAAATAGACTCAATAAAAGATAGATAAAACCTACCTACAGCATGCTTTCATAAAATGAGTACCTTATTTCATCTCTCTGGTTATTACAGATTAATAAATTCCACCGACTTATCCTAGGTAGTACTCATGAAAATTCACGTTCCTTTAAAACTAATCCACTTGCGAACTAGTCAGAAATCGGCTGTTCAAACTGGGGGTTTCGAGCTGGGGGTTTTTGAATGAATGAGAGCAGCCAAAGTAGGTTTCTGTGTAGATATTTCATCTTAGTGGAAAGAATTGAAATGAAAATACTTATCCAATAACAGCTAGAGTAAGTATACCTACAGTACTTGTGAAATTTGTATCAAATAATTTCTTAATAGACAATCCTAGGTATGCATGATACATGAAGGTCTACCAAATAATAAAAAAAGCTTAACTAAATCTATAATATGATCGATATACTTTCCCTGCACCTAGAATGGTTGATATATATATATATGTACATGACAGAGTTTGAAACAAAGGCCCTCGAAACTTCACCCTACTTACCGAAATGTTGGTACCGCTACGTGGACGACACATTCGTTATTTGGCAACATGGTAAAGAAAAATTGTTGCAATTTCTTGCCCATTTAAATCAAATCCATCCGAATATTCAATTCACAATGGAAGTGGAAGATGGTGAACAACTACCATTTCTAGACACATTGGTTATAAAAAGACAAGATGGTACTCTTGGGCACAAGGTTTATCGGAAACCAACACACACAAATAGATATCTACACGCAACTTCACACCATCATCCAAACCAGATAAAATCAGTCGCTTTTTCCCTTGCAATTCGATCCCATAGAATTGCAGATGATAAACACATTAAAGAAGAAGCTAAGACACTACATCTAGCCCTACTCCAAAATGGTTTTCCAAACAGAATTTTCCACAAAGCATGGAACCATAAAAATGATAACTCTAAAGAGAAACAAAAGGAAGAGTGGAAAGAAACCATTTTCTTACCAAACATAAGAAACACTACGGATAAAATTGGATAAAATTGGATAATTTTCTTACCATACATAAGAAACACTACGGATAAAATTGGCCAACTATTACGAAAAGAACGAATAAACACAGTCTTTCAAACGAATTCTAAAATTGAAGATAGGCTACGCCAATTCAAAGACAAAATTCCACTGGAGGGTTGGGGTGTTTATGAAATTCCTTGTGGGGAATGTTCTAGGACATACATAGGACAAACGGGGAGAAATTTTTCGGCAAGAAAAGCAGAACACTTGTTAGCCATAAGGAATTGCACCAAAACATCAGCCCTAGTACAACACGCAAGAGATTTCAACCACGTCATTGACTTCGACCAAATGAAACCTCTAGCCATAGCCAACCATTTGAAGACCAGATTAATGAGGGAAGCTCTGGAAATTGAGAAAAGACCTACAAATTTAAATAAACGAGATGACAGCCAGCGTCTCCCTGCGTCATGGACCCCTATAATAAAAACTATTGAAGTTCCACCGAATCCGCCACCAGAAAACAAGCGAACTGACCTCTTAAATCGACCAAGAATAACGGACAGAAAGAAAAAATTAACACGAAGATTTGTGTCGCCGAAGAAAACACAAGCAACCGTCCCTACAACAAGAGTTACAAGGAGCAGAGCAAGAAAGCTTTCGTTATAATTTTTGGTTTTTTACATTTTCTGATTTTGAATTTTTTCGACTCTGTTTCTTGTATGTTTTGTTGTTTTATTTCATAGGGACCCTGTTTTTATTTAGGTATCTACCTTGTTTTTTCATTTTATTCTAAAAAATCTTTTTCCTGAAGATGCCAAGACATTTCCTTGGCGAAACGTCGAATAAAAATATATATTCAAAACGTTTTTATCCTTGCAGTTTTTAACCGTAAAGCATTTTTAACACATAATATGAACTGCCAAAACTTTCAATCACTTATATATATATATATATATATATATATATATATATATATATATATATATATATATATATATATATATATATATATATATATATATATATATATATATATATATATATATATATATATATATATATATATATATATATATATATATATATATATATATATATATATATATATATATATATATATATATATATATATATATATATATATATATATATATATATATATATATATATATATATATATATATAAATATATATATATGTTGTTTTAAGTTTTCACAGCAATTCGTTTTTAAAAAAGACTTTTGGATAAACTGTGGTGTTTTATTTTTCATTTTCCCAACGTTTCGACCAAATTGTTTGGTCTTTCTCAAGGGTCAATCAATGAACTACAAAAAACAAAACATTGGACAAACAATTTGGTCGAAACGTTGGGAAAATGAAAAATAAAACACCACAGTTTATCCAAAAGTCTTTTTTAAATATATATATATATACCCTTTATACCTTATGAATAATATTAGTTTTATATATAGAAACCCTTATCGAAACCAATATGTAAACATTCGTTTACATGAAGGGTACCTACAAAAAAATTTTCGCTTCCCGTTTTTCATCCCTTGCTGTTCAGAATGCACCCTGAAGTTGCAAAAATTCAAAAAATTTACCCTACGTTTTGACCTTCTAATTACCCTTTTGACTTTTGAGCTACAGTTCATAGTAAAACAAACTCTTCCAAACAAATTATCTCTCTGAAGTTTTTTGATATCTTTAACGGTTTAGACTCGGCATTGGATTTTGTGACACACTGCAACTGCCAAATATTCGTTTTTCTCCGAACTTTGAGGGGCTCTATCTGGAGAACGGTTCGTCGCAAAAATTTTTTAAAAAACGTTCTGAACTCAGTAAATGTAGGGGAATAACCCTGAATTTTCCTAAAAAAATTAAAAATCCACGAGCACACTTTTGGTCGATTGGGCTTGTTCTGACCCATACTCAAGTTACTTTTTTTTGGGGGTAGTGAAATTGAAGATTTCGCTCCGCTCGCTTCGCTCGCTACGCTCATCAATGATATCTGTCTATTAAAAGTCCCCCTCTAAATTAAAGAAAAAGAATCACGAAACAAAAAAGAAGCAGCCAATCACGCTTCTAGTAGACGTTACGTTGGCTGATTATGCAGGTACTTGCATTTTAATTTGAAACGTGGTTGATACAATCTATCGGTGATATTGAAATACCAGAATACTGACAGCTGAGTTAACTGTTTTTTTCATTTTGAAATGGGTTCTAAAATTGAAGAGCTCTGATTGGTCAACTTCAATTTTACCTCCCCTCCAATTACCTCTTGTTAAATGTCCTTTTGTGGATACTAATAATTGGGAGAATATAATTTTGGGGGATTTTGCTAGCAGAGTAAATCTCCTTTTCACCAAAACCCCCATTTAAAAATCCCTTCCTTGTGAATCCGGGTCCAGTTTAGATTGTGTTTGCTTGTCGTATCGAATATCAAGTAATTGTTCGAAGTTGTATATATACAACTACAAGTGTAGGAATTGAAAATCAAGTTATAAATAAACCATCGTGTTTCTACAGGACAAAATTGTGTGAAACTTAATCTGAAAATGTATGTATACCTATACTGTGCTCCTCTTCACATACCAAGTGTCAAGACAGTAGACACCTAGGATATTTCCTCCACACAGCGCCCTCATCCTGCTGTTGTAAACGGTGCTAACTTATATATAAACCTTTCCTGAATCCTGGAGGAAGAGTTAGTACTACAACTCTTGGCGACTCATTGGCTTATTACACGATCAGTTTGGGTTCTAGGTCTCATGAAATTCCTAGTGATAGCAGATGCTCTTGATAGTGACCGAATTCTATTGGCAGCATGGAACCAAACCGTCTAAGACTTAACATATTTCGGACAGCCTACAACGATCACTGTGTAGATAGACAATGAAAATGTAGAGCAGCTAGTAGAGAAAATATGTCATGAGTACATTCTTTCGAGTGGTAAATATCCTAATCTCACAACACGTTCACGTAGATTTTGATACTTCCTTCAATCAAGCTCGCGGGAAATGTACTTTCCGCTCACAAAATTCCAAGTGTATTCTGGCAAACGTACCCATTCTACGCCGCTCATACTATAACCCCTACAGATACCGCGCTGCGTTCTGTAAAAAGGGTTATGCATTTTTTTATAAACGCAACGCGCTATCCGAGTTTTGAATGTTAGTTCCAGCTGGCGATTCGCCGTAAAGATTACGCGCGGACATGGCGTGTTCACGAATAAATTTTCTTTCTCCAGATATATAAGCCAGATAGCGGCGATCATGGAAGATGCTTCGGATTAAAAAAAACTGCATTGCATACATGCATACGTGACCATGCGCGTCGTAACGTTTTGGTACATTTTTGTACAAATTTCAATTAGGTAATTGAGAAACCCAATTCAGAGGCTTTCAAAATCTAGGTTCGACCCACGGAGAAACTTTCTGTATCTTCACTGCATTACCTATATATTATACGTTAGCACAATATCTCCCCCGTTATACCATTGCTTTTTATGCGCGTAATAGCTTTCATTGCGGCGCGCAAGTCTGTCAACCCTTGAAACGAACTCGCTGCCGCCGCGACGCGCCAACTAAATGGAAGCGTCGCAGAAAACGACGCTCCCGAGCCGCCGATTCGACGTCATAACGCATGGCGGCTCACCTCAACCGAGTTACCCCCCCCCCCCCCCCAACCCCCTTGCCTTTTCAGAGGAGCGCACTCTAGAGCTTGCCGACGGCAAAGGTGCCATCGTAATGGACACGTGCTCTGACTCTACGTCAACTTCATCATACGCGTCACAGATTAATGTAATTACGTCGAACTTAAACATACGTTGTGCACGCACAGAGAGAAGTTTGAAATCGTTTAAAAAGTCGGTTTTCGTTTGGAGTTGGAGTATTGTTCAACTGAGCGTATTTGCGCGCACCTTTGTTAGGGTCCATGATGTCATGATCCCGTTTCGCGACTCTGGATGAAGTTCAGGACGCCTAAACAGTATTACAGCGACGCCTCAGACGAAGTTCCCGAATTGTACCGACTTTTCCAATCGGATGCAATCAAAGCTATGGCCTCTTTTCGGTCGCCAGCAGCTTATTTCAGCGCGAACAAGTTTCAAAATTGTATACTCCAATTTATTTTAATTATCCTCACGGCCATCTTGTGTGCGTCGTTCGGACTCTATAGTTCGGACGGCAGTGCGTTGTTACAAAGCGACGAGGCGCGTATAGCAGCTTTTTGAACGAAAGTAATTTAAAATTATTTGAGCGCCGCGTTGCACAATTCCTCTTGATTTCTTTATCGCTCGCCTGTGGCCCCTGCACAGAATCGCGAGCCCGTGGCCCCTGCACAGAATCGCGAGCCGGCACTAAGATTTTTTATGTCCTCCTCGAGAAAGTGCGCACGCGCGTCTGGGACCGGGGCCCTTTAATAAGAAGTTATCATTAGATAAACTGATAAAAGATAATTTATTCTTCCATTTCCGCGAGCGCCGGCGAGCAGAATGGTCCCCGCTGCGAAAACGCGCGAGCGGCGATCGGTTTTTATGTCTCCGACGTGCGACGCCAACGCCGACGCCGACCGACGCCGACGGGCGGCACAGCCTATTATAACTGCGCTCCTCGAGAAATTACAATTCCGTCCGTGACATTCATGGGAATGTCTCTTTGGAAACGCTATCTATTCGGCGTCCCCCCCCCCCATTCCTCTGCCCGCGTGCTCAAGGCGTCTTCGCTACCCCTTTCTCGGAGGCGCGATGCCCCCCCCCCCCAACCCCGCACCACCGTCGGCATTTACCTCGCAGCATCATTGCCGGGGCGCTAATGGGGGTGGCTTTTCTAACAAGGGTGCCGTGCAAAGAAAAGGCATCGAAAGACGGTGGTATAGAGGGAGAGAAAAAAATTCGGAAGATCTTTTTGAGTATAAAATTGAGGTTAATGGTATTTTACCCCCCGAACCTGTCATTTTACGCCCATGGCTTTCTCTTCGTAATAACATCTTTTCTCATTTCACATTTTTGCCGCGAACAAGGCGGAGCGTTAGCCAGGGTTTTGTGAGTGTGTGTGTGTGTGTGTGTGTGTGTGTGTGTGTGTGTGTGTGTGTGTGTGTGTGTGTGTGTGTGTGTGTGTGTGTGTGTGTGTGTGTGTGTGTGTGTGTGCGTGCGTGTGAGCGTGCGTGTAAGAAATGGAGGAACCAAATTGTCAAAAAACGCGGGAATAACTTTCGTCGAGAATAAAACACTTTTTTCCTTCGTCTCTGCGAGTTATCGATCCCCGGGGACGAAGAGTATGTTTTCATTACGTCGCTGGCGTCGACCGCGAGTGACGACGCATCGACGAAGTCGGCACTGAGTTGCCGACGAAAGCGACGACGACGTCTTGAAAAACAGAAGAGGGTACACAGGTGAATAGATATAGAAGCGCACGCGAAGAGAAAAGAGAGTTTACGCTGTCATTATTAGAGTCGGTCGCTCCCCCAACTTTATACCTATCCTGCATAGCTCACAGCACGCGAAGGCGGACCAAATAGGTCAATTTCAAACAGGTTGGGGATCAAAACAAACGGCAGACAATTTATTTCAATTAGCTCCCCCCCCCCTTTACCCATCCCCACAATCCAAATTTAAAAAATTTAAAATTCAAGAAGAGCAGCGCTGTGCGGCGAACGCGTGTATAAATATAAAAGTGAACGACTGAAAATGATGCGTATACTAGAGCGCGCTCGCCCCAAGTTTCCAACTTCACACACCCGTCTGTCTTTATTATTCTTCCCCGTTATTGCATTCTTTGCTCGACGTTGCCCCCCCCCCCCCCCCCCCCCTCCGCGTGCCAGCTCGCCAACGCCGTTTGTTCTCATCGCCGACCACCGTCGCGACGACAGTGATCAGGGGCGTCGTTGTTCTAATATCCAGCTCACTTCTTTCTCTATACGCAGCTAGCTTAGTGCGAGATACGAGACCGGTACTTGCAAGAAAGGTTCCATAAAGGAAATGCTGATCGTCCCTCCTGAGAAGCCAGCTAGTTTTTTGACTTGATCTTGCGAGATCTATTGAGATCTTGGCCAGAATTATCAGCAGGGGTGGTAAAAATCTCCATTGCTTTTGTCAGACTGTGATTCGTGACTTTGCAGGATTGTATAATTGATCTTGCAAACATCTTCAAGTCTTCAGTGGATATAGCAGGATCTGTCGAGGATCTCTCCAAGTTGTCACTGCAAAGATCACAAAAAATGTTAATAGTTCATTATTATAGTAAGTTATTGAATAAGGTCTTGGTATTCAAAGATCGTGTTAGGTTTTCATCAATTAACAAATCATTTTTGAGCAGAATCCTGCACAAGCATTATTGTTAGTCGGTTCTTGCAAGGATCTTCAAGAACGTTGCAAAAAACACCTCGTGATGTTCGCGTCACCAACCCTAAAGTTCGCGCACGCTTTTCGCTTCAATCTCCTCAACATCCCATGGCGTTACCGTATACACTTATTAACACCTAGCGGCATTTGCTTGCACTTTAAGCACGAAACGTGACGAGCTTTCTCGTAGAGCCGTGAGGAGGCCATACCGAGATACGGCAGGGAGACAGTAAAAAACAACAAGAGTAATTTGCCAACTGTGTAAGGACCAACAGTTAACGGCGCACGGCGCTAAAGAATAACAGCTTTATGCCTCTCTCTACATAACGGCAACACAGGCACTACAGGCACTACAGTAGCGTCGTTGCTCTAAGGTGGGCGATGTTCGGGAGTGGTTGGTTCGAAGCACAAGACATTTGCATGAGCGTTAGCACCCGTTTCACGGCGCCGTAATTCCTCGTTTTCCC
Organism: Nemoura dubitans; assembly: GCA_921293005.1. Classification (NCBI taxonomy): domain Eukaryota; kingdom Metazoa; phylum Arthropoda; class Insecta; order Plecoptera; family Nemouridae; genus Nemoura; species Nemoura dubitans. The sequence continues at coordinate 42,207,911 of OV121073.1, forward strand.
TCGCTTTTCGCGCCCCTTGGAGGTTACGAGGGGGATGGGGGATGGGTGTTTTAGGCGCGAACCGTGACGTCACTGGAATGCTGATTTCGACGTCGGCCGACAGGTTTTACCCGTGGTTTGCATGATGTCAAGGTCGGTCCGACCCGAGGGATTGGGATTGGTCAACGATCGTGACGAAGTGTCGAGGGAGCGATGAAAGTTCGGTTTTTCTTACTTTTTCATGGCGAAATAGGGTTCGAAATCTGCCGTTTTATTTGTTTTTTTCATTTCGTGCCGTCGGTAATGTCACTTTTACCGATTGTTGACGGTTTATCACGAACCAAAATTGCTGCTAATCGAGACAATCTGGTCGAAACACTGTAATTTTAATGTCCCGCCTTTGGCCTTGGCCCTTTGACACATGTCCCCCAATGGTCCAATGGCCAACCTGATGATGATCGTAAAGAATAAAGCTGATCGTAAATTACTCAAAAAGAGAAAGAAGTATATTCCACCAGGATTGCAACCTGCCGATCCATGGCCCTCTAAATGGTTTTGTTCCATTGGTGGCGATAGTAAATGTGCGGTAAGATGGCCTAGGATCAGCAGGTTGCAACCCTTGTGTAATATGGCCTTAACTATTGATACATATGCAAAAGAATGGAAAAATAAGAATAAGTATACCTTTGTAAGTACCTTTCCACCGCACACTTGTGATCAGTACTTCATATACCAATATTTTATCCGTTACAACTTATAAATTTTAAAAAGAGAAGTGGAAATTAGCATCTTCTAGAATCTAGAGAGTTTCCACTATAAGGTACTTCTTGACATTTCCTAAATGTTCAAGCTCAAAATCCCCACCAGACGAATATTCTGTAAAAACTTGTGTGTATTGGCAGTTCTGAATATTTCCCCACATGGCTAGTTATAACAGTGGACAGTAGACCTCCAAAACGTCCAGACTGTTGCTCACCTTATGAACCTCAAGCGGACTATAACGACATAAGTATACATCGAATATAATCATCTACTATATACATCGTACAAAGAAATCTTTTCGCTTTTAACTTCCAAGAAGACCCATCATTTGGGATGCCACCACTCTACTATAGTAAAAGGAGACATTTAAAAACTAAAAACACTGGAAGATCCCGAAATAGGTACACGCTTGCCAGATACCCAAAAGGGATGATTACAGGATGGCCCCTAGCTGCCGATCTCGGGCCACCAATTGGGGAGGCTGCAGCAGCCACGATGATTGCGACCTCGACGTATCCGATCGACACGTCCGACGTGTCACATAATTGTATCGGCCTCTTCGACTGCACGTACCCCTCATTGCCGCACCGTCGACCGTTTATCTCAGCTTCTTTGGTCGCCGCAAGACGGACGACTGCGTCCTTATGACGCTCGGGTTAAGCGGTGTTACCTCAGGTGTTGCGGCCTCTACGTCCCAGGATGCGGTTGACGCTTCACGGCATCAAGCACATGGAGGAATTTCGCACCACATTCTGCGCTGGGAATTAAAATACTAGAAGGTTTAATGCTCATCTTTCATTCTGGAACGATTGCTTTACACAACTTGTTGCTAAACTTTGGTCAATTATAAACGGGAGATTGTCTTGATTATGGTCAGTTTTGCCATGTACATATTATCCTCGATTCCGAAGTCCAAACTCAATTTTGCTAGGTCATTTTTATATTAGCAACAACCCATGAGATGTGGTGAAATTAATTATACGCGTTAATGAGAGTCAGATGCATTTAGCTCAGTGCATGAAAATGTGCAAAACTGTTGCAAAACTGTTACTCACCACGAGTTTGTGTATCAAAAACGCATACCCGAGTCTGCTATCTCTCATGAACACTTTCAATAATGTGTGTTCATTACACTATTTTCTCTCTCCTAATGTCTTTGCCTCATGTTATTGGCATTCACCTGCCAGACCAGTTTAGTCTTATATGCGCATTTTCTACGAGTATTTTCATTTTCAAGCTCTAGTAGTTATACGTTATTCAAGTTATAAGGTATACCTATAGGTATAGTGTTGAAACCGACCATGGTTGAACGACATACACAACACATTTAACACGCATCAACCACACAAATCGGAGAGGGTCATCATTCACCGCCCGCCGAGTTAATACGACGCTTATACATTTGAAATCCAACGCCTTCACGACGCCCCATCGTTCACGCGGCGTCGGTGCTCAGCGTGGCGACGTCCTGTCACACGCCGCGTTATGCCGAGCGATATCGGGCGATGCCTTTGTGATGTCGCACGTCACAACCAGATCGACACACAGGGCACATCGTTTGTGTTCTGTGAATTTAGAGTTTAAGTCAGTGGCGTAGCTACTGCTGGTGCAGCTGGTGCGGTAGCACCACGGCCCAGTTGAGCTTTTCCCAGTAAGGGGGGGGCCACAAGCACTGGCTCAAGGGCCGTGAAAGCGTGAATCGGAGAGTGAACTCCCTTTACATGAAATCATAGGCATAACATGCATAATATCAATCGCAGAATTTTGACAAAATATGACAGAAGCCCTAGAACGCTGCAAAATTTTCTCTGCGGCACTGAAGTAATGACAAAGTAGTGACATGGTAAAATCAGTGAATTACAAAGCTTCTTGAAGAATCCCCACCCAACCACAACTCCATTTCTTTCGAAGCCGCTTCTTTTAAGATGCATGGGCCGATTTTGGAACCTGAGATTTGGTCCCCTTTCTGGAACTTAATTTCCCGAAGGGCGAAGGGGTCAGGAAGGGAGGGGGACGAATTAAAATCTTGCGCCAGGGCCATGCAACACCTAGCTACGCCACTGGTTGAGCAGCATTTGATAATCCGAAATGTCGCTGGAGTCAGCAGACTGAAAAACGAGATTCCTCGGCGAACGCGGACGTATCGCGCCGCGCAAGATCGGGGATTTATTGACACAAATATCTCTCTCCTGGGTCGTAATATATCGTTGGCGGCCGAGCCTCTGTGGTCTTGAGAAACCGAGATTATGTTTTCGAATCATATCTGATGTTTATGACGGTGACGGTAGAAAAACAAGTCTTGTATTGTTTGTGACTGATGCTCCCGTCTCCAACGACCTTTAGCAACACAGAAATAGATCAGAGCTAGGCTGATAAGAAAATAACTTTGGTTTGACCTTTATGTATTTTTGATTCCGTTCAGGAATTTTGTTTAATTATCTCATTTTCAAGTAGAAAATAACTCTGACCTATGGAGTGCATCCCGGGAATTGTTGTGCAAGCCATGCACCGCATGGAATTACGCTGAAATGCATTGACCGTGAACGCAATGTTCCACGTGTGCTACAGGAAAGCGCGGACGACGTGGATCTATATGAGGCAACCCCCTAGGGCTCTCGGCTTTCCCAAAGTCGGGAAAAGCATACAAGTTTCACCAACTCTGGGCGACCGCACCCATGTTCGAAAGCCAGTGTGCGATTCGAGCGTTTTTTCCAATCTAACTTTCGACGCGGCGTGATTTTGTGCGTTAAGTGGGATCCGTCACCTGCCAGAAGTTGTTTCCAAAGTTGTTTCCATGGAGCCACGTTTCAAAGACAATTAACATCCGCCCTGACAGACGGAATGAGATCAAAGACAAACGGCTCGGAATTTATATATATTTGTGAGTGCCAGGCCTTGTAAAAGTTGTTCGTTAAAAGGCTCTTAATAGAAGTTTGGATGTGATATTTTCCGAGCTCTGGAGGCAGAAACCGTTACTATAGCAAGGCTTCGCGAACGCGTTTATAGTTACGTTCTAAGATGTGCTTATAGCTATAGCTGTTGGTGATAAATTTAGTCAAGCTGTATAGTCGTAAATAGCATGGGAAAAGTATGCAATTTATTGTTTCATGAGTAACTTTTAAGGAAATTTTAAGAACAATCAATTCTGATTAAATTTATAGCATAAAAACAGAAAACTATCCCAAAAGATTTTTGAAAAAGTGCTTTTAAAAATCGGACTAAAAGATAAACAGATATAAAAATGTCATGAATGTATTTTTATAAAGTAATGCCTAATGCTTGATATAGTTGTAAAGCACTGTGCTATATGCTCAACAAACATTCTCATGGTTGGTTCCAGTCATATAACTGTTGGTATATAATATGTACTCGTTTCGTAGAAATGCAACCAATTGCAGCGTCCAAAATGTACCGACACGACGGCGAAGACAAGCTTTTGAATAAAAGCAGGGAATTTCAATAACAGCAAGCAAATGAGACGGGGGAATTCCATCACAATGAGAGCGCTTTACAGATTTTTTACCATCATTACCGCTCTCAGTCAAAGTTCACTTGTCGGGGGAAATTGACGCGTTGGGGGGGGGGGGGGGGGAGCTCATTTTGTGACGTGGCGGTGTAACATTCGAGACAAAAGCTGTTGAAAACTTGAACTACTGCTACCCGGGAGGGGAGGGAGCAAAGACGTCGGGAGTCAAGTTTATTAAAGTAGCAGAGTTCGTTCTTGCGCTCTGTCGCTATTCTATTATATTTTAGCTCGGAGCTCGACGAACGAGTGGGTTTTCTGTCCAAACAAGACGAATCGCGAGACAGGCGCACAATAGGAAGCCGTTTCCGACGCGAGCTCGTTGCTCGCTGTTCATCTGTCAACGTTTATGAGCTAGTTAACATGCATCATGCAATTTGCTGCTCACGGCGTCAGCCCGTTAGTACCAGCGGAAGCCGCAGCGCGCTCGCGAAGAGAGACAGAGAGCGTGCTAAATGTTTGCGAGTAACAACCCGACTTGATGTTGTTGACCGACGACATTTTTGAGTTGATAGCTGTAGCTTTATGTGACGTTAACTCTAACCCACTGGTCATAATAGATGTAAAGAACTCGGCATTACATGAGAATTCAGTTTTTGGGCTAGAACGTCTCCACTAACCCTAAATACTATATGTCAATACGTGCAGTGTCGCTGGTTGGTTTGAAGATTGAGGTTAATCTTGACACTGACAACGGGCGATGATACATATTGACAGTCAGGCACAAGGATTTCGTAGCGACAAGTCTTGCAATTCTCTGATGCACTACACAGTGAATGACGCGCGAACTTTTTGTGGCAAATGCAAGTGGATTGCGTTCGACATAGCTCATCGGGGACCTCATAGGTTGTCACAGAATTTGGGCCGTTATAAGGGGAATTCCCAGAAATACCGATGACGACGTAGCACAAAATCGAGACGCTTTGAGAATACTCAATCAATCAGGTGGCCAAAGGGGTGCCACGTGCCCGCAATCTCTTGATTAGATGACTCATAAAAGCCAGGAAGTTGGTAATAAAACACGACACCAGGCAATTGCTTTTCATTTTCTGGGTGGTGGTTGGTAAATCGGCACCGGATTCGTGACAGGCCGCACTTAAACTGGGAGTCGCGGCGAATTGGAAGCGAGGCAACGGGTTGCTTTTCGAAAGGAAATCGCCTCCCCCCCCCCCCTTCCCCGTACGTCTTGGAATCGACGCCCAGGCCGACGCCCGGTTGATGCGTTGAGGATTATAATCCCATGCGTATACGCATGGGAGTGTACTGTGTCGGTAACCGACTTTGATTAGCCGATACAAGATAACTGGAACGGCTGATTAGCAGGGAATTTCATACCGAGAAGGGGATAAAATCCAATGACGATCACTATCTGAGTTTTGACATTGGAGGTCGCGATTATATTTGATGTTTGCGATGATAATGAGCTCCTGTGCGTTGAGAAGCTTCACAGAAAATGTTGAATAGGTTATAAAGGGATACCTTTACCCAGCGGCAGACTCCTACATCCACGTTCCGTTTGTTACATATATACTGATGTAAATACTTTCTTGAGAATATTCTTCAAGGATTCCCAAGAAATATCTGCTTTTGATGGCATTGAAAATCAGCATTGCATAGAAAACTAGAGTCGTACAAAAAAATCGGCAAAAGATGGAATGGAAATGCACAATATTCTGCCAGATTTGTCCCTAATTACTTGTATGAGAGGCACGGATTTTTCAAGGTAGAGTACGAGAGATTCCTTTGATGTTGCGAAATCATCAAACAGTTATTTGAACTCCCGGTGCGCGATACTTGTAGCATTCCGTGTCATTAAACAAGTAAACGAAATTCAAATATGAAACTTTTTTTTACATGTCACAAAGAAGCAGTAGCCGAGAGAAAGAGAGAGAGAGAGAGAGAGAGAGAGAGAGAGAGAGAGAGAGAGAGAGAGAGAGAGAGAGAGAGAGAGAGAGAGAGAGAGAGAGAGAGAGAGAGAGAGAGAGAGAGAGAAAGTGAGAGAGAGAGAGCAGACAGGCAAATATGTAATTTCAAAACCGACGCTTTGCAAATGCATTTGGGTGAAAATTTTTCATTGCAGTCTGTATACAATATGTGTATACCCGGACGCTCAAAATAGGCATGACTGCGTTTTCGGGGAAATGATGACATATGCTTCGTAGTATATAACGTATTACATTCTATGGCTGTAGTTTTCACGTATATATAGTGAGAGAGAGAGAGCGGCCTGGGGTGCGAAAACACAAATGAGTATGGAAATGGGCGCGGCCCGCAAACGTCCGACCCGACGCAGTGCATTAAGGCCAGTAATTTCATGGCCTGGTAATCCAATATTACAAAGCATTCGAGCTGATATCAAAGTCCACGAACAGCGCGCAGTTGTACTATATGTGGTTGTCCAAGCTAACAGCAATTCAAACGAAATAACCTGCACAAGTTACATTTGACGGGTGACCAAGGAATTCATATTATATAGAATGTGTGCAGATAAGCCATAGTCGCTCTATGCGTCACACACAGGCGCGTAGGAACGCTTTTCAAGTTGGGGGGGGGGGGGCAAGCTGCAAGACAGACAGTGGTGAAACCCGGACTCTGGGGAGGGGGGGGGGGGGGGGAGGGGGGGGAGCTATATTTTTTGGAGCAAATCTGAGGGTTTGAGATAAAATTGCAGCCTGGGAACATGGGGGTAAGAAATATACATTTAGAATACTTAATTTAAAGATATCAAATTAACGCATTACGAAAATTACTATCACGTTTTCTGTGATGCCTGTAAATATCGCATATCGAATACAGCAGAGCGTCTTGCCGTGGCGAATTCCAGCTCTACACTAGCAATACAAAATCCTTCCTCTCCCTCTCCAGTCTGGGTGCATGTATGACTTAGACTATAACATAAACAGTGTTAGTCTGCATTTCTGCTACTGCTATAGTCATATTCCTGGAAGTGATTTGTTTTTACGAGTCAAAAGATTTCGTTCAACATCAGCTAAGCAGAAACACTAGGTATACTCAACTCTGAGCAGCAGACAAAATGAATGATTTCAACTATAAAATTTGCCCCCCAGTTGCCCCCCTATGCCTAAAAGTTGGGGGGGGGGGGCATTGCCCCCCTTGCCCCCCCCCCCCCTGTTCCTACGCCAGTGGTCACACAGGATAGCGAATCTTCCTGGGAGATCGTTAAGCTGGGGTTGAACCACGGGGATGAAGGATACAATGACTATCACGAAAGGGAAGAGCAGGATAATGAGCGACACAGCCAAGTCTTTGAGCTGTACGTAGCATGTCATTAGCGGTTACCAAGCCATTGCGTCTTCTTTCAATTCTCTGATCAAACCATCTGCCACTAGAGTGGCTTTAGGTATATATAGGTGCACGTCTGTCTTTAAAAGGCGGCGAGTGTCGCGAATTTCGGAAACACATCAGCTGCGCTCGGTTTCGATTTAACGCCTGACGAAAACCGACGGCGTTGGCGTCGGCGTCGTGGCAATTGCAGGATCAAAGACACGCATGCATTTGCGGGAGGCCATGGGGAGTGACATTCCCCTGACTTGCGATGCATGAGACACGAACGAGTGTCACTTTCAAAGCTGCGTTGGCTTTGAATGTGAGTATATGGGAAAGCGAACGAGTATAATGTGGGGGCTCGAATATCTACAGAATATATTTTTAAACAAACTATTAATGACAGTTCAAAAAAAATATATAGCAAGTTCCATATATAATTATTCATTGCTTTCAAATAATGTAAGAACCACTTTTGTGCTATGACTTGACTTGCTGAAAATGAAGAAAAATCTTCGGAAAAAGTGTTTGTCAGTTATTCTGAATAAGTACCTAGAGCCACAAGCTACTTTGTTTTGGGCCGTCCCAAATAGTGGCAATAGGCATGGTTCCCCCCCAAGTAGCGCTTCCATGAGAAAAACGCTGCGAATTTCGCAGCGTTTTTTCGCCATTTTGGGCGTTTGTCCAATCACAGGCGAGTGGCCTGCGTTTTTTCGACGCAGCGAATCGCAACGCAGAGTTGAGTTTACTTTAATAATTTCGCAGCGTTTCTGCGTTGAAGCGGAAGTAGTTGGGTTTCCTTTAAAAACCGCAGGTTTGCACTTTGCTGTAAAACTGATTCCGGTGAAAATACAGAGAGATATTGTGTGAGCAGTGCGCCGCGAATCGATATTTTATAGTTTTGTTTAGTGTTGAAAGAAAAGGAAAATTGAATGTAAAGTAAATTAAATAATTTTTACTTTGCATTGTACCTCTGAATTATTTAGAGAAGAGGTCATTAAAAGATCAAGCGCGAAATACGAAGCGGTGCGAGTTTTAAAATACGCATGGAAGCGTCTGTTTGCCGAGTTTTTATTCGCTGCAAATTTCGCAGTGCGAAAAATACTCATGGAAGCGTCCGTTTACTGCGTTTTTTATTCGCAGCGAATTTCGCAGCGAATTTCGCTGTGCGAAATCTCATGGAAGCACATCAGTTTCTTTGCATCATAGAACCCTGCAGTCAAAATATCTTCCCGATCAGATAATATTTTATGAGATCATTGTCGAAAGTCTATTAAAATATCTCGGGATATTCCTGATAAGCAAGCTCCACGAACTCCGAGGAGTCGGCCGGCTCTGTACCACGGCCCGGCAGAGCTCGCTCATGCCATCCGAGCACGGGGCGCCATCTAGCAGCCAGTGCGCAACCGAACCCAGAGCTGGACGGACCACTGGTCTTCGAGGAGGATTCACTCATCGGTCAAAGCGCGATCTGCACCGTGAATGGGGCACAAGCCATTGCCGCGTGGAATGCTCGCAAGATTATGCAATAGATTCTGCTCCCTTCAGCTGGGCTTACAGCTAGCTACCAATGTCAGTGACACGACTTCACAAACAATGGCTATGCCACCGATCAGAAACTCTGGATGTGCATGACGTCATGTTCGCGAGTCGCGACTCTGCCATGGAGTCTGAGATTGGTCCAGGGCCAATGTTAATGGAATCGTGTCACTGACATTGCTAGCTGTAGTAAACAAAGCTTTAGGCTTTTTGAGTTTACATTTCGCAAATGCATTGTGGTTTTTATTAAATCATGCTCTGCAAAAATGCTCAGTATAATATAAAATCGTGGCTTGAAGCTCTAGGAATACAAATGGTTAGCAAGGTCTTGCTCAAAGTTTTGGGTATTGAACCAACGTTTTGGTAGTAAAGTTGGGGTGATTTAGAACTCAAATTGACTTCAACGCCATCAACATTTGAAACCACGCACAGACTTTTGTGTTAACGTCAACGCCGGCCATCAAATAAGCTCACTGAAAAACTATTTTAATGCGAAAATGAAAGTGCCACCCTTAACGCGCAGGTGTATAAAAACTAACGAACACGGTGCCTTAATATTACACAGCCTTGCTTAATAAATGCGAAGCCAGCTCTAAAAAGTGCAAGTTAATGATTTTTTAACTTAAAAAATTCCTCGAATGCCCGCTTCCCCCCTCCCCCCCCCCCGCTAATAAAGCGTGCTCGGGCTGTTAAAATGACGACTCTCGTCGCGGCGTGACGCGACTAAGTGCGCCTGCGCACACGGTAATTACTCTAGCCAGGTTTCACTGCCATTGCCTTGACAGCCGTGATGCGCGCCACACGCGGAATTATGCGACACTAAAAGCATTATTAACGAGGATAAACGGGCGCAGGTTTTTGCCTGCCTAATGGCCGCAGATTAATAAAACGGCGATGTACAACGAGCATTGTGTACTGCTGTACCATCACCACCTCTAAACATGCTCGGCTTGTATACGACTCCAATTAATACGACCATGCGCTAGCATTTCCGGTGCAATCTGCTGAAGAATAATGTGGCATATGCCAATGGCTTTCGGCCATTATTTGCTTTCTGGCGTATAGACTAATATACTGCACCTAATATAATTTGGTAAACTTTTAAAAGTATTGTACATCATCCGATGCAAAGGCTTGATGACCGCTAATGTACTAAACACGACAGTGGTAATTGACAATGGGTTGTGAACCAACCCGATCTGATATAACGATATTATTATGCGTGTGGAGTTTGCAGGTATATATGCACGACTGAAAAACGATGGTATAGGTATCTATGGACAGCTTGAGGAGAATTTCATCGTCATGGCAAGCCGTCAAATCGACTTGATCTGCCCCCTCCCACCATATTTCCATTGGTAGTCATGCCTCTATGATAATGTGAATGGGACCAAGTTTCCAAACACAAATGGGGTGATCGTCGACGGCGATGTTCTTCCTCTCAATAAAAGAAAGTTTTGAATGAGCCTCGAGTTGGGAGTTGATCCGTGGCGCGGCATGGGGTGGATGCAAATAAAGACGGGGGGCCTTGGGGGTGGGCGTAATTGACAGAAATGGCCGTGCCAGTCGGCAACCTCTCTTCCCGCGACTTCTTCCTCTTCCTTTTCTTCTTCTTGCCGAATATATATATATATATATATATATATATATATATATATATATATATATATATATATATATATATATATATATATATATATATATATATTTTTTTTTTTTTTTTTTTTTTTTTTTTTTTTTAAGACTTTTGGATAAACTGTGGTGTTTTATTATTCATTTTCCCAACGTTTCGACCAAATTGTTTGGTCTTTCTCAAGGGTCAATCAATGAACTCCAAAAAACAAAACATTGGACAATAGTCCAATGTTTTGTTTTTTGGAGTTCAATGTCCAATTGTCCAATTGTCCAATCAATGTCCATTGATTGACCCTTGAGAAAGACCAAACAATTTTATTATTATGTACACAAATTAGCCTCCCAAAAGTGTAGTCCATTCCGGGATTTGAACCCGGGTCCCCAACTTTCGCGGCTGGTGCTCTAACCATACCCTCTGGACCATACCCCCCTGGGGACATTCAATTCTCACCCTGTATGCAAATTACTTCTCCCAAATTTAATGGCCATTTAGCTCAGCGGTTAGAGCACCAGCCGCGAAAGTTGGGGACCCGGGTTCAAATCCCGGAATGGACTACACTTTTGGGAGGCTAATTTGTGTACATAATAATAAAATGAATAGCCAATTACGAGCTTTCGTAATTTAAATAAGATTAAAAGACCAAACAATTTGGTCGAAACGTTGGGAAAATGAAAAATAAAACACCACAGGTTATCCAAAAGTCTTTTTTAAAAACTAACTGCTGTGGAAACTTAATGGAAGGGAGGCGAAGCTGGAAAAATGTGCACCCGAACCGGGATACGAACCCGGGACCTCCTGCTTGCCGGGCAGGTGCTCTACCAACTGATCTATTCGGTCACACATTCTCCCTGCTTCGCCGGGTGGGACAAGGGGGATCTCCAGGGAGACGAGAGGCCGAGCGACCCGTACATGGGACGGGTAAACGGACTCGGCCCCAGGACGGCGATGGCCGTCCATCCTCAGGGTCCAAAGCTTACTTTCTACAAAAACCAAAAACAAAACTACTCAAATGTCAAAAGTCATAGCAAACTGGATCATAAACAATAAAGAGTATACAACTGACACATAGAAAAGAACACATAGGCAAATAAAATCAGGGTTTATTAAGAGGACAAATTCTTCAGTCCTTGAGTTCTTGAGTTTCAAATTCAGAGCGGCTTCTGGTAATTGGGCCGCGATTTTGTGGCGTGGATTTTGTGGCGCATATATATATATATATATATATATATATATATATATATATATATATATATATATATATATATATATATGCATATATATATATATATATATATATATATATATATATATATATATATATATATATATATATATATATATATATATATATATATATATATATATATATATATATATATATATATATATATATATATATATATATATATATATATATATATATATATATATGTTCTTGCTAACAAATTTCCAAAGTATTTATGGGTTTGAGTAGGTACAAGAAGCTTTAGTCGTAAAGTTTTTTTTAAGTTAACGAATAAATGCTTTAAGTGTAAGCTTAAGCATTTACAGCTTGGTTAGATATGAGAAAATGTTTTCTTATAATAGGTAATATTCTCTGCCCGACATTTCCCGCACACATTTGAGTTCTGAATTAATGCACGAGTTGACAGTTAAAATTATATCTCACCATAAGCCGGACGTAATCCTATTGTCTTAAAAAACACCTATTCCAACCAAGGCGGCCCCGCAATGAACATCGATGCGCACTCGTCTTTCCGCGCAGAGGTGTGGATTCAACGAGTTCCCGCCGTAGCATGTGCTTGCTTCTGTCAAATATGTGATCACGAAGAACTGTTTCATTTATTTCTGATCACAATGATCACTTTTGGCAAAAGTTTATTAGATTTAGTAGATTTTAATTTCTTAATCGCCGATTCATTTTTCGAGTCAAAGGGTCGTAAAGATCGTAATATAAAGCGAGGGTATAAGTTTTTTTCTGAGGGTTATGTGCATGATATTTGGACCGGGACATTTGAAGGAAACATTCATGTGAACCTAGCAAAAAAAATGTATTATGCAAAAGTATTTAAAAGAGTTTCGTGACGCACACTTCCAAATTCAACTTACTTTGGTGTGCTTCTTGTGGATAACAAATGGGTTAGGGTTCCTTGACGTCTCTCTCGTGTCTCTTTTTACACTGTGCAACCATTGTTTCCTACGTTGGACATCGATTGGAAAAGAATGAAAAGAAATGTTGGATCCAGCCTTCACGGTAGAAGTACATTTCGGAACACAACAGTGATGAACCATTCTACAAACACAACTTTTAATTCCGAATTTAACACTCTCGTCAATACCGCAGTCACGACACTATACCCACCTCGCCTAAATCGTATGCTCGATGCGGGGCCGTGACGTCACAATCAGTTTGGATGGAATAGGTGTATTAAAACAAAGTTTTTATTACTAGAGTTTCCAGAGTAAAGACTAAACAACGTCTTTAAACAAGTGCAATTTGCTTATCTCTGTTTTCCTGCACGGCTTAAGGGATGTTGTGTCGTGTTTGCTAAGGCAAAAAAAGATCCACCCCCTCCACCCCGCTAAAGTGTGTCACCCTCGCAACTAGGACGTCCTTATAAAACCGATTCTTGGCAAATGTGCGTAATCCTGCGTTGGCTCATGCCAAATGTCAACTTCTCTGTCAATTAAAACCGAGATACGAATTCACAATTTGGTTGAAATTAGTTAAGTTTAAATATTAAGTTAGACTTGTTTAGCTATAAATAATATATTCCATAAACAGATTCTGTTGTATTTCTACTGGACAAAATAAGAAATAAAAAGATATAACAAATTGACCATTTTTTAAATGAGCAAAGTCGAGCTAAGAGCGAAATCAAATATCATTTTAACTACTGAAATTAAAGTCACTCGTGTAAGCATTTTTTTGTGTATGTGTGTTTGCTCGCGCTCTACAGCCCAAAATCCTGCTAGGATTTTGATGAAATTTTCGGAGGACCTACCTTAGTTTCCAACAGCTTAAACCCCCGGTGTTTATCAGAAAAATTAGTTGGGAAGTTTTTCAACGATTCAGATTTACGAATAGTTTAATATATTTTTTCGAAAATTTTAGTCACTTTAGGGGAAAAAAATCTTATTATTCGTTAGAGAATTTTGGCAAAGAATTTTGACACTGAAACAATGTGCGGAAGGTTTTATATCCCTACGACACTTCGTTCTATTTTAATGGGCATTTTACGATTTTTTTTTAATACAATTTATTGGTTTTAATATACGCAATGCATATTTCCAGCTAAATATAAGAAGAAAAAAACTTCACACATGGCATACTATTTACGACGATCTGCCTTCACCTTTTTATTCATACAAACAGCCAAGCTCACCTTCAACGCAACACAAATTACGTTCGCGAAGCCCAAGTTATACCAATCAACACCAAAATCGCTTACGTACGAACCATTTGCCCTTGAAATAAGTATATCCTGCATAGTACAACTGGCAAGACGCCTCCCTTGTAAGATAAAATCAATGAGCCCCATCTCGGGCACGCAATCCTCTCGGAGTGCGCGTCGACTCAACTCAGCCCTACCAAGTGCCGGTTAATTAGTCCGTGCCGTGCCCTCAGCCCCTAGGCCTTCGCGCGCGAAAGAGTAACGAGCGCCCGCTTTCCAGCCATCAGCGCACCACGCGGAGGTTATGGAAGCTCACTCGTGCTATGATAATAAGACTGGCTATAGAACCACTAAGGAGGTAGCACATCCGTCGATTTGTATAACCCAGAAATCCTCTATAAACAATCGACGATATTTGGAGGGTGCCCTTACTTCAGCGACATGCAAATCGACACGTGCTTACTGATAATATTTTCATAATATTTTCTTTATGGCTGCTACATACTTCTGTAATATTATACAGAAACATAGGTATCTTGGCTGTCGGTGAATAATAATAATAATAATAATAATAATAATAATAATAATAATAATAATAATAATAATAATAATAATAATAATAATAATAATAATAATAATAATAATAATAATAATAATAATAATAATAATAATAATAATAATAATAATAATAATAATAATAATAATAATAATAATAATAATAATAATAATAATAATAATAATAATAATAATAATAATAATAATAATAATAATAATAATAATAATAATAATAATAATAATAATAATAATAATAATAATAATAATAATAATAATAATAATAATAATAATAATAATAATAATAATAATAATAATAATAATAATAATAATAATAATAATAATAATAATAATAATAATAATAATAATAATAATAATAATAATAATAATAATAATAATAATAATAATAATAATAATAATAATAATAATAATAATAATAATAATAATAATAATAATAATAATAATAATAATAATAATAATAATAATAATAATAATAATAATAATAATAATAATAATAATAATAATAATAATAATAATAATAATAATAATAATAATAATAATAATAATAATAATAATAATAATAATAATAATAATAATAATAATAATAATAATAATAATAATAATAATAATAATAATAATAATAATAATAATAATAATAATAATAATAATAATAATAATAATAATAATAATAATAATAATAATAATAATAATAATAATAATAATAATAATAATAATAATAATAATAATAATAATAATAGTTTTTATTCCACAGGAACACAGTGTGTCATACAGGAAAGTCATACATAAACCAAAATCTCATGCTTTTTTTTACCCTTGAATGAACGGTAAGAAATTCGTCAATGGTGTAAAAACAATGTTCAATTAGATAAGTCTTAAGGCTATGTTTAAAATCTTTTCCATTCTTTTCTTTCAGCTCAGAAGAGAGTGCGTTATACAATAAACTACCAGCGTAGACAGGTCCCTTTTTAAAAATTGATACATTGTGTTTTTCTAGCCTATACCTATTGGGATTTTTGTCTGGTGTCATAATCATTCTTATTGGCCTTGACTAGGCTCTGATCATTAAAAACAAACAATATCACATTAAAAATATATAAGCTAGTGA
Source organism: Nemoura dubitans (assembly GCA_921293005.1). Lineage (NCBI taxonomy): Eukaryota > Metazoa > Arthropoda > Insecta > Plecoptera > Nemouridae > Nemoura > Nemoura dubitans. Next base: position 42,223,708 of record OV121073.1, read on the forward strand.
GGGTCATTACTTTAAATCGTTTAAATAGAGGTCTGCACGAATCTTTCACCCAGATCTCAGCACAAGGGTCTGTACTGGCTTTAGCCATAAATCTCAGCGATGTCAGAATGACAAGCTGATGATGAAGCTAGCCTGGCCTGGAAGAGAGCCGAGAGTGGACCCGGTGCCGGCACTAAGGTCAGAACAGAACGCCTAATATCAGCTCTCTCTCTATCTCCCTTTATATATTATTATAATGTATATACGATCCAACACAAAGAGATAGGAATTCCTCCACCAACCTTGCCGTCGACGTCGAAAGGTTTGATAAGCAATCTGGCCTCGTATTGCCCCTTGAACATCTGAACAACGGACATTCGAATCTGACACAAATTCCGTCACGCGCCAGAGCAGCGAACCTGGCGTTGTAACTCAGCACTACAGCACACATCACCAACAACATAGGAATGTGTTTCATGGAGAAATCTCCCGTGGGAAGCCCAGGGAAGGGTGAGGGGTAGTTGGGAGGGGGAGGGGGGAGGGGGTAGCCGTCGATCAAAGCGTCACTTACACCGTCCCTATAATATATCGCGTGTGCAGTTCGCCGACTACAAACGGATCACGATATGATGACAGCGCGGGGGTTGGGGTGGTGTTTTATGTCGTCACCTTCTGACACGCGTCATCGTCTGTGCCGGGGGCGGAATGGCCCCGTGGCGGTCGAGTTACGTCTGGTGTGATGCCTTCGAGCGAGTGACGGCTGCATGGTCAGCCTCCCCGAATCACGTCTGCACGTCAAATGTACGCGCGCATGCCAATACAACGTATGTGAGCCGCTAGACACTCTGTTTTGGGGGAGAGACGCTCGACTGGAAAATAGAGTGAACGCCGTTCACGCGGAACAATCATAACAAAATGCGCATGCCGTTCTTTTTTGGCATGTTTGATTTCAGAATCATTCGTGTGCGCATGTTTCGTACATTTTACGGTACTTATATATATATATATATATATATACATACCGAATGCTTTTGGTAGTTTTTAAACTCAATTTCATTTAAACATATCCAATATATAACTTGCCGAAATAGATAGGGCAATTTGAAACGATGCGCTCAAAGGTAATGGTTCATTGAATTCCTATATATACCTCCTGAAAATTGAGAATCAATTTCTCGAAGCGCCTTACCAACCGATTCCCTCACGCACACATTACGCGTATATGGCATGGGATATAACGCGCCGCTAATGGCAGCCCGGATAAATCCGACGCCATTGTTACCAGCGTCTCGGCTGAATTAATCCCAGATAGCGTCCCGACGCTGACGCCGACGCCGACGCCGACGCCGCTTTCTTAAACCCGTTGCCCATTATATATCCCCAGGAGCGGGCGTGCAGGGTAATTCATTCCTCCAGTTTGCCGAACGCCACGCGGCGTCTTGCGGCGCCGCCGACTCTAATCTTGTGGAGTTAACGTTAACCCCCCCCCCCCTCCACATCGGCATCCCCCCCCCCCCCCCCCATTTGAATCCGCGAGTCCGATTCACGGCTAGCGCGAGGCGGGCCGACCGCCATTTATCACTCTTGAGCGGAATTAAATCTCGACTAGTACTCTAATACGGCTTTTAAAATTAGCTCCCCATGCTTCCTGCAGCCTCCGCGTCGCAGCGCAGCGCTCAACGAACAAAACTTCAATTTTAACGAAAATTAACGAACCAAGAGTCGGCCCTGCTTATATAACCTTATTTTTTGCAGGGAATAATACGCGTGTTCGCGTTGATGGAAGAGCGTAGCTCGATTGCAAGACAGAAAGTGCAAATTAATGCACTCACAAGTTTGAGCACACACACAAACACAGAAACACAGAATTTTGGGAAAATTTTGCGAAAAAACCAAATTCTTTAAGTATTTTTTCGGTATTTTTCCTTATCTTCCCAGTTGCTAGTTTTTGCCCCTTTTTGTGATATGAAGGGTAGGGGTAAGTATGAATGATTTTTTACTAAAGCCTGAATTACACGGACACATTTTTTGACAAACCCTGGGGAACAACCCTGGTGCACAATGAAACTTGTAAACGGAAAATTGTCGACAATTTCCGGTGCACTAGGTTGCGCGCAAGGGTTGCACACAACTTTATCGTTTGGAACATGTTCTATAATTCAACAAAACCAATCAAAGTCCAGTATTCAAGCGGCTGTAAAATTGTCAGTGCGACACAGGTACGTCCTTTCGGTCCGTGTACCGTGTACGTCTACACTTGAAAACAATTTCACAATAGCAGCAATATCTCCCACCAATTTATCTAAATCTTCAATTTTAATTTCATCAGTCATTTCAACAACAATAAAAATACACTAGCTCATTGAAATAATATGCTTTTGTGCTCAAAGATAACCTGACCTCTTACCATCAACAGGCAAAGGTAAAGTGAACTTCAGCTGTTTTAGCGCCGGGTTGAAACAAGGGAAAATTGTGCCACGTAAATGGTCCACAACATTTTCAGCACAGGGTTGTGCAACATGGTTGTGCACCAGGGTTGTGCACGTGGGTTTTGTGAAAAAATGTGTCCTTGTAATTCAGGCTTAACGCAGGGAGTCTTAGGTCGAGACCAAATGTAAACTCTCCAAAAATATCATCAAAATCGGAGCAAGAGTTTTGTCTATAGAGCGCGAGCAAACACAAAAAACACACACATACACAAGCGAATTTTGTTTGGCTGGTAAAATTGAAGATTTCGCTTCGCTCGGTACGCTCATCAATTATACTTGCGCGCAGTCAAACTTAAAAAGTGTGTATCTGCTGTTGCTTCGCACACGCAAACAGATTGAAATTGTCGCCTCAAGCCGAGAAGTTGGCAACCCTGCAGCAAGAAACGCCTGCTAGCGGTCCCGCTTTGGGACATTTCGAAACTTTTCCGGAACTTTGGGACATTCCGAAACTTTTCCGGAACGAACCCGGACGGCTTCGCCGTCCGGGTTCGTTCCGAAGAAAAACACGATCAGCACAATAATCCATTGGCGGGCGCCTGGTTTTTAGTGCGCGTAAGGGCTAGCATGGTCAACTCCTCGGGGCAGTGCGGGGACCACGTGCAAGTTCTTGCCCACAGAACGCCTCCGATATCGTCGGAGAAACGTCGCGCCCCACACACCCGAACCGCAAGGGGTGTCCGTCGACCAGAAAACAACGTCTTGCAATCAGAACATTCTCCTCAAACCCCTAAAACGTCCTCGTGTTATAGGCAGCTGTAGCTATCCGTGTTTATATTTTCCTATAAGACGCTCCTTTCTGCGTCTATGGCGCCACACCCGAGAGAAGCGGAATTATTCATTCCATGTTCTTGCGCTTCCACGTCGACGTCTCGGCGGTAGATCCTACTTCCGTAATACGACGTCGCACCCCGTAACTTCCGGCATCTCTTTTTGAATATTCGCCGACGGAATAGGAAGCACTTGCTTCTTTGGGCGGCGTGGATTGGGGGGGGGGGGGGTTGGTTTACAGGGTGGCATCTTAGGAGCGCCCCAAATCCCCCCCCCCCCCCCCCCACCCTTTTCTTGTTTCCATCAAAACTCAACTCAATTGTCAAAGCAGCACAACGGCGTGTGCATGCTGCAGCATAAAGTGGCGAAAACCATTTCAAAAGAAGTCTTTCCTCCACGTCTTTATACATTGCTCACTTATATGCAGCGGACAAATTTTCGTCTCGGAAGTGTTCTTATAAATATATTTATTTTATCATTTATTAATTCACCCTCCCCGTTCTTCTGGGCGGCACCGGCGCTGCCTCTGCGCCCTTAAGCCCCCCCCCCCCCCCCGCCTTCCGTACCCCAGTACACAGTTCGTTGAACATTAGCAATGCAAACATTTTCGGTACTCGGGGCATTCGAAAACTCTCAGCCCCCGACCCCCCCCCCTTACCCCATCCAGTTTCGTACACAGAAGTGGGCTGAAAACTGAATAGCATAACGGAAAATGTTTTATAAACGTGCTGGGATTGATAAAAACCTAGAGAGCGTGGGGTGTGGGCTTCCATAGCCCATTGGTGTGTGTGTGTGTGTGTGTGTGTGTGTGTATGTGTGTGCATATATATATATATATATATATATATATATATATATATATATATATATATATATATATATATATATATATATATATATATATATATATATATATATATATAGTGGAAAAGCAGGCGGGCGGCCACTACATAAAAAAAACGCAACAATATTTTGATTTTCTTCGTGCCGGGAAAAACAAACAAGCAGCGCGTGTTTTGCGGTGCGCACCAGCGCCACTGGCGGGGGAATTGGACGCGCGTAGTTTCCACGTCCTTGGTGGGGCTGTCCCCCCCCCCCCCCCCCCGTATTTTCCACGGCATTTGAGGGCGGCCAGCTCGAATGACTGCCATGCATTGTTTCATTGAGCGAACACCGATAGCGCTGCAATCTCTTTGTTCGCGTTACCTCTCTTGGTAATATATTATTTGATTTCGATAAAGTGTATTCGCTTTGTTTAGATAGTAGAATACATCTCATATCTTCTAACCGATACGGGTAAAAAAAACAGCCGTCAGAGGTCATAGAATGAAGGTACCCAGCGCCACAAAAGTACGTTCTGCAAACGTTATTTTTCGAACGTTCGGTGGACGTCGAGAAGCTAAAGCCCCGTTTACATGGGAGCATTTTTTTTTACAAAAGTCTGCCACGAAAGTTTTATGCTGTCAAAGTAACATGGCTCGCTATATGTTTTGTGGGAACACCCCAACTGTGCGTAATCCCAGCTGTGCGTATAATATAAATATGATATGATATAATATGGAATAATACACCAAAATAATATGTAACAAAGCCATGTTATTTTGACGGCATAAAAATTCTGAGGCAGACTTTTGTCAAAAATGCTCCCTTGTATACACAGGGCTTAACGGGTGATACTTGCGTTAATAGTTTGTACTTGCCAAACGTTCGATTAGGTTCAACCCGAACGTTGCACACACGTTATCCCCCGTTAGCTTCCCGACCTTCACCAAACGTTCGTGATAACGGTTTTTGCGCTACTGAGGCAGTATATTACAAAGAGCAAAACTCCATGAACATGAATTTGCGCAGAGAACGTTCAGCAATAGCATACCTTTCAGTTATCACAGCAAATAATCTCATCGCAAACAGTTGGCGCGCTAAAAAGTAACCAAGTTTCTGTGTGTTTTCCTTTTACAGCCAAGCATCCCTCCTGTTTAGCTTAGAAATCTAGTTCTCATCGACTTCCGCACTTGCGCAGAGCAAAAGAACCCCGACTTACAGCGCCGTTAAAAATACATGCGCTTCCGATCAGATCGAATGGAAGGGGTGGGGGGGCGACGGAAGACAGAGGGGCAGCTGTTTGATCCGTGACGTGCAATCGCCCTCGTGCCGTCGACACGGACACCTCCGATCGACGCCGTCGACGGCGCGAGCTCGTCAATAATGCACGCTAACTCGCGCACTTCTCGAGTCGCTATCACAGCTGCCAGAAAGTCACGTGACGTAGAGAAAGTGATTCGAGGGAGGACGACGTCAACTCCAATCAAACCCAGATTCATAACGGCAGATCTCAATTTTCTCGCGTTCGTAATGTTCAGTCAGGTTTAATACGAAAGCAAACAAGGTGAAACGCGCCGGTAGCTAAAAGGGGTTTCTTTGCGCGCAAGGGATGATGTCGTTAAGTATTCACATTGTCTATAAAATCACAAACACCTTCCGTCAGCGCCGAGTCGACGGGGGGATGTGGAGGGGGGGGGGGGTGGAGGCGTTGAGGGATGTAGGTTGATGCAATTTCCAGCCGCCAAGGCTTTCGCGAGCGTGCCGCTTCTCGCGAGAAAACAAATTATCATCTCACTTTTGTGTCTCCACGCCGACGCCGACGCCGACGCCGACGCCGACGCCGACGCCGTTAACTTGCTCGCGACGCCGGCACATTAGCGTCGCGACGCCGTGTTACCAGATTACCTTCTTCGAGAGCGAGCAAGATTGCCGACCGCCGCGCGCAGGCGCATGGTAGACAACGAACACAACGCAGCGTCTAACGTCTAAGTTATTTACAAGATTTGCTGCTTAAGCTTTATTGGCTTTTGTCTTTCCTCTCGCTGAGCAAAAAAAAAAAGAGCGGCAACGACAGAATAGATTAAAAGCGAGTAGCTAACGTCGACGTCGTCGTCGTCTTCGGTGCCCGGCTCGGTGACCTCGTGATTCGTGAACAGCCGCAACTCCTGTGAAAGGAAAGTGGTGTTTGATTAAAGTACGAACGCTTCACGGTTAATGGGCGAAATGCGTTTTCCTTTTTTGTTTAGGGTGCAGATGGAAGTGGCCTTGCAGGGCAATTAGCAGTGCGATAGAACGCCATCTCGTACGGCCATTAGGGCGTTGTCGAACGTGACCATTTTGAACAGAATGCGGCCAGTTTGACTCTGTCGCTCGACCAAAATCGCTCGGCCAGTTCCTCCCCAAAATACAGATGACGTTGATATGGTGACCTCCACACTCTTTTCATGAAATCGCAGCTCGAGTGCCGTATCAAACCACACAAGCAGATATCATAAACAATAAAAAATGCACAATAGTATAGCCTTGAAATGTAAGGTTCTGCTCAAGTTTGCCGCATCTAGCTGTTCCGTTCAGCTCAAATCGCGTTGCCAAGCGCCAACAATCATTTTTAACTGTATCCACTGTTGGAAAATGTAAAAAGCGCCGAAGAAAGAAAAGCATGTACCTTCCACTTTTTAAAGTGTTTTAATGCATGGAGGTGCGTGTGCAGGGAAAATTGTTAATTGCGTCCCAGCCTCATACAAAAAACATGTAAAAGCTAAATTATGTTCAAGAGAAGTGCACCGCTTTATCTATGCCCTTGACCGCGAAAGCTAGTGTTGTGACAAGGCATGGCAGCCATCGACAGCACACATTGAAATCCTATCCGAGAACACAACCAGGATATTCAGGATTGAATTGTCTCCAATGTTGTCAGAATGCTGTATGAATTGGCAGTAAGAAATACTAACGTTTGAATCTAGTTCAAGGTCAAAGCCACCTCGAGACATATTTTATGTGCGAGCATTCGAAACAAATCCATTCAGAGGGAGCTGGCAATTGATTCAGCTCCTCAAATGTTTTGCTTAAATTCAATTCAAACTACACAGTGTCTGCACCGTTGCACGTATATCCAAAACATGTAGTTCAAGCAGATGGTGCTGCTTCGTTGTGATAACTTGCACTGGTCATGATGTCAAGGACGAGATCCAAGTGAATACAACGGCTAGTTCCGAAACGTATAGCTGGTTCCGGCTTCCGCTCACTCATTTAGCCTACTGGGACCGCGGTCCAGAAATAATGCCCGGATAACTTGTAAGTCTAGTGACCATGTTGCGTTTTGAACTGTGTCAATATATTATGAAACTTTTAGCAACTTTTGTGATTTCGAAACAGATCCACTAGCTCCTGATTGATGAGCGTAGCGAGCGAAGCGAAATCATCAATTTCATTACTGCTATAAAAACACTTGTATGTGTTTTTTTTTTTTTTGTATGTGTGTTTGCGCGCGCTCTATAGGCCAAACGCCTGTCTCGATTGGGATGACATTTTCAGGGAGTCTACTTTTGTTCTCAACTTAGACCCCCTGAGTTTTTCAAGAAAATCCTCCATACCCTTCACTTTCAAAGCAGAACAAAAGCAATATCTGACAATTGGGCAAGTTTGGAAAAGTACGGAAATTTATTTAAAAGTGCGTATTTTTTTCAAATTTTCCCAATTTTGATTGTTGCCTTTAGAAACCATCGCAACATCACACCAGATTTTTTTACTTGAAGTTGACTTCAAGATTTGACAGATATTAGAAATTTTGTCAACTTCGTGCATGCAAGTTTTTGAAAGTAAGTCCGCGGCAGAAATATATCTCCAACCTAACAAAAACCCTTGGGTATAAGTTACATCTATGTATTACTATGTATGTCTATATGTACATGCACATTGCTTAATGACCTCAAAATGAGCATATTTCCGCTACCCGACAGCTCGGACAGATACAAAGAAAGGCCAGAATCGTTTACAATTTCAAGTGATCAGAATTTTCGAAAAAGCAATGGTCCGGCTTGCTGCTCCGTGATTTAGGCTTTTTGCCTCAATCTTTTTATGCGCTATATACAAACCGCTACGCTCATCTTCAACGCAACACAAATTGCGTTCGCGAAGCCCTAGTTTACAAAAAAATAATCGTAACAGCTGCGATAAGCACTCTTTCTGTGTGAAAGCATAAAATCTCTTCACATCTCTATAAATAAATCAATAAATAAACAGGTGGGCCGAAGAAAAAGCGGAAGTTTTTGGATCACTCTAGGCATAATTTTACGTAAATACAATTTTTCGAATCTCAAAATAACTTTGTTAAACAACGAATAAGATTCAACCCTGACCGGTTGATTGATTAGCGTAGCGAGCGAAGCGAAATCATCAATTTCACTACTGCTGAAAAAAAAAACTTGTGTGTTTGTTTGTTTGTATGTGTGTTTGCGCGCGCTCTACAGGCCAAACGCCTACGTCGATTGCGATGAAATTTTCAGGGAGTCTACTTTTGTTCTCAACTTAGACTCCCTGCGTTTTCCAAGAAAATCCTCAATACCACTCCCCTTCAAAGCAGAAAAAAGGGCAATATTCGAAAATTTGGAAAGTTTGGAAAAGTACGGAAATTTATTTTAAAATGCGTATTTTTTCCAAATTTTCCCAATTTCAATTATTGCCTTTCGAAACCATCGAAACCACATCAAAACATCACACCAGCTTTGTTGACTTCAAGTTTGTCAGAAATTTTGTCAATTTCGGGCATGAAATTTTTTGAAGTAAATCCGCGACTGAAATAATTCTCCAAGGGTTTTTATTAGACTGGAAATATATTTCTGTCATATTTTCGTTATCTGACAGCTCGGAGAGAAACATTGAAAGATCAGAATCGTCTCCATTTTCAAGCGATCAGAATTTTCGAGAAGGCAATGGTGAGGCTTGGTGCTCCATGGTTTTCATAGGACTTCTGCCTGCACCTTTTTATCCGCTATATACACACCGCTACGCTCATCTTCAACGCAACACAAATTGCGTTCGCGAAGCCCTAGTTTTACAATATTTTTAACTCTGGGTTCAGCGGCTAGCCCTTATAGAAGCAGATGAATTCCACGGCATCCTATTTGTGTTTGCCACGACAAATAACATAACTCCCCTTTAACTCTATGTTGAGGCACTTTTAAATGTCCAGTTAACAGTTTACTGCCAGTTAAAGTGAAAATATATGTACATTTAGGCTGTGACTTTGGAGATAACAAACTAATCGGCATTTGACTCTGTAACTGCAGACATTAAAAACCGGCTCTAAGACTTTTGCACTCTATTTTTTAAGGGTATGTTTTACAAGTGCCTTGGCCCAGAGTTAAATTATAAGTTAAGTTATTTGTCATGGCAACCGCCAATAGGATGCCTTGGAATTCATCAGTTTCTGAGGGTTAGACGCTTAACCCAGAGTTAAAAAATATCGTAAAACCGGCCCTAAGCAGATCAAAAAGTACGTAAAAAAACACGACAAGCAATTGTGCAAGTGATCGCTTAAATGACATGGTATCAGTGCTTCCCCTAAAACGCCTCATAAGCTAGGGGTATAAACCACCCCCGAGAATGCTACCACTGCGTCAGACGAAAACAAATGTCACTTAGTTTAGCAAGGAAGCAAGGCAAGCTCGGTTGTAAAACACCGAGCATGGCATCTTCTTCTATACAACCACAGATACAACGTATAGTGCATGGCAAGCACGTGACTAGCGGAGCGGTCTCAAGTGCAAGTCTAGCCACAGACTGGTGCGTGCATGCTGACACGTCAGCAATCGCAAGATCGGTAATTGCTGACTACTTCGCTACCGAGGGGTGGCAAAGACAATTGCTCGCGCGCTGAATAGACCCTTGTTACGTCGGGGCTGGGCGCACGGCTTATAACACGCCAGGCCGTGCTTAGAAAGGGGAAAAACCAGACGCTCTGCATTTTCTCTATTGCCCCAAAGCGTGGAAATAATTGCAGGCTTGGACGGGAGGCGGGGGTATGGGGGAACAGATTTCAAATCTGGAAGTCTAGCTGCTTTATTGCTTCGCGAGAGCTACGCGTGCCTTATCTTATTCGTCGAATCATAAATCATTTGAATTTACTTTTGATCACGTTTCGCTCCTGGAAAACAGCATTCATTTGTAACTCTTATACATTTTCCCGCGCCGCTCGCTATCTCTCTTTTCTGGCTGCTCATTAATATCATAATTCATGCAAAAAATGGCCGCCTCTTCTTCTTGTCAAGCTATTTTCGATAACATTGATAACATGTGCCTGGCGCTGCTCTTCATATATACACTGCACACTGCACAACGAGCGTCGAGCGAACTAGGCAGCCGTGACGTTTTTATCCGCGAGGCTTGGCCGACGAGGAGGGCGCGCGTCGGCGAAGAGCATGGAGATTTTGTAATCATCATCACTCAACTCGACTATGCCGACGACGACGACAACGACGACGACGACGACGGCATAGTTCATGCTGTGTATAGCGAATATTTGCTCTGGCGACATCGTCGTACTCCTTTCCTCGCCCTTTTGTCAGCCCTCTCCCCCCACCTTCACCACCCACGCAAATGCATTTCAGAACGATTCGCATAATAACATGTATATATAACATTCTCAGCTAGCAGCGACTTTTCAATGGGTTACGGCAACGGTATAACAGTATATATAGATCACAACATGCGCAAGTCAAAGATGCGCATTGATGATGATGTTCTTCGGCGGTACAAAGTCGGCACGCTCGGCAATGGATCATACACACCTCTAAGACGCCTGTCTTTTGTGTGTTGCACGAAGCAGCGCGAATGGAAACGCGTTCCACTGTAATGTAGCAAACCTGTTGATTAAATATCGACTCCGCGTTTGGCACACAGTAGTGCTAGGCGAACAAGTGATCGCAGCAAATTGACGCTAGGGGGGCCGTGGGGGGGGGGGGGGGGGGCTCCGCGCCTTTGTTGGGTGCTTCGCCGGAGTCGTCGCGGCGAATGACAAACGTTCAATCACACGCATTTGGAGGCGTTGGGATAGTTTCGCTTCGGAGTGTTGCGAGACGTTGTCGTTATCGCCATCGTCGAGCTGACGATGTGCGGCACAAAGAGGTTAAGGTGTAATGGGTTAGGGAGGGGGGGGGGGGGGGGGGCACCAAAGGCGATGGGGGGCACTGGATGCCGGGGGGCAGGGGGCGACGTGACGGGGACATGACTTTCGGAGACAAAGGGACGGGTGCTCGGTGCAATGGACGGAAAGAAAATGGAATAGATTGGGAAACGTTTTCAATTGGCACACGGCATGGCAATGCAGATCAGATTGCAACATTGGTAAAGTTGAACCTTTTTGATGTGCGGGAATTGGAATGCATTCAGCTGCAGCTTGTTCTTTGGTCACCGGATTCGCTCATTTGGTTGGCCAGTGGAATGTATACTGGTTGACCTCGCTTTGCCAGGCAATTCGTAAAATCGTTTCCTTTTTCAGAACGGTCCTGATGATGTGAGCTTTTCTTCTCTACCATGCAAAGGACCTACGTCATAGATCAAAGGAAAGCAATGCACTACATTGATACCTGCAAGTTTTAGAAGATTTTAAATTTAAAGCAACTCAAGCTTCAAATCCATATTCGTTTTTCCCCTTCAGGCTTTGGAAATGGCCATATTCTTACGGTGGTGGATATATCCCAAAATAGGACTACAATAACTGATCAAACGTATAACCAACCACCAGGATCAAACCTAGGACTTCCCAAATCAAATGCATGACACTCTCACTACCATGATAGCCGGACACAAGAGTCCAACCTGAGATCTCCCGAATGCATGGCACTGCCACTGCCAGGATAGCCGGCCACCAGGATCGAACCTGGGACCTCGCAAAGGCAAGGCAGGCATTCGTTGGCAAAGAGTTAGGAAAATATCCGTACTACCGCTTAAGGGCGAACAGAAAGAGAAAACTTCTTTGCAAACGAATCTCTCAGTGAAAGGAGGAATTGAGCCATGCGAATATCCCGATTCCCGCGGGACAAACGAGCGGGAAAACAATATAATGTGTGCACGGCGGAAGGGAGAGAGATTAGTCGCTGGTCGACCAATTCGGCTGGGAATGCCGACAGCTGAGTACGCTTACCCACCGCCAGGGTCGGCCATCTTGAATTGTTTCCACCGTGCCGCTCCTGCCCGCTTTGCCAAGCCGACGCCCAGGGCAGCGCGCACAGCCTCCGTCGACCCACAAACGGGGCAGCACGTACTGCCTCCTCCACCCACACCCGCGCGGCTTTGTGATCTAGATGGCACTAGGTGGCCCACAAAACGCCCCCCCCCCCCCATCATCAACAAAATATTAGGCACTGCGCGTTGTTGCAGCAAAGGGCATTAACGCCAATTCTCTTGCCGCGCGTTCTGTTTGCACACAGACTGTGTGCAGCCGAACAGTTAATGTCACGGTCGGCAATTAGGCCCGATCCCCCAATCGAACATATATCGAGCCAATCGAACATATAGCGCCGAATGGTCGGGCTTAGTGGTCGCATCGCGGAATCGTCGCCGCCTCGTGCACCGCGCCGCGGTTATCTTTGCGGCGTTGTACGGCGATAGGCTGTCGGGTGTGCAGTAGCGGCTCGTGCACAGGGGCAGTGGGGCATGTGCACCACCTAGATCCTCGCCCAGAACATAGATTCTACTACTTTAGCTTATATAATTAAGATTTCTTAAGATTTCAATGTTATACTATGTATTGGGACTCATTTAGTGATTTGATTCATTAAAGTCCACCGCAACGTTTCCCTGGACCCAAAAGCGCGCGATCGCGATTCCGCGCGCTTCATTGCATGTCTGGGTAGTGCAAATTCGGCTTCTGCTCCCAACCCCAATAGCTAGAGCGTGCGCGCAGAGCGCTCACAGTGCGAGCTGGCAGGCAAGAGCAGGGCACATATTCTAAATGCACTTCAGCCAATCAGCCGCGATGAACAAGTGGCGAAATGCGGGACACCCTGGCACGGCCAATGTCTTCGTCGCGATCTTTGCTGCACGTGCCACTGTGACAGTCTAGCGGACGGGTTGGGCTAGGTGTCGCGGCGAGCGAATTCGCGCGAGATGTCATGTGTCATTACTCTAGTTTCACGCCGTGTTTTAGGATTTAAAATCAAACTAATTTAGTTGGGAAAAGTTTAAGGTTTCAATGGATACTCTCAAATAAATAGAAGACATTTTTGTTTATAAAATATCGCCGATCTTGTCGCGATTAATCGAGGTATGGTTTGACATATTTTTGGCAGTGCATCGTAAATCGGCATTAGTATTGCTTATGATTTACTGGTATGGAAGTATGTACGAAGAGTGCTGCGTCTTGCTTCTTGCGAGTAGCAACTATAAAAGCTGATTTAGGACTACAGCAGAACATTGACATAACATTACGAAGAACTCTTCCTGCCAGGACAAAAGGTAGGACACCAAAACCATGTCATTGAATTGAGTGACGTTAAGAAGCGTTTAGAGGTTCTCATATGTCAGTGAGATTACGCAGTGTGAGGTATATACGATTTGCACTGTATATAGGTTAGGGGTAGTGGTGAGTGGAAGGAGGTGCAGATATTTTCGTAGTTTTTTTTATGCCCCACCTTCCGGCCACCTAACCGGCCGCTACTGTGGGTGTGCGTTACTACATAACGTTTTCCGTTCGATTTTCCGAGCGCCAGGTATACACACTGTGGGAAATGTGCGTTCCTTTTGAGTTCCAGTGCGCTTTTCCGCTCTCCGCGAGTGCAGTTGTTTTCTCGATATGAACACAGGGGGTCGCAACGCGGTAATGGGCGCGAAACCTGCGTTGTTTTGTTTTCAAATTAGTCGGTGACAAAGGATATGGTGCAGGTGTGCCAATAATCTGGCTATATACACATAGGCGATTGCGACCTGGAGCTTTGTCATTGTTGCGAATGTGGCGAGATATTCGAGGTGCCGTTACCAATTCATAATCATAGACATAGTCGTTATGTATAGCAACGAGTTGACGCGGAGAAGAGTACAAATAATTTAGATTGTACATTAATTTCATGCAAAATATGCAAATGGTGCATTATGGTAATGCAGAGTTTACTTTGCAACAATAATAGCCTAGATATTTGCGAGACGCGCGGCTCGCGAACAAGAGAATAAACTAATTAGACATCAAAATCGGTTTAGAAGTGAATAAATTTGTTGATTTTGTAAAGTTTTCCGCGCTTCCTCTATATTGCTTGCCACCGAAAACATCCCACTTTCGCAGTTTTCGTGAGTGCGTATATTTAGAGGTACGTAGAACGAAATGTAAATTTCGCTCAACGGATAGATGTACACCCATTTATACCCGGGCCCCTGCAAGTCAAACATGAAGCCTCCGTGCGCCCATTCGAGCTGCCCGATAGTAATCAGATGAGATGCGGGCACGAGCACCAGAGTTAAGGGATGATGCTGATGACGATAAGGGGTAGTAAGAGACGCTTTGCTCTCTCTCTCTCTCTCTCTCTCTCTCTCTCTCTCTCTCTCTCTCTCTCTCTCTCTCTCTCTCTCTCTCTCTCTCTCTCTCTCTCTCTCTCTCTCTCTCTCTCTCTCTCTCTCTCTCTCTCTCTCTCTCTCTCTCTCTCTCTCTCTCTCTCTCTCTCTCTCTCTCTCTCTCTCTCTCTCTCTCTCTCTCTCTCTCTCTCTCTCTCTCTCTCTCTCTCTCTCTCTCTCTCTCTCTCTCTCTCTCTATATATATATATATATATATATATATATCTCTCTCTCTCTCTCTCTCTATATATATATATATATATCTCTCTCTCTCTCTCTCTCTCTCTATATATATATATATATATATATATATATATATATAGAGAGAGAGAGAGAGAGAGAGAGAGAGAGAGAGAGAGAGAGAGCAAAGCGTCTCTTACTACCCCTTATCGTTATCAGCATCATCCCTTAACTCTGGTGCTCGTGCCCGCATCTCATCTGATATATATATATATATATATATATATATATATATATATAAAAAAAAAATATATATATATATATATATATATATATATATATATATATATATATATATATATATATATATATATATATATATATATATATATATATATATAGGCCAATGTAAAGCGACTTGTGCTCAGAGCACGCGGCAGATTATGCGGAGCCTTGCCTTCAAAACTGTGCGCACTAGCCCGAAGAATGGGTATGCCAATTTGTCAAAATGTAAACCCGCCGACTTTCTAATTAGTTGGTATAGCGTGGTCGGTTAAAACAGTCTATCAAACGACGCGTGTATGTATATGTATGTAGCACGTATATGAGCTAGTTGCTCTTTTCAAACGGCCCTTGCCAACGTGCTCCGATTGAAACTTTGTAATTGCTCATTGAGCGTAATCACTCTTCTATATTCAGCAGGTCATAAATAATATGACCGTTTTTAGCGTGGCACTGCAAATAAAAAGGCCGTAGCATATGTGCTACTAATTGAGTTAGATATTCTGTCAGTGTAGCACACATACGATCACACACACACACACACACACACACACACACACACACACACACACACACACACACACACACACACACACACACACACACACACAAGTTAGCAGGGAATGAGTGATGACATATGCGGGCCATTCCGCTAGCAAAGAGCCGGGACGCCGTTCGACTTTTGAAAATAAAAGTGTGTAGGGGTTGCTGGTGTATGGTTATTGACTGTGGCGAGGGTGGCTAGCGCCGTTTGAAGTGATTTTTAACGAGGCCGCTAATGCGCGAGTTGGCCGCTAGGGTGAGTGGGTGTGTTGCGCCGCTAGGATCGTGGCACGCACGTTCGGGACCTCACGCACTTTAAGTTGCGTAGAGAGACGCATTGTGCGTATATTGGATGCGTATAAATACACAAGCAGCTTGGGCGGTCACGGAACGTTAAAGTGACGTTAAGGAAATTACGAAAGTTGTTCAGGTTTCAAAACAGATTACTGTGAAACTAAACAAACAATGCCGACGAATTTGGCTGGTTATGGATTTTGTTTGTCAATGTGTAATAGTGCTGGCTTTTTAAAAATAATGAAAGTGAAATGCAGAAAGTAAAGTTCTTAAATTGGTGCTTTTAAAAAAGTTTTTATACAAAAAGATTTCGGGTAAACATTTGGCAAAAGTATATGTGACAGAGTCTGACAAGGTCAAACTTTGGCCAAACTATGCGTTAACATTTTACAACTCGCTATTTCGATAGAGAAAGCCGACGAACGAACGAAATCAAAACAACTTATTTTTTGGCATGATTTGGTAAGTTTATACCGTATATAAAATGGATTACGGCCTAATTCTCTTTCTTAAAATTTCCCTGTATCCTTTCTGTCAGCGACCAAGCCGGCTGTGAACGGGTCTTCAGTCTTTGCGTATTGTTCCGCCGCAAGAAACGACGTCTCATCTCCAAGGCATTAAACCACGCCCCCCCCCCCTCCCCCCCCCCCCCCCGTCCCACAACGTCGACTTATTGCGAGAGCGACGCAAGCGAGCGGAAAAATATTAGAGACTTGTAAACGCGCCAAACTAAGGAAGCTGAAGGCAACCAGTCCTTTTGGTTCGACGAGTGTCTCGTGTAGCCCAGCGACTGTCTGACGTTGTTGACTCGCTTCCTCCGAGAGTCAACAACGTCCCCCCCCCCCCCCCCCCCTCCACCCACCGAAAGCCGACGACGAAACAAGAGCCCGGTTTGTTTGGCGATACGTTGCAAGCAGTCGTGGCAATTAATGCCCCGACATGACACGACGACGACGACGACGACGACGACGACGACGACGACGACGACGCGTTGAGACAGACAGACATACCGACGAACACGCGAATGCAAACAGTTTTTGCCCGTAGTTCAATTACTGCTCGTTCCGAGTACTGCAGCGCTGTCTGTCACCGAACACGGCATGCTGGAAGGGTCTCGATGCGATTGGTGAGATCCGATCCAGTGCATTGACCTCTGAGGCCTCATAGATCCACTGCGACTGTACTCCATTTCACGTTAAGAAGGGGAGTTGATTTGCAGTTTCCTCAGGGACCCACTGCAAAACTACCCGTAGAGCCTTTTGTCCGACTTAAGACATGTCTTGAAAGTTTTGGAACTCATAGTTCGTGTCTATCAGCAGTGGGTCCTCGAGGAAGATACAAATCTACTCTCCTTCTTAACGTGAAATGGAGTTTAGTTTAGAGGTTAATCGGTTAAGTGCAGCGACCCAGAGTTAATGTTCGAGTGAAGTTAATCAAGGAATTCTAATAATCATATCAGTTTATCATAATTTTAGCGCTGGTATTCAAAAAGCCATTTTAAACTGGGTTTTGAATGGTAAATAAAGTATCGTTGTTTTCCCGAAGTTTCGTAGCACATAAGTTACTTCGCCAAGGGTGAAAGCTCGACTGGCTCGGCTGAGGGCTAAAGTAGCCCATTCCAAGTTACGAGGACAGCTAAGAAAGAGTTGGGAAAACAGTTTGTCTTCACTCATCGTTCAAGCCATAGTTATAAATTGCTATTTTCAAATTAATAAAAAATTAATACAGCAGAATATGTTATGTTTAATTCCCTAACCAAAAACGAAACGAGTTCGCTTCAAAAAAAGCTTGACGTGTTTCCCAACTGCACAAACGAACCCATTCAAAACATTCAGCTTAAAAAGGATTTGAAATAAAAACAAGACGTCTACCCCACCCCCCTTTCCCCCCACCGTCGTCGTCGTGGGTGGCTGTCGCACATGTTAGTCTTAGAGTAAGTTTATGAGACCACTGCACAACACAGTCTTCTCTTTGACTAAACGTCTGAGTGACCAACATAAAAGGGGATTATTTAGCTACTTCTAGAATTCAATTGTCTTTTTTAGAATGGACTAGTATATATTTCATTTTTCAAATAGCAATACATAACGGCATAATAATGATTAAAGAGTTAATCTGTCTGAAGATGACATCTGGTGGCCTATACTTTAACGTTGCATAGGATACATACAGCGCAAAGCTAGTGGCGTATCCCGGCTAGCTGTGGTCGAAGGAGTAAAGCTTTTTTTATTTGCCAAACACCATACTATGTTGGCTTCACCTTACATGTTAATAGTTCCCTACTCCAAGTACTATCACTCTGAATTGTAGCGTGTACACGAGCGTTCTGTGAAAACCGTGATAACATCTACAACTATACCTCCAGTAATAGTGTTACGTACGTCCGTTCGCAATATATGAAACACATGCTAGTCTTAGAGTCAGTTAATGAGAGTCAACAGCTAAAAGAAAAGCTCTACCTACAGCAACAACATCTACCTCAACATCTACCTTCAGTAAAAGTATTAAACATGTATAGCATTGGTGGCGATTTATTCGTCGTACACTTTTGTAAAGAAAATGTACAACATGCTAATTGTTTGCTTGGCTTCATCCACCCACGACGACGACGGTGGGGGGAAAGGGGGGTGGGGTAGACGTCTTGTTTTTATTTCAAATCCTTTTTAAGCTGAATGTTTTGATTGGGTTCGTTTGTGCAGTTCGGAAAGACGTCAAGCTTTTTTTGAAGCGAACTCGTTTCGTTTTTGGTTAGGGAATTTCAATTATTTTGTAAGCGAAGCCACCTACCAACCCCTACAATTGAAAAAAATCAGCCATGACGCATAATAACGCTCTTCGAATACTTTAGGGTATACAGAGATGGCTATGAGTAAGACCGTCACCCATCTAATCCCAGACCCCGCGAAATGTTGCTTTACTTTGATGCTCTCATAGAACCGGCGTTTCCAAAACGCTAAACAGTTTGGCATTTAACTGGATTACATGCAAGTGCTACAAATATCACTGTTCACTGATGAGCCCCCCCCTCTCACTTGCCACCCTCCACGCCCCATCCGTGTACCCCACTGAAGTTTGATTTTAAGGTGAAGGTGAATTTGTTCGGAGATGTTCTTCAACATATTGCCAATTCGACGAATCGACAACGCACGGTCAAGTCCATTCATAACCAACCAAATGACCTAGAGTTGACCAACGAAAAGAAATTCATGTGAAAGGACGGTAGCAATAAAATGAGTGAAGTTGTCCAGTTAATTGTGCAGTTTAAAATCAATTGACATGCCCGGAATTTTAAGCCAAGCCCTGTCGCTCAGCGAGTGAGCACTGTTCACACTCGGCCAGCACGTGTCTTGCTAAAGCTATACTGTTATACTCCAGGCAAGGAAGCTCAAAAAGACCCTTAGCCCGGAACAAATTGCAAGAGTTTTGATTTTTAGTGTACCTTGTTCAGAAAAATTCGCTGATTACGCTCAAGAAAGTCGAGAAAGAAATTCCGATGGGAAATTGCCTAAAAAAAAGGCTTTAATCGACATTATGCAAATTTGTATTTATTTATTTGAAATTTTTTGATTCACCAATAGAATCGTTGTTAAGTACCAAAATTCGGTGTACAATTACACAAGCTATTTATACATATAAATATATCATGAAAATTTTGATTACTTTTCGATTAAATCGACTTTAATTAATTATGCCTACGTCCAATCAAACGCTCCCAGCTCCGAAACTATACAAGATAGAGATGTCAACTTTTTACGAGGGCGTTGGTAATGAATCAAGAAATTTTACACGATAGTATGAACGAAAGTCTATGGCTCGTTTATTAATTACATGCAATCAAACTTTTTAATTAGCATTGATTTTTTGAACAAAGTACTTTTCATTAAAACATTGGTATTACACGCACAATTGATGCTAAGTAGGAATCAGTTAGCATGCCCACAGCTGTAGTAAGATATACCCTTTGAAATTGCGTTTTTTATTTTGATAAAGTGACAATTGAACGATTTTAATTGAATTTGCATACGTCTAATCAAAACGCTCCCAGCTCCGAAACTATACAAGATAGCGATATCAAATTAGCGAGTGTGATGGGAACGAACCAAGGTATTTTACATGAAAGTATTAACTATAGTCTAGTTGATTAATTACAACGAATGAAACTTTACAAATTTGCTGGTCATAAACTGCTCAGTGCTCGTATAAGGGTAGGTTGCTGTAACGTTGATATTGGTTGAAGTTGTGACTTGTGGATAATCACTGTCACTATGTATGTACATCGATTTATGTACATCTGTTCGAGAAATGTGTGAAGGATACTTATAAATTCGTGCGACCGGAGTCTGGCTGAAGCCAGCGCGTCGACGAAGGTGTGTGCACATCGTTGTATAGTTAATCCGTGCCATTCCGTGGAATGAGTCCGGAATAGATTATATCTAACGCAATTGACCTTATTTTTGCTTCAGTGGGTAAAATTATCCGTGTAATCGAACCAAATTTGTAAGATTTGTGAATATAATAATATTGTCCCTTGCAATTTATAACAGAAACATACACCTTCGGCCAAAAAGGAGCAAGTATATGTGTCAAGCAGGCAGCAAACATCGAAGAAATAATAGGTGTGTGACTTTTAGACACATCTCAGTCATCTCATGAGTATTATCTGACATCTCGTCTGACTTATATAGTTTTATGAACAAGAACGCTTTTTAAACAAAGGAAAAAAAAATAAACTCCGCATGCTTTTTATTCAGTACAAGAATTTTTTAAATATAAAAGAATTCTCAAATTATATAGTTGTGAGTAAAATATTTTGACTTGTCTGATGCCATACTGTAAATGGTATAACGATGAAATTAAATACATTGAATTCATATGAATTACGTACTGGGACTACGATTAAATTTACGGTTTCACGGTTTCACGCTTACATGTATGTTATAATAAGCTTTTCTCAGTACTCGGAATTTCTCATCGTCATCGTTGTCGTATTTTGGAGTGATGGAAATCCTGCAAAATGGCATGCGCTGTTTCCACCAGCGTGACAATTGTTTTCTTATTTAAATGATTGTAGGAGAGATCTGGAATACTTCTGGAACATTTTGGCGAAAGAATTATAATATCTGGCAAAGATTGGAAGGATTACCACCTAGATGTTTGCTGCCTGATTGTCACTGTTTGCTTCTTTTTGACCGAGTTACGGATTTTTGTAGGTTGCAGAGGACGACGAAGTTATCAAAGTTCTTACAAGTTTGGTTCGATTACATGGATTAATTTTACCGAAGAAAATAGAAGATCGATATCATACACGGAATGGCACAAATTAATAGAATCGATGCACACATAACTTCGATGACGCGTTGTCTGCAGCCAGAATCCGGCCGCACGAATTTATATAAGTATATCCTTTTCACATTACTTGCACATAATATGCATATAAATATATGGTGAAATATATGGTGAAAATTAGTATTCCCAACTTCCACCTACCCTAATACGAGCACTGGTGATTGTATGCGAATATGCAACTGTAGGCAATGGTATTGTTTGTTAAGCATTCCCAGTAATCCCGCATTTGTATTTAAGAATTCACTTGAAGTAAGCCGAAATAAAGTAACGCCGACCTAACAAAAAAGTACCGCCGGGTCCATCTGCTACTCTCAAAGATAAAATTAAAAGTTTAGGGTAATATTGCTTAGAGGCCGCACATTGTCCTCGGGTAAGACCAGACGTGACGCCATGTAAAATGAGTATAACGACGTGTGGACCGGATGTCAATTTACGGTTAGCGGTAACCAGATCGAAAGTGGGCCTCAACTATTTTTGCGCTCCGTTCGAATAGCGTGTCATATGTTTAACATTGACATGTTAAGGGAAGAAATATTTTACAACCATCGAACTTACTACGGACTTCAGTGTTTTTTTCTAATTTATAGTTATAACGATGTACAGCTCTGGACTTTGTAAGTGAGCTAGTCGAATATCGGCTATGTCCTCAGAAAGGTTTGGCTGAAATCAGCGTAGGTATGCCAGGTACCGACCACGTGGCCTAGCACATGGAGGCATGGGATGACATGCGCTTTGGGTGTCTAATCTTGTTTGACAAACCAGTTTTATCACCAGTACCTGCCATGCGACTCTCATGAATTCGTCCCCTTTTCTATTTGTGTTTATGCGATTTCAAGCCCCTCATCTCATCTACAACACGTATTTTTATAGTTGGAAGAAAAAATGAAACAGTGTATGATTGTTTTTTCCTGAGGAGCATTTTGGTGTTAGTAATTTTATGAAATTTAAGGAAAATTCGGTTTTCACTGCGTGTTATAATTTAATTTCTGCTAATTGCCTGTTATCTCGGAATCAAGTTAATCATTGTTGGTACCGATACCCTACCTTTCTGGTGGCCGAGTCGTGAAGGCGGGTCGGATCTGATGCCGATAGTTTCAAACCAGAAATTACATCGATCTATATGAACATCTAAAAGGTTTTAGGTTTTCGAATATCAGAAAGTGTCATTTAAAATTTGTTTTATCAATAATTTACTGAGTATTTACAACTACCATTGATGTTGATGTATTAGTATAGAGATTAAATCATTCCAAGAATGAGTATTTTCGTATAAATTTATAAATAACTGCCGTAAATAAGAAATGTGCTGAATCTATGAGTTTATAGACGGCTTAATTTTGCAATCTCTAATTCCTGACAAAATAAACATAGCTCGTATTCATCAACGGATGATTCATGGATTTATTGGGATCGAACAGAAATCTTCAGTAGCCCGTCCAGCCTCCCTCGTACTCGAGCACTTTGGCCATTCGGCGCGGCATGGACTCGACGAGTGTCTGCACGAAAAGAGGCCCCTCGGTGACGTCCAGCCACGCGGCCTCCACGGCGTCCCACAGCTGGTCCCTGTTGGCTGGCTGCACCCAACGATCTTTCATCGTGCGGACGACCTCCGCCCACACGTTCTCGATGGGGTTGAGATCACAACCCCGAGGAACCCAAGCCAAAGGCTCGATGTCGGCTTGGTTGGCCAGCCAGTCCTGCACCACGTGGGCATAATGTATCGGGCTCTTCCATCGCATCTCGCTCTCGCATCGCATTTTGGTCACGATGGCAGGATATGTCCACTGGCCTCGTGATACTAGAGTAGCCGTTTTGGGCATGATAGAGCACGAACACCTACACTGGCGTAGGAACAGGGGGGGGGGGGCAAGGGGGGCAATGCCCCCCCCCCCCCCCCAACTTTTAGGCATAGGGGGGCAACTGGGGGGCTAATTTTATAGTTGAAATCATTCATTTTGTCTGCTGCTCAGAGTTAAGTATACCTAGTGTTTCTGCTTAGCTGATGTTGAACGAAATCTTTTGACTCGTAAAAACAAATCTCCAGGAATATGACTATAGCAGTAGCAGAAATGCAGACTAACACTGTTTATGTTATAGTCTGAGTCATACATGCACCCAGACTGGGAGAGGGAGAGGAAGAATTTTGTATTGCTAGTGTAGAGCTGGAATTCGCCACGGCAAGACGCTCTGCTGTATTCGATGTGCGATATTTACAGGCATCACAGAAAGCGTGATAGTAATTTTCGTAATGCGTTAATTTGATATCTTTAAATTAAGTATTCTAAATGTATATTTCTTACCCCCATGTTCCCAGGCTGCAATTTTATCTCAAACCCTCAGATGCTTTAAAAAATATAGCCCCCCCCCCCCCCCACAGTCCCGGGTTTCACCACTGTCTGTCTTGCAGCTTGCCCCCCCCCCCCCCTCCACCAACCTGAAAAGCGTTCCTACGCGCCTGCACCTATCACCCCGAGCTGCTGGAGAGCATTTTGGCGTTTCGGCGGCAACCGCGAAGAGATGGTGGAGACACTATAGTGACACTGGCAGCATGGAGCGCAGGTAAATATATTTGCACATTATTTTAATAGAATAATATGCTTGTTAGTTTTAAACTTCCAAAAAGCGTAGGAATTGTTTACTCCATAGCTAAGGAAGATGTTTTAAGAACATTGTGATTTTATTAATCTGTATGTTTGTTATTATTTTTAATGATGACGAATGTAAACAAAGTCTGCATGCCACTGTGAACTGACACAAACTCGTTTAGGCCGGGCACTGGAGCGCAGCGCGTGTCTACGGAGGCGCAAGACGACGCCTTGACGACGCTGGCCGCCAAAAACCCATTAAACCACTCGACGTAGCTGACGGCGACCAGCAACTTCCCTGGCTGCACCAGGACGGCGAGAAGGAGGCTTCGCGAAGTCGGCCTGATCGCCCGACGAGCAGCCATCAAGAAAGTCCTGACCGACGACCACCGCGTGGACCGGATGGCGTTCGCGGCCGCCCACCTCGACCACGACTGGGGACGCGTCGTCTTTTCCGATGAGAAGGTGTTTTCATCGGCGAACGAGGGGCCACAGATTGTGTATCGGCCCAACAACTCGCGCTTCGACCCCGACTACGTCTTCCAGCGCCAGCAGAGCGGTCGCTTCTCAGTGAGCACCTGGGGCTGGATTTCGGCGGCGGGGGGGGGGGGGGGTGGAGTGCTGTGGCGGGTAGACGGCAACCTCACCGGGCTCCAGTATCGGGACATCCTGCGGGATGTAATGGTCCCCTCTGTTCGGGTTTTATACCCAGACGGACCATTTGAATTCCAGCAGGTAAGAATCAGCTCAATATCCAACCCATGAACGCATAATTATAAAAATAACACCAAAAAATAAATAACATGGTATTGCTCATTTCCAGGATAACAGCCCGATACATTATGCCCACGTGGTGCAGGACTGGCTGGCCAACCAAGCCGACATCGAGCCTTTGGCTTGGGTTCCTCGGGGTTGTGATCTCAACCCCATCGAGAACGTGTGGGCGGTTGTCGTCCGCACGATGAAAGATCGTTGGGTGCAGCCAGCCAACAGGGACCAGCTGTGGGACACCGTGGAGGCCGCGTGGCTGGACGTCACCGAGGGGCCTTTTTTCGTGCAGACACTCGTCGAGTCCATGCCGCGCCGAATGGCCAAAGTGCTCGAGTACGAGGGAGGCTGGACGGGCTACTGAACCAATTAGCTCGCTTTTCTTTTTTTTACATTATTATTTGTCGTGTGCGGAAAACACACGCGCTTTGCCAATCAGAATCTAAATGGCAAAGCAATCCAACTTGTGTTCTAATTGATTTCCCTCTCCGTCATTTCTGACAAGAAAGATTTCTGTTCGATCCCAATAAATCCATGAATCATCCGTTGATGAATACGAGCTATGTTTATTTTGACAGGAATTAGAGATTGCAAAATTAAGCCGCCTATAAACTCATAGATTTAGCACATTTCTTATTTACGGCAGTTATTCATAAATTTATACGAAAATACTCATTCTTGGAATGATTTAATCTCTATACTAATACATCAACATCAATGGTAGTTGTAAATACTCAGTAAATTATTGATAAAACAAATTTTATATGACTCTTTCTGATATTCGAAAACCTAAAACCTTTTAGATGTTCATATAGATCGATGTAATTTCTGGTTTGAAACTATCGGCATCAGATCCGACCCGCCTTCACGACTCGGCCACCAGAAAGGTAGGGTATCGGTACCAACAATGATTAACTTGATTCCGAGATAACAGGCAATTAGCAGAAATTAAATTATAACACGCAGTGAAAACCGAATTTTCCTTAAATTTCATAAAATTACTAACACCGAAATGCTCATCAGGAAAAAACAATCGTACACGTGTTTCATTTTTCTTCCAACTATAAAAATACGTGTTGTAGATGAGATGAGAGGCTTGAAATCGCATAAACACAAATAGAAAAGGGGACGAATTCACGAGCGTCGCATGGCAGGTACTGGTGATAAAACTTGTTTGTCAAACAAGATTAGACACCCAAAGCGCATGTCATCCCAAGCCTCCATGTGCTCAGCCACGTGGTCGGTACCTGGCATACCTACGCTGATTTCAGCCAAACCTTTCTGAGGATATTCCGCCGATATATCCGCCGATATTCGACTAGCTCACTTACAAAGTCCAGAGCTGTACCTTGGTCCATTACCCTCGAATAATGTTGACATCGTTACTTTGTATACATGTAGTTTGTTTGGCGACATTTTCAAATTCAATTAAAGTATGTGTAATTGTAACGAAATCATAATAAGAAACCGCAATTTCAAAGGGTGTTACTTACTACAGCTGTGAGCATGCAAACTTATTCATACTTCGTACACCAATTGTTTATTTACTAACTTTATTATATTCTAATGAAAAGTACTGTGCTCGAAAAATCATTGTTGATTTAAAAGTTGGATTTCATGTAATTAATAAACCAGCGATAGACTTTCATTCATACTCTCGTGTTATGCACCTTCATTCATTCGCGACACTCGTAAAAAATTGACAGTATTATCTTGTCTAGTTTCGGAGCTAGGATCGTTTTGATTGGACGTATGCAAATTCAATTAAAATTGATTTTATTGTCAGGTTATCAAATTTAAAAAACCGCAATTACAAAGGGTTAAGCTGTGGGCATGCTAACTTATTCCTACTTAGCATCAATTGTGCGTGTAATACCAATATTTTAATGAAAAGTACTTTGATCAAAAAATCAATGCTCATTAAAAAGTTTGATTGCATGTAATTAATAAACGAGCCATAGACTTTCGTTCATACAATCGATAAAAATACCTTGATTCATTACCAACGCCCTCGTAAAAAGTTGACATCTCTATCTTGTATAGCTTCGGAGCTGGGAGCGTTTGATTGGACGTATGCATAATTAGATAAAGTCGATTTAATCGAAAAGTAATCAAAATTGTTCTAAAATCCTTATATGTAAAATTAGCTTGCGTAATTGTACACCGAATTTTGGTACTTAACGATTCTCTTGGTGAATCAAAAAATTTCAAATAAATAAATAAAAATTTGCATAATTTGGATTAAAGCCTATTTTTAGGCAATTTCCCATCGGAGTTTTTTTCTCGACTTTCTTGTGCGTAATAAGCGAATTTTTCTGAACAAGGTACACTAAAAATCAAAACTCTTGCAATTTGTTCAGGTTCAAATGCTTCCTTGCCTGGTCTATTACCCTTGGGGTCTTGATTTCATCGGTTATTTGATGGGAATTTATCCACATCAGCGCCACATATGAAACAAACCTGATGTGTATTTAATTCTAACTAACTGGGAGGTGGAATTGGGAAAATGAAAATGGAAGATTATAGTGATAGTAAAACTATAAAGTATACCCGCCGGTGGCAAGAATTGAATCAAAAGTGGGTTGTAGTTTACGGAGTTGAGATAGGCTTTTTGGGCAATATTTTGTCCGGAGGCGGCTTGAAAAATTTACCAAGGGTACAGCTATTGATAACGTACTGTAATAAGTCTTACTGTAATGAGTCCGGAGTAATAAAAATCGTGATTACACGCCCGACAACGCACAATAGAGTCCGTAGAAACACAAAAAAATGTCGATGATTTAAGTTAATAATGTAAATCTCCAGTAACAGACGTTGTAAATATGTAGTTTTAAACCGTGAAATCATCTTTGGGAAAAACAAAAATAAATACATGTGGGGAAACGAACTCACGATCAGTCGCGCTCGAATCGAGCGCTTTATCTGTATGGCCAGGTATTCACTCCCAACCCCCCGATATTATGCGCTACCCGTACCTATGCTAAACAATGTCAAAATTCAATACTCGCCTGCCGGTGCCACGAATCGACGGCGCATACCTCGAAATTCATGTCAGTGTCTCATCGTATGAAAACTACTAGGGCGAACGCAATTTGTGTTGCGTTGAAGATGAGCGTAGCGATTTGTATTTAGCGCATAAAAAGATTGAGGCAAAAAGCCTAAATCATGGAGCAGCAAGCCGGACCATAGCTTTTTCGAAAATTCTCATCACTTGAAATTGTAAACGATTCTGGCCTTTCTTTGTTTCTGTCCGAGCTGTCGGGTAGCGGAAATATGCTCATTTTGAGATCATTGAGCAATGTGCATGTAAATACATAGATGTAACTCATGCCCAAGGGTTTTTATTGGGTTTTATTGGGTTGGTTTTTATTGGAAAAAATCTGGTGTGATGTTTCGATTTGGTTTCGATGGTTTCTAAAGGAAAATCGAAATTGGGAATATTTGAAAAAAATACGCACTTTTAAATAAATTTCCGTACTTTTCCAAACATGCCCAATTGTCGAATTTTGCTCTTTTTTCTGCTTTGAAAGTGAAGGGTGTGGAGGATTTTCTTGAAAAACGCAGGGGGTCTAAGTTGAGAACAAAAGTAGACACCCTGAAAATTTCATCCCACTCGAAGCAGGCGTTTGGCCTGTAGAGCGCGCGCAAACACACATACAAACAAACACACACCAAGTGTTTTTTTTAGCAGTAGTGAAATTGATGATTTCGCTTCGCTCGCTACGCTCATCAATGACGCTACCGAGCTATTAGCTGGTTTACGGCGATTTGGTTAACCAATGGTGTTCATGGTTTCAAGAGCATTTAATGACGCTGTGCAGCCGAGAGTATGACTGGTCGCTCTTCTCTGAGGGCACATTGACATTATTTAAAAATAGGTGGCTGTGATTGGGTTCGATCCGTGCATCCACAGATTACACCTTATGTAGACTTGTGTAACAATAGCGCTCGGCTACGGAGCCATATGAAGTTGTGACGAGGATTCTACAACTTATTTTTCGGCCGTTGGCCGTGACATTCCAGGCACAACTGCCAACAAACCAACAACAAACAACCAACAAACTGGCAGCGCCCTCTCTGTGAAATCACTATGCAAATAAATACACGTGCACAAATTACGGATAAAAGCAAAAGATTTTAGTGCAATAAAGTGAAAATAAAGCAATAAAGTGAAAATTAGGATAAAGGCTATTACAAATTAAGCTATAAAAAGACGAGCACAAGCGATTCTTAAAAAACAAAAAAACAGGCGGTCTCCCTCTATTTGATTTTGGGCCTCCCGCACAGAACGCAAGGACGTAGCGCAATAGGCCACGGTGGCGGATTGGTACTTGAGTTCTTTCTACGTCATTTATGCCAAGACAAAGCGTCACTACGACAGGGAGAAAACAAATGGCTAGTGTGGGAATTGTGCGATTGCAACTTTTAGACCATGTGATGAATTAATTTACCTTTCTCCGCGAAAATACGACGGAAACGCTAGATGTAGGTACCAAATTTACCATTTTAAACATCAATAATTATTTTAAGATTGGTTTCAAGTCACTACGAAGTTTGTTAAAAAAGATTTTTACTCAAATGTGTATTCGCGCCAATGTGTTCATGTAAACCTTTCTTGCGTCGCCCAAACCTCGGTTCGGTCAAGACGTCAAGGGGGGTTACCAGCCCCCGGAACTATCCCACAGCCTTATATAGCAATAAAACGGCCATAAGAGCCAATCTATAAAAGCTCCAGCTAAAAGACTGAGCAATGGACAAGTCAAATTAACCCCAGTTTAAGTTTAAGCATACTTTCAAACCTAACTATAGATATATTTCTTTCTCTTGTGCAGATTTCACAGTTAGCTCCACACAGATAATAAATGGACACAGCACAAGTTTCATTATATGATGTAGATTATACGATATTATGAAAGATAAGAACTCAGCTTGAACATGAAGTGAGCTAACCAACAGAGACTGCACCAAAGACTTTGAACCAACGCTTCCCCTATGCTCAGCTACCGTGGCCCGGGCTGAAACGTGACCTCCCTCATCGTGAACCTCCGGCCCCGGACCCCAGCGCCGACGGGGGCGGTCTGCGGCCGCCGGGGATAAATCTCGAGAGGACGGCGTCGGTCTCATCGCACGGGCGTCCCGTGGAGGCTGTGGCCGGTGACCGCGACAGGAGGACGCCGTCGACTCGCCGGCTGGCAGGCGTCGGCTCGGGCTGGACCCGGTGGGTGGCGACCAATAGGCGTCTGAAGGGGTTGCTGCCAAAGGGAGACGGGGTTCAGGTTTGAGCCGTGTTCGAACTGTGTTTGGTCGATGTTAAGGTCTAGTTAACATGCTGGTAATGCATATGTACAGTAACTTCCATTGCTGGTACCAAAATTATAAGCACCAGAAACGAAAAAGTTGCGATGGAAACTAGATTTGATTTATAGGTAGTAAAGAAATTATAGCTACACTTTTGAGTATTCAATTAATCTAATCTTAAATAGATGAGAAAGCTCCCATTATAAACTAAGAAATAAAATCAAGAATAACCAGAGCTTCATTTCCGGAGAATGATTGGACAAGAGCATTACATTGCAGAGGGGCTGACAACCCATTCGGTTTAAATGTGCAGAGCTGAGGAAACGGAAGATGCAGAATAAAACAGGCGTTGAGACGGCAAAGGGTCTGCAACTTTACCGGAGTCTCTAAGTTGATCAAGTGCCCCTGAACGCAGCTCGCAGAGCAGGATTAGCTCCTCCACCAATTAGGTCAATCAGATGGTTAAATAAATACGAAATAGCTAGAAACAAAGCGCCAATCCTTCAAGAGCCAGGATAATGTATATATATTAAGTTTCCAGGATGGTTGAAACAAATAACTCCTGAACGCAACCCGCAGAGCAAACTCGGCTCCTCCACTATCCTCATCAATGTTAGATTTTCTGCCCATAATAAATTTTGTATACCAGTAACCCAAGGGATTATGCATTTTATTCAATGGGCTTAGTATGCTCGGAGTAACATCAGAGGATGTACAAATTGAAATAAGTAAATTCCTACATTTTCTGGAACGACTGACTATACTTTGTCCTAATTTCAGCAAACATTTAAAAAACATGTTTTTCTGGTTTAAATACCTACATCGTGCGTCGTGCGTCGTGCGTCGGGCGTCGTGTGTTGGGCGTCGAGCGTCGGGCGTCTGGCGTCGTGCGTCGTGCGTCGGGCGTCGGGCGTCGGGCGTTGGGCCGACGCACGGCAATTACCGACGCCCGTGCTACGCCCAGCGGCGTCGGCCCACACACCAACCGGGAGCGGCCGGCTGCGGATGAAACGAAAGCGAACGACAAAACGAATAACAATATGTATTTTTGCCAACGCGCCATGTACATTCTTGTTAAGTAAACACCGCGGTTTTGTTAGTATGCAAATATGTCGCAATGGAAAATTGCACAACGTTGACTGAATGAAATGAACATGGTTCTACATATTACGAATGAATTTTCTCTTTGGCAGATAGTTAGCTATTAACTAGTCGTTAATGCTAACCAGGCGTTGTTAAGCAGAGAGTTTCTGGATTTCTGAGACTGGCATGAAATTAGGATAGCTTCGCCATTTCGCCAGAACCTTTAATAATTTAAAATACATTTTGTACCGAAACGTTGGCCCATGGCTTTAAAAGATCGGTACACTCAACGCCAACGCATTGCTTTTAGCTCGAGTCGTTTCCTTAAACATATTTCAGAGATAATTTCTCGTTTCTCGAGCGCCACACAAGACGCTCTCTTAACTGCTGACTGAACGTAATGGGCCAGGGGGGGGGGGACAATGCTTTTCGCGAGCCCCCACACCGTCCTATGCAAATGCGACAGACGGGTATAACTATGCAAAGTGCATTACGATCGCACATAATTGCCGCTGCCACTGCAAGGCGCGCCCCGAACAATTCCACTTGGCTCGGGATAAATATTATCACTGTCCACTCTTTCTCTCTCTCTCTCTCTCTCTCTCTCTCTCTCTCTCTCTCTCTCTCTCTCTCTCTCTCTCTCTCTCTCTCTCTCTCTCACTCTCTCTCTCTCTCTCTCTCTCTCTCTCTCTCTCTCTCTCTCTCTCTCTCTCTCTCTCTCTCTCTCTCTCTCTCTC